>CM028137.1:357130000-357580000 GCA_016271365.2 Neoceratodus forsteri | reverse complement strand
TCCCACTTCCTGTCCACATACATACTAGTCCGTGCTGGCTGCCAACACGCTTGTTCCTTGCCAGCATGCCACAGTACACATAACTTGTATGCCTGCTAACTTGACAGCTTCCTGCTCACCCAGTAGCTTGCCAATCTAGCTTTGAACTCTACTAAATTAATATAAAAAAAAGTCATCTGCATCCCAGTGTCCCTTCTGGACTCCCAAAAAAAACCACGACCCTCACACTGCCTGGAACTCCTGCCTTTGACTGGTCCTGAAAGATAAGAGGAGCATGGATAGCTGAACTTTCTACAGAAAATGGTGCTCCTGTAAACACTGACCATGCTGAGAGCTCAGAACACACCCTTAATGCTACGCCAGGTGACTGGGCTGGGGGGGTGTGTGTTTGGGACTGGGATTTTAAGGTGGGAAAAGTGGTATGTGTGTGTGGAGAGAGAGACAGATATTTAAAAAAAAAAAAAAAAAAGTAATTGCCCTAACTGTGTTGGCTTGTGTATGAGAAGGTAACGTTTCAGTAAGTACACCAGTTGGGCCAGTGGACAGTCTGGGTCCAGTTGATTTTCCTGGACGCTAGACTTGCTGGGCAGTGGTTACAAAACTTCATTGTGACCCTATGCTTTGTGTCCTCAAATTAGTTTTTATTTTTATTTAACTCTTTTATGCTCTCCTACACAAGGGCATCCTTCCGGGGTGTACCCTCGAAGACGGCCTCTACTACCTTGCGTAACCCTGCTGCATACTGGAGGAACTTCCCCAACCACCCAGGCAGACTTAGCCCCATCTCCCTCGGGTGGGCCTGTCCTCCCGTGACGGCCTTCTGATAATTAGAGAGGTCCCTACCCTGAATGGTGGGACGCCGGAGTCCTCCCGTCACAGGGGCTGACAGTTGGGATGTGGGCTGCGCCCTGAACCCCATCATCTCCGCAGTGTGTGGCAGGGATTTTTGCTTTTTGTCCTGCAAATCACAGCCAGCAAGGCAGTGTAGTGCCGTAGCTCTGCCCAGGCATATGCCGCGTGGTGCCCTTCTAGCCACCGCCAGAGGTGGCGCAATGGCGGATGCTTCCCTGAACCCTCCCCAGGAAGAGAGAGCAGTCCATTGGACGCTTGATATCTTCCCTCCCCTGCTGACCCAGGCTCGTTCCCTAACCCGGGTCACTGGTGTGGTGTAAGGTGTAGCGTCCAGCGCCTCAACCCTCAGCGCCACCGGGCCGAACACTCAAATTAGTTTGATCGAGAAAATGTGTACATGAGCCTTGCAAATACAGTACTTCTGTTTGTGAACGCAGTGACACAGCATGTGAAACACTGATTACATACTAACATACTAAAATGCCAGCAAAATAGGCCTAACGGTTTTTCGCTTCTGCTCGTTTAGTCAGCCCCCACCCTGGGAGCTGACCTTGCTGCCCCCCTCTCCTTCTCTGGCTTCTCCCTTCCCAGTTCCGGATATTCTCGCTGCACTGGATTTTGCTTCCAGAACCCTTCCCCTGTACCTGTCCCACCCCCTCTTGAACCCTTCCACCGTCTCTGCCTCCACCAGCCCCCTAGGCAGCGCACTCCATGGCTCCACCACCCTCTGTGAAGTAGCACCTCCTCCTTTCTCCCCTGAATCTCCCCCTCCAGCTTCCATCCATGCCCTCTAGTGGTCCTCTCCTCCTTCCTTCGAAGCACCCTGACTGCTCCTCCCCTATTTACCCCCTTCATGTACCTGAAGATCTCTATCATGTCCCACCGGTCCCTTCTCTCTTCCAGTGTGTACATATTTAGCTCTTCGAGCCTCTCTCCATAGGGCCTGTCCCCCAAGCCCCAAATCATTTTGGTTGCCCTCCTCTGGACTCTCTCCAGGAGTTTAATGCCCCTCTTTAAGTGTGGCCTCCAAAACTGCATGCAGTACTCGAGGTGCGGCCTCACCAAGCAGTTATACAGAGGGAGTATTACTTCCCTCCTTCTGGAGGTGATCCCCCTAGCGATGCATCCCAGCATCCTGTTGGCCTTGGCTGCTGCTCTCCTACAAGTCTCAGAGTTGTTCATCTTGACATCCACCACCACCCCCAGGTCCCTCTCAGCCATCGAGACTTGTAGCATTTGTCTGTTTATAATGCTTGATCAGATGATGGCATTTATTTATTTATTTTTTTTATATTGGGGGAGTGAGTTCGGAAATGTGCTGACAAAGTGCCCCTTTAATATTTCTAGAGTGTGAAGGGTAAAACCAGGAGACCAGAAATTCTGCGAGCTAGCAGATATAATCAGTCTCAACTCTCAGTGGTCTGGTTTGACTTGTCACTGTCCGTAGCATCGCAAATAGTTTTACAGCATTGTAACTGGTTTGTTTCTTTCTTTAAAAACTGGTAACAGGGAAAGGCACACTGAGCCAAGGCTGGTTTCCAGGTGCGACCTAGGGAAGAGGGGAGAGGAAAACATCAAGCAAGTGCAGTAGAAAAGATTTTACAAACAAGGTGCAAACAGTAGTGCAAATTTGACAAAGGTACAACATTTTTAAGATATGGATTAAGCAGACAAGGCGTGCTCAACAACCTGAAACTAAATCAAGCAACTAGTACAAGGGGCTTACGGGCAGACTAGGCAGGCCAGGAAGGGTCCTTATTTGCCGACAATTTCTATGTTTCTTTGTAGTAAATACAGTGCAGAGAAAAGGGCGGATACAGCTATCCCTTCTGAGGGCACAAATTGGGAAGTGTCACATAGTGTGGGGCTAAACATTAGACGAGGCAAATTTGTAGGTTTAAAACACACCATGGTGTGATTTATTTTTCAAAAGTTAGAAAAATAATCAATGAAAACAAAAGAAAATTGCAAAGAAAATCACTGCTTAACATCAGTAGTTTCTCACATAATACAGTCCTGGATCTTAGAGCTCCTAAAATCCTTCTCATCTGCATTCAACAGCTTGTCTTACAGTAGTAGTAGAACCTCCCTCCACTCTCTCTCAGGGCTGAGCTCCATTGGACAGAACTCAACTGCTCTCAGCGAAGAGATTTTTATATGTTTTGGTGGTGGTACCTGACTGAGGCCGTTTCTGTTTACATGTCTGGACGTGTTGTTTCAAAACCAAAGGGTGTTTTGTTTCAGGGGACTTCCTGGTTCAGTTAAAGGTACAGTGTATATCTCCACAGATATTGACCCTCTAGCTCTGATCCACAGTGATTAAACACTTTCATAAAACATAGCATTCAGCCTCATACATAAAACCTTATACAGTAACAGGTTATAGTGTGATTTATGAAAATAACAAGGATTTCTTATAACCGTATTAATCATGAAATTATTATTCTTTTATATGGCTTTTAATATTTTTTCTTTAAAAGGCTTTTTTGTATTTATTTCTGCTATCTAAAATGGTCTTCATGTTTTTGGTTCACAAAATGCATTTGTGCACTACATAACACCTCTCTGGGTGTTTGGCATCATTCAGGGACTGAATGGATGGAAATGAAAAAAGAATGAAAAGAGAGAACTAGTAGGAAGTTTAGTAGGGATAGTAAAGAGCTATGCTGGGTGGCTACTGGAGAAAAAAAGGAGAAAAGTGCTGTTAAGTTTTGGTAGCTAGGAAATAAGGAGATAGAAAAGTGGTCCATCAGTCGCAGCAGATGTTGTAGCCTAACTCCGCCACAAGAAGGGAGGAGGGAAAACCAGATCAGGAGGGGAGCCGACGGGTGCAAGAGTGGGGTCAAAGGAGTTTAAGCTGGTGCTTAAGGGAGGTAAAACCAGGAGACCAGAAATTCTGCTAGCTGGCAGATACAATCAGTCTCAACAGTCAGTGTTTTGGTTTGACTTGTCACTGTCACAGCATCACAAATAGTTTTACAGCATTGTGACTTGTTTGTTTCTTTCTTTAAAAATTGGTAACTGGGAAAGGTACACTGAACCAAGGCTGGTTTCCAGCTCTAAACAGAAGTTGTAGTACACTGTACACACATGACCCAAAGCCTATTTCTTTTTCCCCCTCCACCCATGTATCTGCCCTCCTAGTTATCCCACTCCTTTCTTCTTTTGCACACCCTTCCTTTTATCTTTCCTTGGGACTTGAACCCCAGACCTGTGGTGTCCAGCCCTTTCGAAAGCCCACAACCTTAACCTCTAGGCTAGTCAGCCTGATGGTTTTCATCACCTGGTGCGATCCTTTAGTACCTCAGCCCCTTCCCCCTTCACTCACACTTGGTACTTCTCACTCCCTCTTGGTACATCCCTCCCACCCTGTTATATCTCTTCCATCAGGGTTCTGGGTGCACACATCACTGTGGTTGCTTCTCCAGCAATATAGATGGTGCTACCTTTCTTTTCCCCTCTCCACGTCTTCCCTCCTCTACCCCTCACTATGCTTATCTTAAGCCTCTCCCCATTTGACCTCCTACTATCTTTCTTCCTACTCCCCTCTCCCCCATCTCCTTCCAAACTATTATCCTCTCCATCCTCCACCCCCCCTTCTCTGCCTCCATCCTCTACTCTCTCCTCCTCCTGCCTTCCTCCTCTTTCCCACTCCCCTTGGCAGCCAGTCACTTCTCTTCTGTCTCCTCCTGGCTCTATTTTATGCACTTCCGAGACTCTGCCCACAACCTCCTACTCTTCCGTTTTGAATTCCTTGCCACCTCCAGTGCCCGATTTTTTTCTCTAAAGCACTTACTTCCTCTTCTACTCCTTATGGCCGGTGGTGTTAAGCCCAATCCTGTCCATGCCCTTCCCTCTGATCTTCCCAAAGGGCTCTGGGTAGCACATATTAAGATCTGAAGTCTACTACCCAAAACTGACCTGTTTCAGCCTATCATCACCTCTTTCCTACCTGGTGTCTTCATTGTATCTGAATCCTGGCTCTCCCCTAAAATTTCTGACTCTGCCATTACTATCCCTTGTTTCACCCTCACCCACCAAGGCTGCCCCAAAAAGGGAGGTAATATTGCTATCTACCTCTTCTCTATTCAGTTCTCAATAGTGTTAGCTGTGTCTACTCCCTCTGCCAATGAACTCCTTGTTCTCAAGTTCTCCCTCCCCCCTCTCTCTATGTACGTGACTGGCGTCTACTGCTGCCCTGGCCTATCTGCCACACAGATCTGAGCTCCTGACTTCCATAATTGCTCTCGCCCCCTCCAGGGATCTCCTCTTCTAGGGGACTTCAATATAAATTGGCTTTTACCACTCAACTCCAATTTCTGTCAAAATATAAAATCTCTTCATATCTCTCAACTCGTCTGCACTCCAACCCTGTTCAACCTTAAATCTCAGAACCAGCTTCTCCTGGACTGGGTCCTCATCAACCATCCACACTGTATCATTGATGCCGGCATCCTACCCAATGCATTCAGTGACCACCACATGGTTTACTGCATGTGTAAAATTTACCACCCCAAAGCACCCCCCAAAATTATTAACATCTGCCTCTTCCAGTCATTAGATCCGTTTTCCCCCCATGCTGATCTACAGTCTACTGACTGGTCCCCATCACCAACACCATTGACATTAAATCAGCCCTTGATTACTTCCACTTCAAATATGTACAGATTTGGGATCATCATGCCTCTCTACACAAAACCAGAGTTAGAGGCTCACACCTCCCTTGGATCTCAGCAGAACTTCTGACTTGCCATCGTGCTGGGGACCAGGCTGAGGAATTCATGCACCAAAGCCACCAGGTTAGCCAAAGCTGAATTCTTCTCGTCTTCTTTCCAGAGAAACTTAAGTCACCTCTCCAAGTTCTGGAAAGTCATTCAGGCTCCCCAACCCAGTCCCCCAGTTAAACTTAGGGCCTCCGTAGCCTCTGACCCTCCAGCCATGGCTACTGCCTTCAGCACCTATTTCACCACTTAGCGCTCTACCCTTCTGACTTACCCTCTTCTCTTCTCCTCACCTGTTTTCCCATCCTCCTCTTTGAAAGCTCTTCTAGCCCTAAGCCCCTTACAAAGCAGCAGCCTAGAGCGAGTTTGACCCTAAGCTCCTGCACCTCTCTGCCCTTGCCATTGCATGTCCCATTGCCTCCTACTAAACCCCTCCTCTCTTTGGCCTCCTTCCCTACACCCTGGAAGCACGCTACTGTCATCCTCCTCCACAAAGGCGGTGACTCCTCTCCTGGAAACGTCCGACCTATCCTCCTCCCCACCCTCTCCAAACTCCAAGAACACATAGTGCTTTCCCAACTCTCTCCTTTCTTTGATTCCTCTGCCTTTTTCACCTCATTTCAGTCTGGCTTCCGAAAACTCCACACCACCACCTCCTCCGACTAACCGACTCCATCCACACAGCTATGGACCAGGGTCTTCTCACCGTTACAATTTTCTTTGATTTTAGCTAAAGCTTTTGAAACCATCTCACACTCACTTCTGCTTCACAAGCTGAGCTCAGCTGGTCTTTCAGCCTCCGCCATTCTTTGGCTTCGCTCCCTACCTCTCTGGTCAGTCAGTCTGTGAGGCTCGGAGGAGCCTTATGCCCTCCCTTCCCCATTACCACTGGGGTCACCCAAGAGCTCAGTACTTGATCCCCTGTTCTCCATATTTCTTCATGACCTTCCATCTGCTTGTGCATCTGCGCCCATGCACATGTACGCAGATGACACCACCCTATTTGTCACTGGTTTATTGCCAGCCGAGCTGATGTCCAAACTCCGAGCTGATGTCCAAACTCCAACCTGATTTCGACTCTGTTCAGAAATGGTTTGTCAGCCCGACCTGGTGGCGCTGAGGTTGGCGCTGGATGCCACACCTTGCACCATGCTGGCGACCGGGTTGAGAGCGGACTCTGGCCGCCTGGGGTCGACAGGGAAGGAGAATTGTGTGTCCCCACGGATGCTCTCCTCCTCCTCCGGGGAGGGATACCACGGGTGTTTAATACACCCGATGTCCGGGAGAGTCGGTGGAAGCACAGACTCTCGGGGCAACCGTGGCTTCCATTGGGGGAGCCAGGGATGTGAGGACACCATCAGGCACTTGGCAGGCGTGTGTATGCATGTTCCGCCTGAGCCCGGCTTCCTCAGTGTGAGGAGAGGGAGGGACAAGAAGAAGAAAAAGCGGAAAAAACCCTCGGCACTCCTGGGTGCGCCGCTCCTGACTTCCAGTCTGCATCATGGGCAGACCCCACTGTGCAGGTGCTCCGTGGAGGAAGAGGCAGGTAGGAGGCACTCTAGGGGCAGACTCTGTGAGGGATGGGAGACATTGAGTGACCTAATTGAGAGGAATGGCGAGGGTGAACAGGAGGGGAAAAAAGTAATTTAAAAAAAAAAAAAAAAAAGAAATGGTTTCAGTCAAACCAGTTGTCACTCAATGCCAAAAAGATGGTCTCTATGTTCTTTGGCTCTAGACTGAGGCTCTCCAAATTTCCAGCCCTCTATTCTCTCCACCCTTGATAGCATCCCACTTGACGACGTACCTGCCTTCAAATACCTGGGCATCTGGCTTGACCGTCACCTCCATTTCTCCCAGCACATAGACGCTATTCATAAAAAGCTCCAGCCCAAACTGGGTACCCTCTTTAGGCACAAGAGCTGCATCCCCCTCCCTGCCCGCCGTGACAGCCTTTCAAAGATGATTCTCCTTATCTTTGATTATGGTGACATAGTCTATATTGCTGCCTCTAAATCCATCCTGGCCAGACTAGACCCACTTTTCCACTCCTTCTGCTGCTTTGCCCCTACTGCCCTTCCCGTACCCGCCACTGTACTCTCTACTCCCTGTTCTCCCTTCCCTCCCTGGAGGATCGCTGTTTGTCCCACTGTGCCTCCTTCACTTCCAAATTCTGGGTATCCTCTCTAACCCCCCACCTTTTTTTTGATTTCTTTTTATGTACTGGATGTGACCACAAGTCTGTTACAGTCAACTGTATTGGCTTACAACATGGAGTTTGTTTACAATACTTTTATATTTGATTGATTGGATATAAATCCAAGCCATTGAATCTTAATAAAGTGACACTTTTACAATATGACTGCGCTTATTTCACAGACATTCCACCCCCTTCTGTGCATGTCTTAAGTGATCTTTCCTGTGACGACTATTATTGCATAAGTGAAGGTTGCCCCTGTATATTTTGCTCAGACCCAAGTTTCCTGAGGCATCTGAAAACCCATGTAGAATGACGCCTCAAGGAATAAAATCAGGATCATGTCTTGATATCTTACCCCCTATCTTGACTGCTTACTGTCTCCCTCCATCTCCACCCCCTCCTCCTACTCCCTCCATAACTCTGGGTTTCGGTCCCTCAAACCTCCTTCCTGTGGGGGGTGTGACCAGCATCCGAGTAGTGTACAGCAGAATTTTGCAGCTCAGCAGATTGAAGCTTAAAGTGTAGTAATTTGTGGCTGAAACTCCTCCACACTTACTGGCGTATGCTAGATTTAGTGGCGCTCAACCTATTGATTCCTACATACCAAAACAACTAGAATCAATTAGTATGGGACATCCGAAAACTGTTGCAGGAAGTGACGGTGCCAAATAGAAAGACCCGACTGGTCCCGAGTAAAGATGGTGATCCTCTAACTCCATACCTGAGCCAACCGACCAGTGCTGCACTGTTGAAAGCCATCCAGGCTTTAGACAAAAAAGTGGACGATTTTACTACCAGAATGTTAGTAGTTTGTCACACAACTACAGGCAGTAGAAGATGAAGCAAAAGGGGTATCAAAGTCGGTAGATAAGGCTATGGGGCGACAGTGGGTATCGCTAAAGAAAACATTGCTGGGACGACGTCTGGAGAATGTGGCGCTGGTGTCCCATATTCGTATTATGGGTCTGCTGGAGGCAGTGTAAGGGGAGGATATCAGCAGCTTTTTGACAGTGGCTTCAAGATACGTTACAGTTGGGCTCAACACCTATACTTCAGTAGGCTTACTGAATAACAGCTCGTGGAGGTAGACTCCATGCAGGCACAGTTGGTAACCCGGCCTGTACAACACTGGTTGTTGTGGGCTCCGTCAGGGAATGGGACACTGTCCTGCAGGAAGCAAAGAAAAGTAGCCCACTCAGATGGCAAGATACTCCCATATTTATCTTTCCAGACCTTAGCTTTGCCATGGGTTTTGATGGAATACACTCCAGATTATGTCAGCTCAATGTCCATCATGTGCTGTTATTACCAGCGAGCCTCAAGATTGTGTATGGGAATAAAACATATCGTTTCTCCAACCCAGTAGAAGCAGGAAAACTGCTGGGAAAGATTGAACAAGACTGTGCAGGGCGAGATTCTGGGTTGGATTCGGAGACTGAGGGAAATTCCTGAAATAGGAGAAGTCTCTGAAGTTCGTGGATCAAGAGGGTTCAAGAAAGGAATCCTGAAGTGACTTTTTAATTCTTTTTCTTCTGTTTGAAGGTGTACTTCACTCTGAATGTGGACTTCTCACTTTGGGACAGTTTAGTAAACAGGGGTGTTCAAATCAAAATTTTTAGGACTTGCCCAGGCATGACTAGCTGAATTGTGACTTGCCCGCCTATTCGTTACAATGAAATTGGCTCTCTTTTTGTATTTGCCCTTCAAGTAAGTTTTACTTGCCATGGACAGGGGGCAATGGGATTTGCACACTCCTGTTAGTAAGCATGATGTCTGGATTATAAAAAGTTAAAACAATATTAAAGTCCTAATGTGGGGTCCTAAGAGGTTGAGGACTGTTGGGGTAGGCGTCCAGTAGCGCAGTTCCTTTTTTTTTTTCCATCTCTTGAGCTTTGATTTAACTTGTAGTCTGGCATTTACTAACTCGTGGTGGGAACTAGGTTTTCTCCTGTACTCAGACCTGGGTTTATTAGTTGCTCTAAGGACGTTACAAACTAAGTTTAGAAGTTACTGCTGCCTGATTTTACATCCTCGAACAATGTTAAGTGGAAGGAGTGGGGACAGTGACCGATGGATTTTTCTGTTTTAATCTAGACTACTAGCTTGGCTGTGAAGCTGCTCTGATATTAAGATGTTTTCCTTAATCGGGATGTTCTGGATAGTTAACCTATTTAATGGGTGGAATGCTGACATTTTTTCTTACCTACGAACATTGAAATTTACTAGCAGATAAAGGCCTGGAGGTCTATCAAGTCTCGAATGTGCACTAGCACCCTTATTCTGCAGCTGCCCTCCTTCCACCCTTCCCCTTCATTAACCCTCCCTTGTCCTGTCCAATCCCTTTTTTTTTTTTTTTTACTTATTTTGACATATACCGCTCTCTTCTCCCCGGTAGTTTTTTGCCTTTGTTTCTTCCCAGTCCTGATCCCTCAAGGCCCCCAATGAGTTGCGTGCCGTCCTCACCCTGTGGACGCCCCACCCTACCAGTCACTCTGGTACCGCCTGCCACCAGACGCCATCCAGTGACTGTGGGACTATGGATGGGTGACCCTCCCACCTGAGAGGAGAGCCAATACTGATCCTGCTCCCACCCCATGCCGCAGCAGAACCGAGGGTTGTTCCCGAACCGGGTCGCCAGCGTGACACTAGGTTAGGCATCCAGCACCACTGGGCCGGCTTTGGCATATCCTCTCATGGCAGTGAAGGCTCACAATTTTTATTCTTTAATGCTATAAAATGCTTCATAAGGACACTCCTCAATGATGTAACAGTTATAGGAGTACAATGATGTTGAACTGTAAAAATGTGGATGTTTTTTCTTTTACTAAGTACCATCCTATGGGAAATACTTGTATTGATTGCATTCATAAAATCAATAAAAATATAAGTTAAAAAAACAAACAGAAATTTCCTTCCCGTAAAACTACTGCGGGTCAAACGGCTTTCTCATTCCACTTTCCTAAACTCTGGAATTCCCTCCCCTCAAACATCTGCTCTGCCTCCTCTAAACCCTCCCTAGTCTCCTTTCTCTGCTCCCACAGCTCTCCCCCATGCCACTGTCCTAGTTGCATTACTGGTTATAATCACTCACCTTTCCCCTGCCTGTCATAATTCATTTCTGTGACTTCTCTCCTGCCCCCTCCCCTCTTTTGTTTGGTTCCCAAGTTACCTTACTGCTGTCACTGTATACTGCACTAACTGCCTTTACCTGCCTGTACGTGTAAGTAATCCAGGATCAGGCCATTTGTTCCAGCATATTCTTATAAGTACCCGAGTATCTAATCTGCTCCCATTCTTTGTCCACATACTGTATATAGTTTTTTCTACTGTTGTTAAATTTGTATATATATTTTCATTTTATATTATGTTTATATTTGCTTCCATTGTAAATTCTTTTGTATATACCTTCTTGTTGAAATGTTTGATTCACCTCATACTCACTCATTCTGTGTGTTCTGTCATTGTGCAGATATATATTTTTAATGTTTTTAACCTTGTCCGTCTCTCCCCCTCCCCCAGACACATCTGGAAACGAGCTATTGTCACTCGGTATGTTCTCTCCTGGTGAAACTCTTAAATAAAGGAGTTTTTTTTTTGAGGGGTTGAGAGGCAGAGTACAAAAGGGAGGAGGTTCCAGAGGAAGGGGAGATAATAGGCGAAAGATGCCTACCCTGAGGAGGAGTGAGGGAGAAAGTGCAGGATCCCTGAAATGAAGAGGGTATGAAGCAGATGGGGCTCATCTGCAGGTTTTGGGACAGGTGTCATGGCAGAGAATATCATAATGTGGACGGAATACAGTCAGTGCTGTGGCTACAGGAGATTTTGTCAGTGTAAGTGTGGGAAACTATGCGGCTGGAGTGTGCTGCACAGGACCTGCCAGGATAGCCTAGAAGTTAGAGTTAACAACCTGTGAATGAGTGTGGTGCATCCAGCTGACCTGGGTTTGATTCCCTACACCTCCACTTACATACCATTTGATTCACTACTTCCACTTTCATACTGTGCGATAGCCACCTGACTTGGTTTGATTCCACAACTTCCAGTTGCATATTGTGTGACATATGCAATGCATGGAGGTGATTTTATATGCAATTTATTTTAAGGTGGTGGCCTACCCCGCATAGAGGGCAAAATCCCCTTCGCAGAAATTAATTACCCAAAGTGGTGTTCAGAGTGTATTATCTTTTTTTATCTTGTGTATTCTCACAGCATCATTGTTTGGGTTTTTCTTTTTAAATGTGTTGTATGCAGTAGTTGTTTTGTGCACCATGGTATTCCCGTCGGCCATAGTATTTCCTGTCCGCCATGACACCTGTCCCAAAAACTTCAGTCACTCCGCAGATGGGATGGGAGATATACAAGGTGGATAAGTAAGAGGAAAGTTCCTTAGCCCATATTTAGAGATGAAAGAAATGCAGGCAACTGAAGAGGAGAATGGATAGGAAAGTGTAGAATGTGCAGTGATGGATACAAGGGGTTGAGTTTGTGGCAGAACGACAGAAGGCATTACAAAGGGTGTCCATTCTGGGAAAGGAAGAGGAGGGAGCAGTACAGTGTACTACATCAGCATAGTCCAAGAATAGTACCATTTTGGTAACCAGTTTCCAAAGGACATGTAGGGACAGGTTCATTTGGTACAGGGCTCTGAGTCACGGGCAGAGTTGGCATGAATGGCATCAGTGTGAGCAGAGATCGAGCCTGCTATCAAGTCACACATCTAGAGAGTTAAAGGAATGGACCATATCAACGTCAAATCATCCAGGGTGGTGAAGAAAGGAAGGGTGGCAAGCCTGGACAGTTTCTGGTTGGAACCAAAGGTCATGGACACAGTGTTCTTTGTGTTGACCTAAAGTGGTTGGTCTGAAACCACACAGGACATTATAAAATCTTGCTGGAGTCGACTTCAACAGCCTCAGTTGGTGGACCTGCGGTATAGAGAACTGTGTTGTCTGTATACATGTGAATATGCGAGTTGATATAGGCCGAGGGAGTCGTTGAGAAAGATGAAGAGGATGGGACCAGGGATGGGAGCCCTGTGGGACCCCAGACTGTGTGGGGACTGAAGAGGATGGGATGCTACCTACCTACAATGACTGCTGACAGCCTGAAAGGTTGGAGTGAAACCAACCAACAGTTGAGTCTGATAGGCCGGCAGAACTCTTCTTATCCAGGAGAAGCGGATGGACCACCAAATCGAAGGCTTTGGCTAGATAGATGAAAATGGATGCCAAGATGTGCCCCAGATCATCCCAGGGAGGATGGAGGGAGGAGATGGTGGAATGGTGTTTCCAAAAACCAGAGTGGAACAGAGAGAAGTTAAGGAAGTGGAGGAAATCAGACAGCCATGAGTAGACCAGTTTTTCTTGCAACTTTGCAAGAGAGGGAGGAGGATACTGACGGTAGTTTCCAGTGGAGGAGGGATTACCTCCTTTTATGAAGGAGAGAACTCTGGCCAGTTTCCAAGCCTCAGGGACAGCACTTGGGGTGAAGGAGGGGCTAAGGAGATGAGTGAGGGGGTAGGCGTGGCAGGAGCTGAGAGGTGGAGGAATTTTGGAGTCCAGAACATCAGGACTAGAGTTGGATGAGTTGAGTGAAAGTAGAGCAAGCAGAGTTTCCTGCACAGATACAGAAGGAAATGAAACCCCTGGAAAGGAGGATGGAGTGGAGTGGAATGGAGTGCAGTGGGAGACGAGGGGTGAGATGAATTGGGAGGGTAACTGTAATTATGTGTAAGAGTAACTGGAATTTTTTACCTCTGGACCTCACTGGAAATGAACTTCTCAGCTGAGTTATCAGATTAATTTTGCTTGAAAATGAATACTCTTCTTTACTACTATAAGTGGTTAAAAAAAAAAATAATAATTGAGGTGAGTAGCAGTATTTCTGTATTGCCAGCTGATTTTACTGTGTTATTTGTAACCATTTCTGTGACTATTGTGTCTTGTTACTATTGTCCCTGATGTGTCTATTTCAATGACATGGAACCTTTGTAAAGGAGTCTATAGGCGCTTTTACACACAGGTTTATGTAATGGAATAACTGTTACAGAAACAGAGTTCCATTACATCCCTAGTGTGTAAAGTGCATCTGTTTCGTTCCATAGGCGAATGATTCGTCCAAACCGCAATCTCTGCTTTTTGCGGTTTGCACCGTTGTGTTCCGTTTCGTCGGGCTGTGTAAAACAGCCATTCTGAAGCGGTGCACAAACAGCAATAGAGCAGCAAGCTCTGTGGGGGTGCCAAAACACAAATGGAGGTGGGAGCTGCCGGAAAACTCGTGGAGTATAGAAAGGATCCTAAAAACGCAAGAGTACTACGGCGCCACAGGTAACGCTCATTTTGTTTTTTAAAAACCCGTATGTAAAAGCGCCTTTTGACTCCAAGGTTTGTTATCCAATATCTTCAATAAATAAAATAAACAGATGGATCAGAGACTGGCGTGTGCTATGTACTGTAAGGACAGGAGGGCAGATTGGGTTGGGGGGTCAAGCGGGCGTGGATCACCCTCCAAAACTTAATTAAGGGCAGTTGAGATTGTTCTTGAGGTTGGCTTTGAAGTACAGTGAGTTAAGCGGTGCAGTTGGCCTTTGGGCATGAGTTTCTAAGTGCTCGGTAGGAGTGAAGGTCGGACAGAGGCGGAGAATTTGAACTGAGCCCAGTCTTGATCCCGGTTCTGGCAGAAATCTGTGAGATCAGGTGTGAGCCTGGGATGGTGAAAAGACTTAACCCTGACCTTCCAGACAAGGACATATTTGTCACAGACAGAAGTTAAAATCAAATGGAAGAGAGAAAGGCGCGACGTTTATATCGGCAGTGAGCATGGACAACCAGTCTCACATACAGGTGGCTTAGTAGAGCATCTGTATTTAGCACCCGCTGCCAGATGTATTTTGGGGGTGGGAAGGGGGCTTCGGACATTTCTGTGACAGGGTTGAATAGCCAGTGAAGGCAGAGAGATAGCGAGAGGCAGACAGGTGCGTTTTAAACGCTTTCTGCATAACAAATGGGGCAGGACCTTATTAATCCCTGTCAGTTTCTGACACAATAAGTCATACAGTGGTCACTGAAAGCTTTGGGCAGTATACCTGAAGCAGTCACGAGGAGTGGGTGGGAGGAGAGAACCTAATCTAGCAGGGTAGTGTTTTTTTTTTTTTTTTTTGTGTGTAATTTTTTTATTGACTTTTATTACAAAAATAGTAACAGCATTTATCACTACAGTAACATTCTTATATAAAACCAGACTCAAACAGATAAAAAAAAAAAAGTGTGTATGTGTGCGCACGTGTATATCTTTATAACAAGGAACAACCTAGATGCTAAAGTTAAACATGGTACCACTAACAATTTAAAAAAGAAATCCATAAGTACATAAAAAGGAATTACAAACACATTAATCAACTACAACTAACTGTCCATTCCCTTGACAAACCCAACATCATCTGAAACCCCAGAAACGGGACAGCAGGCCACAAGAAAGGCCCACTGCAACCATGCCAGACACACTCAGTGTTGTGGAAAGAAAACTGCCCTTAGGTCACTATGCCCCTCTTCCTCTCATGCTCTATAAATAGATCCATTTAGCTCCCTCCTGGAGAAGATGGGTCTGTACTGGGGAGAGCAAATTCAAAAAGTGTTCTCATACACTTAGGAAGCGTTCTGCCTTGCCCTTAAGACAGCAAGACAATACAAACTTTTATCAGGGCTTTCCATTGCTGGGTTATGGATTGAGCGCAGGAAACGCAAGCATTTAGTATTTCTAGGGACATGGATATGTCGCTCAATCCACACTTTTATTGGCAGGTTCCTTGCCGCTTTAAATCTTGCCGGAAGGTCTTCAAGCTGGCTCCTCCCACCCCCGGTGGTAAAACTCTTGGCTCCGCCCCATGACGCCAGATCTTCCTTACCGCTTGGAAGCTCAGGTTCCCTCCTTAGCGCTCTGCGCTTTTCGACTGGTTCCTGGTTCTTCGGTTCGGCCGAATTTAGTTTTTGAAGTTTTCTAACTTCGGTCTTCTTTTCCCTCGTGGCTGCGATGGACAATTCGTTTTCCGGCTCGCGGAGGCGCCCTGGCGGGCGGATTATCTCCAGGACTGATCCGCACTCCACGTGCGTATACTGCCTCGACTTGGACCATGACCCGCACGTTTGTGAATTGTGCTGCGCCTTTTCGACCAATGTCCTGGAGGATCGTGCGGCCCGATTGGGGCTTGGGCGCCCCGAGGATTTTTCCCCGCCGGTAAAATCTATAGAGGCTTGTCAGGCAGTGTCCATGTTGGCTGACTCGGCTGAGCAGCTCGAACTCTCTATCGCCCTGGAGGAGGCGGCGGCCAAGGCTGCATCTCTCTCCTCCTCGGTCGCGGCATTTATCCCGCTCTCTTTGAGTTCCTCTCATTTGGCTTCATTCAAGAAGCTTTGCCAGTCCCTCTCCACGAAGGGAGAGGGGCCATCGGGACTTGCCTCTCGGCCCAGGTCGAGGGAGTCGCAGGGTAAGTCCCATCATCGGTGTTTGTGGGAGCGGGAGAGGTCTCCTTCCCTGGACTGCCGACCGTCGACTTTGGTCGAGGTTGCGGCTCAGGCCGTTGGCTTCACGGTGTCCCCGTCAGGCCAGCCGGCCGAGACTCCCATCGGCCTTGATAGAGTTTTCTCTCGATCCGTCACCGGGCAGTCGACTGCAAGAGCCGCCAACTCTGCCGGGTTTCCCTGTGGAGGCCGAGGTTCTGCCTGCGCCTTCGGGGCGGCAGTCCTCGGTCAAACTGTCCGAGCCGAGGGAAGAGCGGGTGTCCCCTGCTCCTTCCCAGACCCATCCTTGGTTTCGCTGAGGATCTGGGTCTCAGTCGTCTTCTCGGTCAAGCCGCTCCCGCCGACTTCGGCGGTCTCGGTCGGGGCACCGAGTTAAGTGGCAACACTGTTTCTCCTCGTTTTCCTCCTCGGATGAGAGGCTTCAGCATAGATGTCGGCGTTATGAGAGTTTATGTGGCAGTAGTTGCTGTGTCCGGGAATCAATCGACTCGATTCATTCCCCGCTCATCAAGCAGCTGCCGCCTGAACAGCTGACGCAACCGCTCACTGCAGTTGAAGGTGCCCACTTCTGGGCGGTTGATCGACCAAATCTTGCTGCCCACCAATTGTTGTGGAACCTTGGTGGGTCACGGCCTGTCCCGCGGTTGTCGGTCACCCTCACTCCCACCCGCCTCGGTGGGTGAGGAGAAGCTCAGGCCTGAGGCAGCTCTTTGCAGACCCATCGAGTCGGACGATGACTCCTCCGTGTTCCCCAGGCGGGTGGGCTGCAGTCCTCCCTGGACGGTCTCTGGACGACAGCCCATCGTCCTTCCTGGGTCTGCTTAGGCTCATCTCTGGAGTTCATCGGGATGCAGCTCGAGCCCGTGTCCAAATGGGCCTATTATCCCCTGACGGAGATCCTAGACCGAGGGGATTCACTCTCGGAGGCCTTCCCTGTGGCTGAGGCCATTGTCGGCCCAGCCTTGGAGCTTTGGCAGCTGCCTACTTCCTGTCCTGCGCCCTCTGCCAGGATGGCCAGGAAGTATGCAGTCCCTATCAGTTCTTTGCCCAGTTTTTCGGAGCACCCCTCTGCTGAGGGGTTAGTTACCGATAACGTTTTCTAGCGTTCCGTGAATGCTCGGGATGTGGATAGGCCCCCCGACAAAGAGTCCAAAAGGATGGACTATGTCGGGCGCGAGTTCGCCACATCCTCCCTAGGCCTCTGACAGGCCAGCTCGGCCGCGCTGATGGCACATTTCTTCCACGCCCTCTTGGGCTCCCTGGATGAGGTGCTCCCTCATCTCCCGGCCGACCTGCAGACCACGGTCTGGCGGGTGCGGGACCAGGGTAGGGCAGTGGCTAAGCAGCAGCTTCAGACTGCTCTGGACATAGGTGATTCCTGTGCCAGATCAGTAGTGGCCGCGGTGGCCATGCGCCGCAGGGCGTGGCTGAGGATATCCACCTTCTCGGCAGATACCCAGCACAAGTTGGCGGACATCCCCTTCTTGGGGACTGACCTCTTCGGCCCTGGAGTGGAGGGGCACCTCCAGGGGACCGAGAAGTCCAGTGCCACTCTGGACTCAGTCATCCCTGCCTAGAGGGACAAGGGCCGCCGGCAACCTTTGCGTAAGCCCCTTCGTCCTTCGGCCCCTGCAGCACGACCGGCCCATCAACACCAGCATGAGGGCCAGCAGGCTTGCGCTTGGCATCCTGAACCCAAGCCAGCGGCTTCCTCTAAGGGGAAGCAAGGAGGTAAAGGCCCAGGATCTCCCTCGGCCAGTCCCTCCTCCAAGCCTGCTCAGTGACGGGCTGAGGGGCGTCGCCCCCGGCCTCGTCACCCCTACCCGGGGCCACGGGGTCCGCAGCCTCGCTGTCTGCTCACCGAGCCGACATTCCCTGCTCCTCGAAAAGAGGTGATCAGGAAGGTGACGGATCCTCCTCCAGGCCCGGGGTTTGTGTCCAGGTTCTTCCTGGTCCCCAAACGGATGGGGGACTGGCGCCCATTCTCGACCTGCACCACCTGAACAACTTCCTAAGGTCTCGGACCTTCTGGATGGTCACTCTGACTCAGATATCCCATCCTTGGAACGAGGCGTGTGGCTCTGTTCCCTGGACCTCCAGGACGCATTCTTCACGTTTCGATCCGTCCGTTTCTTTAGACACTTCTCCACTTCAGGCGGGGGATCTCTTTCGAGTTCCAGGCCATACCCTTCGGCCTCTTCCCAGCAGCATTCCTGCAGCGCTGAAGGGTCCGAGTGTACCCCTACCCGGATGGCTGGCTGATTGCAACTCCTCCAGAGCGGAGGTAGAGCGGTCCAGAGTTCTGGCCCTCTAGGTTGCTCTCAGACCGGTCTCCCCTCCAACGGAGCCAAGTCGGAACTCGTGCCAAAGCAGGTGATCCTTTCATCGGGACAGAGCTTGGCTCTTTGAGCCAGAGCTCGGCTCCCGGCGGACAGGGCCGAGGTTCTTCCTCCTTTACCCTATCATGTCTGATTGGGCAATTGCGCCCTGCCCGGGACTTCCTGCGCCTCCTGGGCCTCGTGGCGGCCTGCACCAGTGTGGTTTGTTGGGCCCGTTGGTACATGCATCCCCTTCAATGGGGGGCTGGCCAGCCAGCGGTCACAACGCTGCAATCCTTTGGACCAGCCCGTGACAGTAACCCAGGGGTTGTGGAACGCTCTCCGATGGCGGACCGTTCCAGCACATCCGCAGGAGGGCATCCCGTTCGCCCGAGTCGACGGTCTTCTTCGACCGATGCATCTCTGATGGGTTGGGGTGTCCATCAAGGGGAGCGCAGAGTGCACTGCCTCTGGTCCCCTCGGGAGTCCTGATGCTATTTCAACCTGCTGGAGCTTCGTGCGGTCCGCCTAGCTCGCACCGCCTTCGCTCCGTCTGTACGGGGTCAAGTGGTTCAGATCCAGGCGGACAATACCACGACCATGTGCTACCTAACCTGCCAGGGCCGGACGTGCTCCTTGCCGTTACGTAAGGAGGTTCTCCACATTTGGTCTCGTGCGCAGCCTGGAGGTGGTTTTTCTAGCCATCTCGATGGCAGGAGCCTCCAACACCCTGGCCGATGCCCTAAGCCGGATAAGGGCTGCGCCTCACGAGTGGTCTCTCCTGCCGGAGGTAGCAAAAGATCTTTCTCCCACTGGGTCATGCTTCGGGTGGACCTTTTTTTCCTCCAGGGAGAATGCGAAGCCGAGACTGTTTCATGCCCGCCTCAGCAGGGCACGCTGTAAGGGATGCCTTTTAAGTCATGGACCCCGGCCTCTTCTATGCCTTTCCCCATTTCCCTTGGATCCACAAGGCAAGGCGAGGAGGGACAAGATGCAGGTGATTCTGGTAGCCCCAGACTGGTTCCGCCAGCTCTGGCATCCAGCTCTCCTCAGTCTCAGCTCCAAGCTCCCGGCGGCTTCCAGCCCACCGGACCTGATCTCTGTTGTCAGGGAAGGTATTCCATCTGGACCTTCAATCCCTGCCACCTGGCGGCCTGGTTCCTGTGTGGCTAGTTGCTGGGCCTTGGGTCTTCTGGCGAGGGTCCTCGACATTGTTGAGGCGTCCTGCCAGGAGTCGACAAGATAATGCTATGCCTTCAAATGGAAGAGTTCTCCGTTTGGTGTTAGGGTAGGGCCTGGTCCCTACTCCTGTTCCTCGGCAAGCATTTCGGACTACCTGTGGTCCTTTCTTCTTCAGCAAGGGCTTCAGTCGACGACCCTTAAGGTGCTCCTGGCAGCCACCTCTGGGCGCGCGCCGGAAGGCAGTTGGTGGTGCAGGAAAGGTGGTCTGGTGCTTTTTCCAAGGCCTTGATCACGCTTCCCCTCCGGGGTGAGAATCTCCACCTCCGTGGGATCTGCTGCTGGTATGGGCTTAGCTCACGGGCAAGCCATTCGAACCAATGCACAGGTGCGATTCTCCCACCTGTTGTGGAAGAACACCTTCTTAGTGGCTACCACGTCAACCAGAAGGATGGGAGAGCTCCAGGCGCTTCCTTCGAGTCTCCCTATCTGGTCTTCCACAGGGACAAGGTTGTCCTGCGCCCCACCCGAAGTTCCTTTCGAAGGTGGTGTCGGAGCTTCACCTTAACTGGGTGTTGACTCTGCCGGTGTTCTACCCCATTCACACCTCGGAGGCTGCATATAGGCTCCATTTGGACCCTAGTTGAGCTCGCCTTCTCCGGGAGGCGTAGGGCTGAAAGTTCAGGAGAGTTGCGCCAGCTGTTTGTCACCTCACGCTGAAGCCGCACCTGGCAGACTTGCATGGCAGACGATAAGTAGGTGGGTCACCTCCTGCATAGAGCTCTGCTATAGGTTGGCGGGCATGGAGCCTCCCAGAGGATAAGAGCTCATTCTACCCGCCATACCGCTGCATCGGTAGCTGCTTCCAGGGATGTCCCTATCCAGGATATCTGCAGGGCTGCTACCTGGAAGTCGGCACATACCTTTATTACCCACTACATCGACCTCGAGTCACGCCGGGATGCTGGTTTTGGGGCCTCGGTTCTCCAGTCTCTATTTCCCAAGTAAGTATCGGGTGTGCACTTGCCTCCCTCCTCCCGGAGAACTGCTAGGAGTCTGCCAATAAGTGTGGATTGAACAACATATCCATGTTCCTAGAAATACAGGTTACTCACCTGTAACAGGAGTTCTAGGAATGGTATATGTTGTTCATCACACGACCCACCCGACCTCCCCGGCTTCGACGCACAACCTGGCTTCCAGCGGGCTAGATCTGGTCATGGGGCGGGGCCGAGAGTTTTACCACTGGGGTGGGTGGGTGGAGCCAGCTTGAAGACCTTCCAGCAAGATTTAAAGCGGCAAGGAACCTACCAATAAGTGTGGATGAACAACATACACCATTCCTAGAACTCCTGTTACAGGTGAGTAACCTGTATATATTGCCTCACTAGAGTCACAAGTACTCTTACCTTGCACCCGGCAAGGTAGGTAAATCTATTCCTCCGCCCCTAGGTCCTCCATACCGAATAACAAATAGATCGGCATCTCGGATGTAGATCGACTCAGTAGATGAGACCTCCCTTGCCACCACCTGCTTCCAGAAAGTCTGCAAGATGGAACATGCCCAAAAATAATGAATATAGGTGCCCAAGGAAGATCCACATCTATCACAGTAGTGGAAATTGTAGGGTGAAACTTATGTACTATCACAGGTGGGCAATACAAGCGATGTATAAATTTATACTGAGTTTATTTTTGCTTGTTACAGCGCAAGAGTCCCATATGAGAATGCAAAAGTAAAGTCCAGTCCTCCTCTTTAATTTGAATAAGTCCGCTCCCCAATAAGCCTTACTTTTACTGGTTAAATCGGAAGCGATGCCTTCTCACAACCCTCTGTATCAATCCTTAATATTCTGCTTGGTGTCAAATAATAATTGTTCAGGGACCAGTGGTGAAAGCGTAACTGGATCTCTATTAAGGCTCTTTAAAGAAACAAAACAAAACAAAAAAATGTTCTGGCTTGCAAAATTCTGAAAATGCATTAAAGGGAGACCCGTTTTCCCCTGCAGATCCACAAACGAGCAAAAACCCTGTTTTGTGACCATGTTGCCCAAACACCCAACCCATCTAGTTTTTCATTCCTTAAAGCCTCCATCCTGGAAGCCAGCTAGAAAATACGGGTTATGTGCCAGCAAGGAGAATATTGTCATTTGTTGCGCCCCTTCGTTTTTTAATATGTTCCCATGCTTGTAACGTCCAACAAACCAATGGGTTGGGATTGACCATCCGGTCGTAAACCCTGCCCCCGCCCTTTGTCAAATAAGCCAATAAACAGCCTGGACTGCCTTTCTTCTCCTCTAGGGCCAACCAGCCCACCTCAGGGGTCTGATTTATCCAGTCTGATATATATCCGTACTGAATGGCTAGATAATAATCCCTCAAGTCTGGGAAATGTGAGCCTCTGTAAACTCGTATGAGATAGTCTTCCCTGCTCGAGAACGGTTGAGAAACCACGTTTTGAGGCGCTGTAAGTCATTCTTACAAAGACCCGTAGGGAGCATTTGCATTGTGTATATAATCCTGGGGAGGATATTCATTTTATATTTATTTGACCCAACCATGACACAGGGAGCGCCCTCGATCGTTCAGAATGGGGTATAATTCGGAATATATATGGTGTTCAAATCCCTTCCCACATGGATTTCTAAACGTTTAACTGAGGTTGTGACTACCTTAAGTCCCTGAGTTTCTTTGTTTTCCCCATCCTGTGGGCTTCCCAAGTACAGGAACTCAGATTTGTGTACATTAATTTTGTACTCTGAGAATGCAGTTAATTCTGCTATGACCTTAAGTAAAGCAGGCATCGACCTGCTCTGCTCCACGACATAAAATAGCAGGTCATCCACATACAACATGATTTTTGGTGCTGTCCAGAATACCCTGTACCTTCTAATGTTACCATCCTCCTGTATTTTAATTGCCAGGGGCTCATGTCTAGTGTGTAAACAGAGCTGGGACAACAGGCACTTTGCCTGGTTCCCCATTTTAACAAAAAGACTGCAGTGTGAGTCCTGTTAACTAGGCTGCTCGCCCTCTGGGCCCTGTAGAGTATTTTGAATAAGACCCACATATGCGTCCCTCAGACTAAATCTATGTAGGACCTCAAAGAGGTAGCCCCATTCTATATGATCAAAAGCCTTCTCTGCGTCCATGGACGACACACGTGTACCCCAGATGCCAAGAGCCCTGCCCGATGACATTGAGCAACTTGCGTATATTATGATAGGACAGCTGGCCACTTACAAATCCCGTATGCTCCAGGTGAATAAGTAGGGGAAGAATCTGTTCCAACTGTCCAGCCAGAACTTTAGCAATAAATGAAAGGAAGCACAGTCGGTTGGGTTCTTGCCTGGTTTTAAGAGGACACATATCCATGCCTCATAGCTTGTTCCGGGCTTCCCCTCCTCCCAGACCTCCTTACAAAGCTCCCACAGGGGATCCACTGAGAGAGCTCTTGATAGTATTCTGCTGTAAACCCATCGGGGCCTGTAGCTTTGCCCCTCCTGATCTCCTTAATAGTCAGCCCAATCTCTTCCCTTGAGATGTCTGCTTCCATCATTTAATTTGGGAAACTGGAGGCTATCCAAAACTAGTTTAGCTGATTCTATCTCTCTTTCACATTCTGCAGTGTAAAGGCATTCTTAAAGTTGATGAAACCTTATCCAGTTTGTCTCTTATCCTGTACCAAAAGTCCTGTACTATTTTAATGGTTGGATTACATGCTGGGCCCCCCCCAATATCGGCCTGACTTGTTACTCCATTCATATAAGTTTGTCTGGCAAACATCCAGCTCAGTTTAACCTCCCAGCTAGTAAAAAGGTTGAGGCTCTGCGTGCTGCATTTAGTTCCCGCTCGGCCTCATCATGTCCTGCAGCTACCCTATGCTCCAAATCTTTAAGCTTGTTTTCTAAGTCAAGCCACTGTTTCTGTGTCTCCTGTTTTATGTTTTGAAACAAAGCTAATGATGGCCCCTCCTCATAAAAGCTTTCTCTGTGTTCCAATAAGCCCTCTTAGAGGGGGATGTCTGCCAGTTTGCATTCTTGTAAAGATTCCATTGTTTCTGAAGATATATTCGGAACTGTGTTCTGGCCAAAGGTGTGGGGAACCTCCAAGAAGGGGTACCCTCCTGGGCTTCATCCATCCATATTGTGAGGATCACCATGGCGTGATCTGAGATGTGGATTGGACATAGCTTCACCTGGGACACCCAGTGGTACAGTCTACATGGCATATAAATATAGTCCAACCGAGACCACTGTGTGGATGAGAATAATAAGAGAACTCTCTAGCAAATCCTGATGTTATTCTCCAACTATCAAAAAAATCCAGCTTGCAGATGCCTGCCTGCCACTGTCAGGGCCTGAGCCTGATGACCAATGCCTGCAGAGTGATCCACTGCAGGCTGCATATGCAATTAAAATCCCCCTTCCCCGAACAGGGTAGTAAACTGCTCCCTGGTGAGAATGTCAAGTAGCAACTGGTAGAACTGAGGGTCGAATACTGTCGAGGCATATATGCTGCCAAATGTGATTCGCTCCCCATTTAGTTCTGCAATAAAAATGTATCGTCCTTCTGTAGGGTTGGCCTCCATTCTGTGGACCTGCAGGGGGATGCATCTTGTGTACCAATATGGCCACCCCCCTCGTTTGTGCGAGGAGTATGAAGCTGTATAACACACCTCCACCTATCCCCGTCCTAATTTTGTGTGCTCTGCCCCAGAAAGATGGGTCTCCTGCAGTAGAGTAACCTGTGTATGTTGACGCTGCAGGTCTGTGAGAATTTTACTTTTTAATTGGAGAGGAGAACCCCCTTAATTCCAAGAGACCATATTAAGGTGATTACCAGAGCCCTTAAATCACTTGAATAGAAAAATACTGATTTGAGTAAGGTCTCCAGCCAAACGCAGCCATTGATAGTTGCCATGGCTGCCGCCCTCAGACCTGCACTGTGGGAAAATGCCAAGGGAATGGGCTTCTACTAACACTATAATACAACAACAGATGAACCTGCAGAAAATTACCCACCCACAACAGTATTTACATAGAACCATACAAGAAAAGGAACCCACAACTAGCGTCCAAGGCGAATAAAATCATTATAATCGATACTCGGCGTTCATCACTTGTTATAACTATAAATAAAACACCCACAGTAAGCAAGCTTGCCTTCCCCCTGACCTGAATTATCATGAAATAGAAAGTACAGCTTTCTTAGCAATTCCACGCATATATAATAACACCAACAAGTTGATGACAATGGAGCCCAAAAGGTGATGACAGGGGACCAGAATCTGTTGATGCTGCAGAGCACAGTGAAAAAAACATTGTGATGATGTGCAGTCTTTATAACCCCCAAACAACAATAGTTCGATAGTACGAGGGAGCAGGGAATACAAGCACCAGACAATGAGACTGCATTATAACATGTCATGAGTACCTTAACCATCTTCTCCCCCACCCCGCCAACAACAATCCAGCATTACAAGGGGACAGGAGTACAGAGCACAACCGCCAGACTAAACAATACTTTGGTATTTACATGTCTGTAGTCTGCAGCTAAACTTAAAATATTTTTGTGGGTCTTTTCAACAAATCTCTCCCTTTAACACAAATGAGCGATGTTAAGAATGTTCTAATTTTCCCAACAACCCCACAGCAGCACACCATAACCCGTATGGCATATAAATTTGACTGAGAGAAAAGGTTACACTAATATGCTTAAGACCCATTCCATAAAAAGTTCTTGTATTTTCACCCCAAATTCCCCGTCTGATCTACACTGGGATCCCCATTTCTACATTTAGGATACTTTAACAGTTGACAATATCATGCATTATGGATGGGATTTGCGCAGGCTTCTAGTCCCTTTTACCAGGTGGCCCACAGGGCAGAAGCACTCCGGAACTTAACTAAGACACGTGGCACCCCCACACCCCTAGGACTACCTGTCCATAGCAGGCGAGTTCTTCATTCTGATCTCGAATCCATCAGAGTCATCCTGACATTCCGACATTTCAGTTTCACTCAGGTTGCGGCCTTGCAAAACTGCTGTGTCGCTCCTACTTTAGTAAATACTCCGATTTTGTTGTAGATTGAGAAGGGGATGAGTAACAAGGGCATGCATGTCTGCTGTTGTGTCATTAAAAGGGTTGTCCAGTAATCCTGTTTACTCACCTGTCAAGAGGTCCCAGTGTGATGAGTAGCTCTGTTTTAAACTTTCACAGACAGGTCAAAAGATGCACTACAGACAGCGAAATAAATAACTGCCTCAATGAACAGAATCCTTCTGGTGTCGCACAGCATGTCTGATCAGTCATCTGTTAATTTTATTCTGTAGCTCCTGCACAAAAGTAGCTGCCTTGTCCACGTCCCAGAAAGTATAATTAGCCCCTTCATATTTGATGTGGAACATGGTAGGGTAGCCGAAGAAGTTCACTTTCAGGTCATGAATCTTACTTAATACTGGATAAAATGCTCGTCATTTTTTTTTTTTTTTTTTAGATGGTGCAAGAATAATCTTGAAATGGGAATAAATGGCTGCCTTCATGTATTAACTCTTTTGTTTACAAATGCTGCCAGCATCCATTGACTGTTCCTGAAGTGGTGAAATCTCATTATTCAAACCCTAGGGAGTCTTACTGTATTCTGACAATTGCAGTTAGCCCTTTCAGTTGAACTGCCCTGGAGATGAGTTAAAGCCTATATGCTAATAGTGTAACGTTCGATAGTCTCAAGATCGGTTTTCAAATGTCTGCCCTGGCACATTCTGTGTAACTGCCAGATTCTTTACTCCGCCTGCATGTGAAGTTGCCTCGGAGAATTCTCCTCAGCTCTTCGGTTGAAGTAAAAGTTTTCTTTTTCTTTCTTTTTTTAATCACCACCGTTTATTTTATTTTCAAATCTCTGTCCTTCAGTACAGGTTAGACTAGATTTCCTTTCTTTCCAGCAAGTTTTTTGGTTTCCAAGTGGTTTTTCGCAACCGAGAGGAAACAGAAGATTCTTTTCATATCTTGAGACAACATTTTCTAGTCTTTGTATTTTATCTGTTTTAGAACTGATTAGATTTTGGTTAAAAAAAAAAAAAAAGTGTGTTTTTCTTTTGTTGTTTTTTTTTCTTCCTTCGCTGCTAAACCGGGTTGTTTATCTTCTTATCTGGGTCTAAACTGCCCACTGTGGATGTGTAAAACTTTTTTGGGGTTATGTCACAGAAACCCAAGAAAAGAACCAATCCTACTAGGTTTCAACATTGTACTGAGGCGTGCACCTTTTGCTAAGGCTGATCCGCCAAGTATGTGGTTTGTGTAGTCTGTCTTGGGTTTGACCACCTTCAGCAGATTGTGAAATCTAAGAATTTCTCCATCAATGCTGGATAGGTGTCTTAACAGAGTGCAGGAGAAAATGGCTGAGAAATCAACCGACGCAGGTGGGTCCAGTTTCATTTTATTTATTTATTTATTTGTTTATTAAGTCTAGGATTACAAATACCTTTAAGCCGTGGCTCTTTTACAAAGGTTCCACGTCAGAGAAATACAAATTATGGGGAACATCAAGACAGACATTACAACAATGTGGACATTGCAAACAGAGTACAGATTAATACAATTCAAGGGTAGCATTGTAACAAGGCAGCCAGCGGCATTTGTCAGGGAAAATAGATAACAGATAAGAAGTGCCAGAGTCATGGGGAGGGGGAGAAGGAATGTAGGAAGGGTGGGGAGAGGGTGAAAAGTACAGCATTGGGTATACCAAGATGTGAGGGTAGAATCCATTGAGGAGGGAGGGGAGGGGGACCACTAGAGCAGGAAGGAAGTGGAGAAACAAGGTTAAGTTGGGCAGTCACAGGAGCTGTTGGTAGTGAGATAGTCCCGGAGCCTAGTTTTAAACATACCAATTGTTGGGCTGAGACCATTGAACCAGAGTGGCGCTCGATAAGCAAAAGAGCGTTGTCCCTGTGAAGTGTGACAGTGGGGGACTTTCAGTAGCTGTAGCGTGGATCTCCTAAGGCACCATTTGTTAATTCGGTGTTGTAACAGAGCTGAGACCCCAGAAGGTGCAAGGCCAAAGTAGATTTTTTTTTCGCCATGGAGCAGGTGAGAAACTTTATGCGGTTTGATAGTTGGAGCCAGCCGGTCTGAGTGTACAGGTCACGTGTGGGTGAGACGGTGAGCACCAGTGATGAGCCGACATGCCTTATTTAAGGCAGTTGAGAGGCGTTTAGGGGTTGTGATTGTGGCCGAGCCATAAATGATGAGACCATAGTCTATTACAGAGATCAGGACTGCAACCTTCAAAGCTTCTGGCATGAGGTGTGGTCTGTGTTTTGTAGAGGAGACCAAGCCGTGTATTAGCAGCTCTAGCTACATTATCTACATGAAGTCCATAGGAGAGATTAGGGTCAAGCTGTATCCCTAAGTATTTGAAGGACCCCACCTGATCTAGAGTGTTCCCTGGGTGGTGGAGATAGCCAAGTGGTGTAGCTTATGTGGGTTAGTGAGAGCTGCAGAAGAGCATAGATTTGGTTTTCTTGTCATTGAGGACCAGTTTATGATTAAGAAACCATGTCTCTACAGAACTGAAACCAAGTTGAAGGTTGTGTTGAAGAGTTGCAGGATCTTTGTGAGTGGAGAATACAACAGCATCATCGGCATATAGTATGATCTGCTCAGAGCAGTGGTAAGGGAGAGAGTTTAAGAAAAGGCTAAAAAGGAGGGGGCCCAGTATGGATCCCTGTGGGACACCCGAGTGAACAGGCAGGGTGTCAGAAAGAGTGTCCGTAATTTTTACTCTCTGTGACCGGTTTTCTAAGTAGCTTTTAAACCAGAGAGAAGAGTCTGGTGATAGCCCGGCATTCAGTAGTTGGTGTATTAGTAGTCCATGGTGTACTGTATCGAAGGCCTTGGAGAGGTCTATGACAAGCCCCTGTGAGCAGGCCATAGATCAAGGATTGTGCAAAGCTCCAGTGAACTCAAGAAGGGCTGTGGTGGTGCTGTGACCTTTCTGGAAGCCGCTTTTGTTGTGGACAAGGTATATTGTATTTATCCAAGTGGTTGGTAAGTTGATCAGCCACGATGCGCTCGAGTGCCTTAGAGAGTGGGGCAAAGGGAGAGAGGGGCGATAATTTGAGGATCTGCCTTATCCCCACTCTTTATGGATGGGTGCTCAGTGTGGCTTTCCATAGGTCCGGGAATTTTCCAGGTGAGAGAGAGAGAGAGGTTTAGGATTTTTGTTAATGGATGAATTGCCTCATCGAGGGTGAGCAACAGAAGCTTAAGGTCCAGGGTGTCGCTACTGGATCTAGATTTAGAGATAGCTGCAGTAATATAGTGACGAGCTTCATTCAGCCTTACCTTCCTGAAGTAGAAGAGGGGATGGTTAGACTGAGGGGCTGAGGTATTTGGGGAGTAGGCTCTGTTTTCAAAAAGTCATGGGGTGGAACAGCACTAAGGTCTGAAAAAGCCGTGTTAAAGATGTTTGCGATCACCTTGGGGTCGAGGGTTGAGGATTCATCAACCATTAACATGGCTGGAGAGGTTTTTGGCTGCTTCCCTGTGACATCCTTGATATTATCCCAGAAAGCACGACCATTTCCCCATGTATTGGTGAGAGCATCTTTGTAATAGGTGGATTAGCCGTATGGCTTTTGTGCAGGCATTTCATGCTTGTTTGTAATTTTTGATGTCCAGTTGTTTGCCAGTGGCCCTGGCAACTGCCCAGAGGTGATCCCTTAGTTTCAGCTGTGAGAGAAGAGCCACGGTGACCCATGGGTTAGAGAGAGATTTTGTTTGCGCCTTTAGCAGTGGCAAAGAAGTACATGAGCTTTGTTGAAAATTGAGATGAAGTGATCAAGAGCCAAGTTAACATCTGTTGCTTCATAGATGGGTAGCCAGTCTTGTAGAAGCAGGTGTTCTTTAAGGCGTGGAAGTTTTCCAGGAATGACTCTGTAGATATAATTTTGGGAGGTGGCTTAAGGAATTTGATGGACCATGCACACATGACTGGGGAGTGGTCACTGAAAGAGTTGGGAGAATGGTCATACGAGAAATCCTTGTGGGGTGAGTGGTGAGGACCCAATCCAAGAGGGTACTGGTGCCAGTCTTGTAGTTAATCCTAGTAGGGAGTTTACCATTTGCGTGAGGTTAGCAGCTGAGATGGAGTCTTTATAGGCACTGGCAGGCTAACCCAGTTTATGTTGAAATCCCTAGTAGAATAAGTTCAGCTTCAGGAGGATGAGAGTTGATAAAGTTTAGGGCGTCGTTGAATCCATGTTTAGGGTCCCTGGCGGGATGTAACGGAGACAATAGTCAGGGCTTTATGGTTGGAACCTAGGACAATTTTTATTGGCAGAATCTGGGCCGAGGCAGAAAGTGATGGAGTTGCTACAGGGTGCCAAGACAGGGAGTCTTTGATATAGATTGCGCAACCACCGCCTTTTTTGGATATCCGGTCCAGCCTGTGGACATTGTAGCCCTGTATTGTTACTGCTGAGTCAGGAACTTTAGGTGTCAGCCAAGTTTCCACCACTGCAAGGATGTCAGGGTTGTGTTGGCATATGAAGGCTTGGAGTGCATCCAGCTTTGGTAGTAGGCTGCAGATATCAATGGTTGCAAGGATAAGGGCACCTGGAGTTTGTGTGTGGCCTGAGCTTCTAGGGCCAGGATTGGGATGGACGCTGCCTGAGATGAGAAGGAGTAGGAGTTTTAAGGAGCAGAGTCGTAGCTCTTTGAGAGATGGTTTTGATCGTTGTTTCCGGGAGTAGAGATTGCAAGGTTCCAGGCGGTATCCCATATGGACTGCAAGGTGGTACAGTGTAGAGAGGTGGCCACACTTGTTGAGAGTAGTGTTCGGGTTAAGTAACCAGGAATATCCAAACGGTGCACCAAGCACAAGTCTCGAGTGGAAGTGGAGAGTTCCCTTGGAGTAGCAGTGGAAACCAGAGTAGAGGGTGGCGGGGTTGGGGGTGGCTAGGACCAGGGGGAGAGAGAGAGAGAGGGGAGGAGAGGCAAGAGAAAGGCAGAGAGAACCCACATGGCTTACATACAAAATTCACTTCTAATATCAACTCAGAACTTAAAATGACTGTAAGGATTAAACAAATTATTAAACCCTGGTACTTAAATTCAACTAGAGACACAGAGGGAGATACAGTAGTTAGAGAGAAACTGGTTTCTGACAGGTGGCAGCATGAGCCACTCCTCATGACTGCAGTAGCTAAATAAGTTAGTGCCATTACCAGCCAGAGTGTACCTCCTGTCCATATCTCCCCCAAGAGGGGGTGCCCCTCTGACCAATGCGATGGCTCCACTGGAGGAAAAAAAAACTGATACAGGCCTTGAAATGTCTGCAGCAGAAAAGAAAAGAAAAACAGCTGGTTCGAAACCGCAGAAGCTTGTGGTTGTGGTTCCACCGCTGAGGAAATGGCAAAAGCCATTAGAATTATCCAGGTCTCTTCAGAACGGTTCAGGCAAACCGGGTCACCGATACTCCGACTCAAACTCCGTTCAAACACCAGTTACTTCACTTACTGGTTCATTTGAGCCCAATCCATATAAACAGGAATGGGAAGAGGAGGAGGAGGAAGATTTTGGGAGCCCATTGAAACTGAGGTCTCACAGACCACCTGGACCCAGAGTCCCTTCCCCGTCCCTCTGGGGACCCTGCTTCCCACCATGCCTTTATAAAAAAAGGTAGCAGAGGTTTTGGAGATACCTGCTCAGGAAACTTCTGCGGAGGAAGAAGAACTGGATTATGTTGAGATGTTGGATCTGCCTGCTTCCAAGAGACTTCTGATTCCCATCCATAAGTCCCTAAAAAGGCAGACTATGAAAATCTTGCACGCCCCAACACCTGTACCTCCTGTAGATGATTGGGGGGGGGGGTATGGACAGGAGGTACTCTCTGGCTGGTTATGGCACTGATTTTTTATTTAGCTACTGCAGTCATGAGGAGTGGTTCATGCTGCTGCCTGTCAGAATGCAGGCATCCCCTTGGCTTTGCATCCTCCTCAAAAGGACTCCAGGAGAATAGATTCTCAGGCTAAGAAAGGGTACCTAGGGGCTTCCCTGTGTATAAAGCAAGCCTCTTACATGGCCTATGTTTCAAGGTACCAGAAGTCCTTGTGGGAATCCGTCCAAGAACTGGCCAGCAAAGTTCCTCCTCAAATGGCAGCTAACCTGGAGGAGCTTGCAAAGAATGGAGTGTAGAAGCAGCTAAATACCAGTTCTGCATGGCTGTGGATGTTAATGATGATGCTTCCAGAGTGATGGCCACTGCTGTATCTCAGCGGGGTTTGCATGGTTAAGATGCACTAACCTGAGCCGGCCAGTGGCGCTGAGGTTGGGCGCTGGGCGACACACCTCCGTCACGCCGGCGACCCGGTTGAGAGACAACCCAGGCCGTCAGGGTCGGCAGGGATGGGGAAGGATCAGCTCCCTATGGACTGCTCTCCTTCTCTGGGGAGGGTTAACCACCACGCACAGCTGACCTCTAGTGGAGACTGGAGGTTCACTGTGCACGGCTGCAGAATGCAGGGGGAATGAAGCTCGGCGGATGTCTTTCGGGGGCACACGGGAGCGTGCGTCTGCCGAGCTGGACGTCATTGCACGTCCGAGCTTTGGGGAGGAAAAAATCAAGGAAAAAACCCTGACATCGGGGACTGGCGATGGCACCTCCACCTGCCAGCCACACTCCACCGACCAGACTTCCTCCTATCCTGGGCCGAGCCCAGTCTGGCAGAAATTGTAGAAAGAGCACCCTGGGTGGATAGGGCGGCCCTACCTTGGAGGGGCTCAGAGCCGAGGAGATAACCGGACTGGTGCCAGGATCAATGGAGGAGTTTCAAGTGAGGAGGTAGAGTGGGGTTGGTGGATGCCTGAGAGAGGTTCCCGATGGCAGTGCATAAAACAGACTGGTTAAAAAAAAAAAAAAATGCACTAACCTCTTACAGGACACCCAAACTAAGGCCCTGGATTTTCCCCTAGTGCAGAATTCTCTCTTTGGGGATCAGACAGTCATACATAAAATAAAAAAAAAAAAAAGACGAATACTGAGCGGCATACAAGAATGCTGTAGCCAAGGAGAAGGCTGCCACTCCTCAAAGACAGCAAAGTAGGGGAGGCAGGGGCAGGCTGTATCAAAGACCTTTTTACCAGGCTCAGGCCTTCCCTGCCAAGCAGCAGCAAAGAGGCTACTTTAGGGGTAGAGGCAGAAGAGGTGCTGGTCATGCTGGACCCAGCCTCAGCCCAAGACCCCTGCCAAGCAGACCCCTGAGGTGATTGTCCAGGTCGCCTCCCCTTCCGCAGTAGGGGGCAGGCTGTCTTATTACTTCCAGGCTTGGAAAATCATTACCATAGACAAGTGGGTCCTGAAAGCAATAAGCCTTCTAACCTTGAAGAAAAATGGGGAGTGGTGACCCATTCTGGAGCTAAGATACCTGAACAAATCTTACAAAACCAAAATTCAAAATGGTCACCCTGGCTTTGATCCTTCCCACTCTAAGACAGAGGGATTGTCTGGCATCCGTGGATCTCAAGGATGCCTACTTTCATATCCCCATCAGGCAGTCTCACAGAAAATACCTCTGGTTCAAGCTGCCTTCAGGCCAGTATCGGTTCAGGGTCCTGCCCTTCGGCCTGTCCTCGGCACCAAGAATCTTCACAAAGTGCCTGGCATTAGTCGTGGCACATCTGAGAAGGTTAGAGGTCACAGTCTTCCCTTACCTGGTTGACTGGTTAGTTGTGGGGCATTCACTTCAGCAGGTAGAGGAACATCTGGCCACAACCCAGGACACCTTGCAGTCTTTAGGTTTTCTGGTAAATTTCAAATCAGTTCTATAAAGCCAGTCCATCTCCTAGAATTTATAGGGGCAGAGCTGGACACAATTCTGGCAAGAGCTATCCTGCCACAGGCAAGGGTGGACAGCTTGGTCCAGCTAGCAGCCTCCTTCCGGCTGTACGTCCTTCGACCAGCAAGACACTTTCTTCAACTTTTAGGCCATATGGCTGCAGCCACTGCTGTAGTCCCAGGTTTCAGATGAGATGTTCAGTTCCACCTCAGGTCCTTTTGGTCCCAGAGAAAGGATTCTCTGTGCAAGGTGGTGTCAGTGACCTCTACACTGATACAGGCGCTGCAATGGTGGCAGGACAGGGACAGCCTCAGGGTGGGGGTCCCTTTCCTGCTGCGATCTCCTACCGTGGTGCTGACCACGGATGCCTCCCTCTTAGAATGGGGAGCCCACCTAGGGGACCACAGTGCACATGGACCAAACAGGAGTCTCTGTTGCACATAAACTTGCTGGAGCTCAGAGCAGTGCTACTAGCACTGCAGTCATTTGCCACATTGGTGCAGGGGAACTTGGTTCAGGTCAGAACAGACAACACAACCACCATGTACTACATAAACAAACAGGGAGGGTGCAGGTCCTCTGTCCTGTACACAGAGGCCATGAAGGTCTGGAGTCTGGCCTACTACCTCAGTCTCCTTGTCAGCAGTCCACCTGCCAGGCAAGACAATGTTTTGACAGATGCACTCAGCAGGATCAATCAGAGCCATCACGAATGGACTCTGAACAGCCAAGTCCTTCTAGCAGTGTTCAGGAGATGGGGCACCCCAGAGGTGGACCTCTTTGCAGCCGCAGACAATCAGTTGCCCCAGTACTGCTGTAGACCACCAGTTCGGGGCTCGGTACCCCTGGCTGCACTGATCTTGGATTGGACAGGCAAGTTCTTGTATGCCTTCCCTCCATTTCCCCTGGTATTCAGGGTGCTAACCAAATTCGGGGGGTCAGCCTGTGACAATGATTCTGATTGCCCCAGACTGGGCCAGGCAACCATGATACTTGATGTTACTGACTCTGTCAGTCACAGTCTAGTTGCCTCCCAAGGGAGGATCCTATACCCAAGCTCGGGTTTCTCAGGCTGAAGGGCTGGCTCTTGAGGATCTAGAGTATGCAGGCCTGCATCTCTCTGAAGGGGTGATGGACATCCTAAGGGTTTCTAGGAAACCCTCAACCAGGAAAACTTGCACCTCTAAGTAGAAGATGTTCTCTATTTACATACTGACATACTATTTGTCAGCAGATTAGGCCTTACGGTCTATCGAGTTTGCTCGAACCTCAGATCCCTAGTTGGGTGCCGAGGCCCCCCCCTTGTGTTCCAGAAACCCCTATCATCCATCCCAACCCCCCTGGGACAGGCCATCATCTGATACATCCACTTTCTGTGTCTGTCCCACCCTCTCTTAAGCCCTCCACTGTGGATCTCTGAACCAGCTCACCAGGCAGTGCATTCCAAGGGTCCACCACCCTCTCGGTGAAAAACCTCCTCCTCTTTTCCCCTCACCCTTCCACCTTCAAACCATGCCCTCTGGTGATACCTCCTGCTTTAGTCTAAAGATCCCTCCATGTTTACCCTATTTATTCCCTTGAAGTACTTGAAGACCTCAATCATGTCCCCCCTCTCTCCTCTCCTCCAATGAAAACAGGCAGAGCTCCTCAAGTCTGTCCTCGTACGTCAAATCCCCTAGCCCTCATATCATCTTAGTTGCCCTCCTCTGTACCCTCTCCAGGAGCTGTATGTCCCTCTTCAAGTGTGGTCTCCAGTACTGTACACAGTACTCAAGGTGTGGTCTAACCAGTCCATTGTACAGCGGCAGAATCACTTCCTTGCTCCTAGAGGTGATCCCCCTTACGATGCATCGCAACATCCTGTTTGCCTTGCTAGCCACTCTCCTGCACTGCTCAGAGTTATTCATACATGCACCCACCATGACCCCTAGGTCTTTTTCCCCTATTGAGGCCTCCAGCGCCTCCCCTCCCAGGGTGTACCTGTGTTTAGGGTTTCCTGCCCAAGATGTAACACCTTGCACTTGGTGATATTGAAATTTAATTTCCATGTGTGAGCCCAGCTTTCCAGGGTGTCCAGGTCCCCTTGCAGGGCCAGCCTCCCCTCTTCTCCCTCAACTACTGCTCCCATCTTGGAGTCATCAGCGAAGAGACCCATTTCACACCCTATACCCTCCCTGATGTTCGATATGTATGCATTAAACAGGATCGGACCCAGGACCGAGCCCTGCGGTACCCCACTACCGACCTCTCTAGGGTTCGAGAGCTCCCCACAGACCACTACTCTCTGGGTGCGTCCAGCTAGCCAGTTTTCAATCCATCTGACCATCAAAGGGCCTACTCCCAACCCCATCAGTTTCTTCACCAGACCATTGTAGGGGACAGAGTCAAACACCTTGCTGAAGTCCAAGAATAATACATCCACAGGCTTTCCCCTGTCCAGTTCTGATGTTACCCATTCGTAGAACTCCACAAGATTGGTTTGACATGATCTACCTGGCACAAACTCATGTTGCCGACTATCCAGACCTCCCACCTCCTCCAAGTACACCCCCAATCGTTCCTTTAGTATACTCTCCATTAATTTTCCCACCACCGAGGTCAAACTGATGGGTCTATAGTTACGTGGTACTTCCCTCGACCCCCCCCTTATGGATTGGCACCACATGTGCCTCTCGCAAATCCCTAGGTACCCTCCCTGTCTCAAGTGACCTGTTGAAGAGCTCCGCCAGGGGTGCAGCCAGTATGTCCACCAATTCCCATAGTACTCTCGGATGAATGCCATCCTGCCCAGGAGATTTGTCTTTCTTTAGGGCCTTGAGGGCTAACCACACCCTTTTGGTGGAGATAGCATCATCCGTCCCCTCCACCTTACTGGCCTTTTTATCCTTATCCTGATGTGACACCCCTGGGGTACCTCTCCCTCCCTCTTGCTCCATTTCTGCTGCTCCCCTGATCCCACTCACTGCCGCTTCTATCCCCATCGTGCCTTGCAGATATCCCATCCCCCTCGCTAGAGAACACAGAGGCAAAGTACTCGTTAAATACCTCTGCCTGGTCCCTTGCCTCTTCCACCCACCCTCCTTCTGATCTCAATCTGCTGAGATGGCCCTTAGTTTTTCTCCGCTCCCCAATGTACCAGAAGAATCCCTTTTCCCCTCCATGTATCCCCTGTGCCAGCCGCTGCTCTTTGCCCCCCTCACCATCCGGGTGACTTTTCTAGATGCAAGATGGTACATTTTCTTATCCCTATCCCCTCTTGTTGTTTTATTTTTTGTAGGCCGCCTTCTTTTCTCTGACCGCTACCTGAACCTCACTGGACCACCAGCATGGTTTGTGACCTTGCTCCCTTACGATTCACCTTAGCGCAGGTCCTGACTGCCTCATGAAGTCCCCGTTTTATGACCTCCCATCTCCCTTCCACATTTGTCATTGATGTAATCCCCTTCAAGTGATCCTTGAGAATATTTCCCATGCCCACAAAGTCTGCCCCCCTGAAGTCCACTGCCAGTGTCCTAGATCTCACCCCCCCCCAATGCTTATTTGAAACCAGACAGTATTGTGGTCGCTCCCAGTCAGGGGTCCTCTACAACCAGGTCCCTTACCAGATCCCCATCTGCCAGAACCACGATCCAGGACATGCCCTTCCTTGTGGGCTCCATCACATGCTGTGTTAAGAACACATCCTGGAAGCCGTCCAGCAGCCTCTGCTCCTTGGCCACCTTAGAGGACATGGTTCCCCAGTTTGTACCTGGCATATTAAGGTCCCCCATCAACACCACTCCTTCCCCTTTTGGTCCACACTGGGCAATGATGTTGTCCAGCAAACCATCCTCCAGAACATCACCCATCCTGGGGGGCCTATATACTACACCCAGCTTGACCTTATCTCCTGCTGGGGATCGTAAGGTGACCCATAAGGCCTCCACATTTCCCTCTGCCTCTTCTACCCTAGCAATTTCTATGTCATCTCTAATGAACATAGGCACTCCACCCCCTCTGCCCTCCTTTCTATCCTTCCTAAGCATAGGGTACCCCCACATGTTTAGGTCCCAGTCATGGTTTTTGTTGGCCCACGTCTCCGTAACTGCCACATCCACCCCCGAACAGCATGGTCTGGAACTCTGCCAACTTGTTTCCCAAGCTCCTGGCATTTACTAACACCAACCCCACCCTTATCCCTGATCCTTTGTCGAACCCCACCCAGGTTCCTTATACTTCCATCCTCCTCTGCTCCTCCTGAAACCTCCACCCCAGTCTGTTTCCCTCCCCCTTGGGTTTGAAGGCTACTCCCTCATCTGGAGGAGGGCTTCTGGTCAGCCCTCCTTATCCCCCCACAAGTTTAAACCCCACCTTTCTTGAATGTAGTCAGCCATCCCCTGTTTAAGGACTTCCTTCCCTAATGGGGCAAGATGAAGCCTGTCCTTGGCATACAGTCCCTTATCCTCCCAAACTCCTTTCCAGTTCCCTAACACCCCCAACCCACTCTCTTCACTCCACTTCCTGATCCAGTCATTAACCTCTGTGATCTTCATTTTTTTCTCCACTGAGGCCTTTGGTACTGGCAATATCTCCGAAAAGGAAATGTTGCATCCATTATCCCGACAGACTCTGGCAAGTTCTTGGAACCTTGCTTGGATTTCCAAAACGCTATTTCCCTCTGGATAGTTAGTTCCCAAATGCACCAGGAAATCCGGTTTCCCTCCACAATCCCTAACCAGTTCGTACACCATGAACTTTGCTCTGTGCACTGCCAGCCCAGAGATACTCACTACCTTCACCTGGCTATGGCATCCACCCCCCTGTCCCTCCCACTGGATACCCCTAATCATCGAGTCTCCCAATAACAGAACCTTAACACCGCCATCATCCTCATGGTTACCTCCATTATGCCCTCAGCCCCCATCCCCCTTATTCGTGATCTCAATTCCATGGGAGTCTTCCTGCCTTATTAGAGACCCCCTTGTCACCCTCCCCTTTCTGCCTCCCTCGTTATTTTGCCCACTTAACTCAGACCCCCTCTGAATAGGTGTCCCCTTTAACCCTCTCTTATCCGAACCATTTATCCTGGCCCTGATGGTTTCCCCTTCCCCACTCCGCCATCCTCCCCCCTTGTAACAGTACCCCTACCTCCAAAGGCTCTCTGTGGGTCCCCTTTAGCTAGGGCCCCATCCTTGGTGCTGACCCCCCTGCTGAAGGGGGGCTCCTCTCCCACCTCCTTGTCTCCCATTTTCTCTCCAGTCATGCTCTCCTCCCTCATGTCTGCAATATGTTGCATCTCCCCCATCTGCTTAACATTTATGTTTCCCCTTCTCCCTCTGGGACTATTTCTATCCTTTCCATTGCCGGTCTGTGATGCCCTATGGGTATCAGACTCCCTCCCCCCAGCCTCTGTATCAGTTTCCTCATTTCCACCAACCCCTTCCTCCCCCTCTAGGTTGCTTAGTAGCTCAAATTTATTGTGACGCTCTGTCAGCCTCCATCAAGTAACCAGAGTTTCCCCTGACTGCACCTCTAAACTGCCCCTCTTCCTCCCCTCTTGCTCTGTTCTCCTTAGGAGCTCCCTTCCCACAGTCTGCTGTTTTAGGCTTCCCCACAACAGCCCCTCCCTTCTCAATGTCTGCTCTATTAGGCTTCCCCACAACAGCCTCTCCTGACTCTTCCCCCTCCACTCTCTTTGTATTCGGAATGTTCACCCGCACGCTTTCCCTTAGCCAACATCCCTATCTAAGGGTCCTCTGTCCCTAATATCCCCCTCCTGCTTGCTGTAACATAACGCCCTGTAATTTCAGATGCTGCCCCAGCCTTCCTCAGCCCCACCCTTTGCTGCCCATATCCACACCCTTATCCTTGACACCCCCCAAACTCCGCTTACTCTCCTTCACCAATATACTTCACTCCTGATACAAGATAGCTGTCTACAGAGTGGGCAGCCTCCCTCTCTCCAGGCCCAATTAAGAATTATTGCCATCCCATAGCCTGTGCAGCCTACAACCCTTCCGAAGATGCCTGCCATGGTGGAATATGACCACCCTGTTTGTCCCCCACTGTTTATAATGGCACACACCCCTTTTCTCAGTCCCTTCCCCCTGGAATACAGTTACTCTCTATACTGACTGCAGTTATTTACAAACCCAATTTCAACCCCACCAATAAAGTTCCCAAGTCTCACAAACACATATAGTCCAGTCCCACTAACAGTGTGTATGCAGACATCAGGTACCGTATGATGTCACAGGCCCACCAGTTCCTGTAGCTTCAAATTTCAGTCCCAAACAGAAATACACAGCCCTTCAAGCCCAACCCCCAGCGGCTTTTCAGTATTTAAGAAACCAACACCAGGCAAACATCACATTTAAATTTCACTCTAATTATCACTGCCAAACAAGTGTTCCCAAGCCCCAAAAGTTACAATATCACAGCCCAAGTAACAGTTCTAACTCAAAGTAGTAATTTTTAACACACAGAACTAATTTCACGTACAAAACTATTCAAATATTTCAGTTAAAACAGAATATAAACCCAGACCTCTGTCCTTACCAGCCTCCTGCTTATGTTTCCAAGTGCTCCCAAAGGGAGACAAACCCTCAGGAAACCGATTTTGGCTGTCCTGCTGGAATATTTAGCACATCTCCACTCCTTGGGCCTTCAGCCTTCTATTCTCAAGGTGCATTTGGCAGCTGTCTCTGCCCATTTCTTAGCAGGGAAGGGCCCTTCGTGGCTTCAAATGCTATCTTCAAGAAATTCTTTAAGGGGCTACTCCATTTGCACCCCCCTCACAGAGAAACCTACCCCTTCTTGGGACCTGAATGTCTGCATAGCACAGCTCATGCAACCTCCTTTTGAGCCCATGTTCTCAGCAGAGCTTAAATACTTGACATAGAAAACTGTGTGTTCTGGTTGCTGCCACTTCAGCAAGAAGGATCAGTGAGCTACAGGCCTTGTCTATGAAACCAAACTACATTGCCCTCCAACAGAGATAAGGTTGTCCTCAGAACCAACAGGAAGTTTCTCACCAAGGTGGTATCAGAGTTTCACTTGAACCAGTCCATTACATTGCCTGTCTCTTTTTTTTTTTTTTTTTACTGACCATTCCAGCTCAGGTGAGCGCAGGCTGCATAGCCTAGATGTAAAAAGGGCTATCCGTTACTATCTGGATCAGACAAAGGGCCATAGGAAGGAATGTACCCAGCTGTTCCTCGCCTATGGAAAAGTGAGAAAGGGCAAGCCAGCCACAAAAAGGACCATTGACGATGGACTGTGGCCTGTATTCAGTTATGCTATGGCAAGCTGGGTAAGGAGCCACCAGTAGGCCTGAGGGCTCACTCGACCAGGGGGACAGCTGCTTCCATAGCAGCTGTGAGAGATGTTCCCCTCCTTGAGATCTGCAAAGCAGCTACATGGAAAACTGTTCATACATTTACCAAGCACTACTGCCTGGATACCCAGGCTAAGAGTGATGCCAGGTTTGGCACAGCAGTACTGCAGAGCCTATTTCCTAAGTAGGTTCCATGCCCACTTCCAGGGGGCACTGCTTGGTAGTCTACATTTGTCAGAATACAGTAATATTTCCTGGGGTTTGAAGAAAAAAATTACTACTTATAGTACTCTTGTTTCTTCCAAGGAAGTCTTACTTTATTCTGACCTGCCACCCTACCTCCCCTACTAGAACCTGGGGGGCACTGCACTCCAGCTGTCACTCTCAAAAATGTTAGACCATTGGGGTGGTATTTTCACTGGCATCTGTGACTCTTTTTGCCTTTGGGTTTATGGTCAGTTGTCTACATAAGTTAGATATCGATTAGTAGTTAAAGATATTTATTTCATTATTGCTATTATCATTAAAGCTTGCTTTTAAGAATCTGGCAGTTACAAAGAATGTACTAGGGACAGTGGTTTGAAAACTAAGCTCAAGCCTGTTGAACATTCCACTGTTAGCATACAGGATTTAACTCCCTCATTTCCAGGGCACTTCAACGGGAAGGGCTAACTGAATTTGTCAGAATACAGTAAGACTCCCTTGGAAGAAACAAGATTACTATGGTAAGTAATTGTTTCTTATCTGCCGTGGTGGCTGACCATCTGCTGGCTTAGGCATCACCGCTCTGTGAGACATCTCACGCCCGCCTTTTGGTGCCAGCCCTAGGAGCTCTGGGAAGGTGATGATGCAAAATATCTTCCACATTGCTACCTTCCTTTCCTTCTGGTAGCCATCTAAGCCACAGATTTAAATGGCAACAATAGTTTTCCTGATAGTCGAATAGGTCTTTGAACTCGGGCACTGTACCCATTGAATCTTCTAGGGTAGAAATCCTTTGTTCTGCCTCATCCAGTCTGGCAGTATGTGCAGCCTGTTCAGTGATTTTTCTAGAAACCTGCTTTCCAGCCTGTCTAGATGAGGATTTAGTGCTTCCATAATTTGCCCAGAAAGTACTCGACCCAGTGCCGTCGCCTCTGCGGCTGAAAGAGATATGGGACCCAAGCCTTCAGCAGACGTGGTATGTGGCTGCTTCTTTGAAGCCTTAGTGGCAGATCGTTGTGTTTTCCCAGAATTACGCAACAAATATTCCTCCATGGCAATGCAGTCACCTTTATATTTACCTCTGAATAGAGGTAGAGAAAGCTATCAAAATATTTTAATTATAGCTTTGGCGGGACTGAGCTCAGTGGAAGCATGTCTGCACTGTACGCTGCTCATCAGTGCTCCCAGGGTGTGCTTCAAAGAATGTGGATTGAGCCAGGTGGGTTCAGTGATGAGTTGTGACAGATTTAGGGACTCAAACCTAAGAGAGGTAGACTTGCAGGCAGAGGAAAACCAATTGATATTAAAGTCCCTAGAGAATTGCTTCTCCTGAAGTGGAGTGAGTGGTGATGACAGAGTGTGTGTCAACAAGAGAGGAAGGAGTGATTTTGGGAGTTGCATAAAAGACTCCAATAAATATGGGCAGAGTGGAGGGGAAGGAGATTTTTTCGAGCAGATACTTGTGAGAGGAGAGTAAGAACTTCATGAAAGTGATGGTACAGGGGAGGCTCTGGCATACATAGAGGGCTGCTACTGCTCTATGCTTGCCCCTGTCCTGCCTGAAAAGGTAGCAGTTAGGAAGGGCCAAGCTAGTATCAGGATGTCTGGAGGAGAGCCATGATTTAGTAACACAGAGGATGTCGGGATCATCATGGGAAACCCATACCGTAAGAAGGTACAGTTTAGGAAAAAAATCTCCTGGCATTTAGATGAAAAACACTAAGGTCTTTACTGGATGCTGACAGCAGGTGGGAGATCATTAAGAGGGGAATACAGGAGGTTACCAGATCCTGCGCAAGGGAAAGGTGCAAGTTTGGTAAGGTCAGAAAACTCTGCTGGTGGACCCTGGAGGTACAAGAGGTGGTGAGGGAAAAGAAGGTGGCCTATAGGCGTTTCAAGTGCTCAAGGAGTGAAAGGGATCAGAAGGAATATGAGCTGACGGCTACGAGAGTCACCAGGGTTGTGAGAGCAGCTAAGGCCAAAAAGGAGCAGTCCTTGGCCAGTGGGATCTGGAGGGGGGGACAAGAGGTTCTTTAGATGCATAGGGGAAAATAGGAAAGTAAGGGGGGGCGATCAGCAAGATAAGGATAGGGGATGTTGGGCCAGGAGGCGGGGAACAGGCAGAAGTCCTAAATGAGTGCTTTGCCTCAGTTTTACCAGGGTGATGGAGGAGCTAGGTCTTGCCCCCTCCCCTCGCAAACCGGAGGATGGGGTGGGACCAGTGAGACCAGGGGCCCTGGTGGGTCTGGGGCAAGGAGGCCACCACAGACCGGTGGGGGGCGCAGTGCAGGGTGAAAAGGGGAGGACGTGAGGCTGAAACCCGGTAGAGAGAGTAAAGGAATTCCTGGGTCCCTTCGGATGGAGAAGGCACCTGGGCCAGATGAGACGCATCCCAGGGTGCTGAGGGAACTGGCGGATGTCCTGGCAGTCCCTCTAGCGGCTCTTTTCAACATCTGTCTGAGGACTGGGTGGGTGCTCAAAGACTGGATGGTGGCCCATGTTGTGCCGATCCTCAAGGGGCGTTAAAGAGAGGAGGTGGGAAATTACAGGCCCGTTAGCCTGACATCGGTGGTAGGCAAAGTGATGGAGGGTATTATCAAGGAAAGGCTGGGGGGGGGGTTTACTGGAGCAAACTGGGTACTTGGACGATGGGCAGCATGGCTTTGTCACGGGAAGATCCTGCCAGACAAACCTTGTTTAATTCTATGACTGGGTGACGAGGACCCTGGACCAGGGTAGGCCAGTGGGCGTCCTCTTTCTGGACTTCAGCAAGGCATTTGATTTGGTACCCCACAGTTCCCTGCTGGCTAAGTTGAAGGAAATGGGGGTAGGGAGGCAGTTGTTAAGATGGATAGGAAATTGGCTCTCTGAGCGTACTCTGAAGGTGGTGGTTGGAGGGTTAGCCTTATCCCCAAGGTGGGTTACTAGTGGGTTCCCCGGGGTCGTTGCGTTAGCCACTCCTGTTCAACACCTATGTTTCGGACATCAGGAGGGGATCAGGAGTGGTGATGAGTCTCTGCAGATGACTCAAAGTTGGGTGCAGTGGTGGATATGGGGGTGGCCTTGCAGGAGGACCTGGAGGCTCTGGAAAGATGGTTGGGAAAATGGAAACTAAAATTTAATGTGGGAGGAAAGGTTCTGCACCTGGGAGTCAGAAATCCAGGCCAGGGGTATACCCTGGGAGGAGACATGATTCAAGTCACGGAGGGTGAGGGACCTGGGGTAGTGGTAGATGTCAAAATTAACAACTCGGAGACCTGTAGGAGGGCAGCGGCAAGGGCAAATTGGATGCTGGGATGCAGGGGGATTACCTCCAAAATAGCGGAAGTGATCCTTCCACTGTACAACTACTTGGTTAGGCCACACCTCTAGTATTGTGTGCAGTTTTAGAGACCACATTTAAAAAAAGACATTACACTCCTATAGAGGGTCCAAAGGAGGGCAACCAAAAATACTCTGGGGCCTGGGGGGAGAGGACCTAATGAGGAGAGGCTCAAGGAGCTCTACATGTACACCCTGGAGGAGAGGAGGGACATGATAGAGGTCTTTAAGTACAGGAAAGGGATCAATAAAGGAGGCCCTGTCAGGGTGCTTCAAAGGAAGGAGGGTGGGGCAACGAGAGGTCACGGGTGTAAGCTGGAAGGGGGCAGGCTCAGAGGGGAGAGGAGGAGATGTTATTTTACCGAAAGGGTGGTAGAGCCATGGAATGCACTGCCCAGGGAGCTGGTGGAGGTGGAGACTGTGGACTGGTTTAAATGGGGATGGGACAGGTACAGGGGGAGAGTAAATCTGACCAGGCCCAGTACAGGTGGAACATCTGGGACTGGGGACAATATAACCCGGGGGACACCAAAAGATGCTCAGGTGATGAAAATCGAGGCAGACTCCGAGAGACCATTAGGGCCTATTCTGCTGGCATTTCAGTATGTTAGTTCACTTCAGTCCAGTTGGGCCTCAGCCCTGAGAGAGAGAAGGAGAGATGATACTGTAGACAAGCTGTTAAATGCAGATGAGAAGGGTCTTAGGAGCTCTAAGATCCAGGACTGTATTTGAGAAACTACTGATGTTAAGTAGTGATTTTCTTTGCAATTTTTTTGTTTTCATTTATTACTTTTCTGACTTTTAAAAATATCACACCACGGTGTGTTTTTTAAACCTGTAAATTTGCCTTGTCTGATGTTTATTCCCACTCACTGTGACAAGGGGTTGAGGAAGGAGAGTAAGTTGACAGCACTGGAAGGAGGAGATGGCACCGGAGAAGGACAGGGAGCATAATGTATTGCCCAGATGCAACAGTATTCTACAGTAATTGAAACTATACAAAATAATAATCTTGTAGTAGATAGCAAACTGTGAAAATAGATCGTGGCTAGGAAAAAGTAGAAAATGTCACACTGACTGAAATCTGGTTAATTACAGCAGACGTAAAACAGCACTTCATGCTGTGGTAACCAGATGGGGTTTAGAAAGGTTAGACAAACAATGAGTACAATTGGGGAGCGCACATATTGTGGTAAAATCAAGCAAACAATAATGATAGCAGAGTGAAAACTAGCAACAAAACCTAGAAATAACTATTGTAGGTAAGAGGGGTGCTGTTGAGTACACTGCTGTACAGACACATCTGCAGACCTCTCCGGACTGATGGCAGTAATTCAGCTAAAATTTTGATTTTGAGTGGTTGAAAAGCCAAATAAACCCTAAATTCAACTCCAGCAAGTTAAGTGGTTCAAACTGATACATTTATTGTGGGGCGAACACAGAAGGGTGGTCAAGCGGCTTCAAATCTTAAACATCGACGGAGCCCCAGGCCACGGGAGGAAGGTAGGCCTCAGGAGGTAGCTCCGCCATGGAAATCTCTTCAATTATCAGTGCAAGCAATGGATTTGAAGGTTGAAGCAATACTGAACCGAATGGGAAAACAAGACATCAAAATAGAGGTGGCTATTAAAACGGTGGCTGCTGCAGAAACTCGGGCTTTGCAAGCTCTGGCGGCTACTAACAAAATAGTATTGGAGGATGCTCAGTTAAAGTATATGTTGGAGGCCATAGAAAATGCAAACAGGGCCTCACATGTACGTATTGTTGGATTGCCAGAGAGAGAGTGGAGGGGGAGGACTTAATAACTTTCCTGAAACAGTGGTTACCGGGGGCTATGAATTTAAGCCCAAACACTACTTTGCAATTCTATAGAGCATACCGCATCGCCTCTCGCTCTGCTCCAATCCAGAATGACTTTCCTTGAAGCATCTTGCTGGTGGTAGACTGAGTGTGGGCACCCAAGATAACATCCTAAAGGCGGCCAGAAACTCCGATTGACTCCATTTCCAAGAACCATGCTGCACATCTTCCCCGATCTTTCATACAAGACTCTCCGCAAAAAATTAGACTGAGTGCAAGCCAGACTGAATAGTGTGGGAGTAACGCACTCTCTCCTTATGTCTGCCTTCCTGCATATCTTTTATGGGGGACAGACTTATCAATACACTGACCCTGTAGAAACTGGTAAATGGGCAGAACGTATTGCAAGGGAGTTTGAGGTGTCACAATCTGCTGCACCGTTGGAATCAGAGAATGAAGACACCTAAAGATTTTTTGGTGCACGATCTGGACTCATAATATCTCTTGGACCGTAACAGTCTGGACGGGTGTGGCAAGTTTTCTGTGAAATCAATTTCTGTTTATGCTGCTGTTGAACCGAAAGGTTTTGTACTGTTTTCAATATAGAATTGAGCTATTTCAGTTCTCATATTTTCTGTTTTACAAGATAGGAAGTAGAATGTTTTGCTGCGCTAAGTTCAGGAGAGAGGTACTAAGATGCTACCCATTATGATTTTATTGAATATGTTTGGTTGTGGTCACATCAACACTGGGTGTTGAGGCTGTACAAGGTTGGGTATATAAGCTATTTTGGTTAAGACCACCACATACTTACAGGGTGCAGCTTTGCTTGGACTCTCTAATGGACATATCCCACATCTGTTTATCAGAGTGCTCAGATTGCATGTACACTTTTGTACCTGTGGGATGTCTTATATGTATTATGTCTGGCACCAGAACTATGCAAAGTAAATGTTTTTACATGACTGAATAAAAAGAAAGAACAGAAAAAAAAACTACTTGTAAGTACAGATGAATCATATGGTGCAAGCAAACGGCTGTAGAAAATGATCGTAAAACTAACAAGAGGCAGTCTCCCCAAAACAGGAGGGGCAGCAAAAATAAACACTATGAAATAGACACTTTAGTAGTGCATAACAGGAACCAACATGAAAATTACACAAGCAGTAGTGTACTGGAAACCCTCCTTGACAGATAGGGTGCAGCTGTAGGCCTACACCATTTAGTCAGAAATCAAGACACTTCACATGTACACTGAGGTTTCTTGGATCAGGCGTAGAGTGGTATGACAACAGATTTGAAAGGCAGCCTAAGGAGCAGCGTGGCTGTCTGACTAGCCGACTCCAGGCAGCCTCCTCAGTGTCCTTGGCTATACGGTCCTTTGCGTGGATGGGATGCTAGAGTGATGCAGACATAAATGAGATGGGCTTTCAGTCCCTACCCGTCACTCTTGAGACTCTGCTCTCTGATGGGTGTGGAATAAGGAGCTGTTGCAGACGTCTGATTGGAGGGGAGAGGAGAGTGTAAGATGGCAAAAATGCACTCTCCTTCTAACCTCCTGCTAGTGCAGTGGCAAAAGTCTTGGGAACAAAGGCTCTGTCCAGGCTTGAAAGGCAGTTGGATCTGGCGGTGTTGTTGCCTGTCACTTTGAAATTTGGCTCTCTGATGGGTGCAGAAAAAGTAGCTGCTGCAGACATTGGATCGGAGAGGTGTGTGTGTGAGCAAAATACACTCTCCTTCCAACCTCTTGCCAGTCTAGTGACAGAAATCCAGGGACTTTTCAAAGTTTCAAAGTTTAATACCTTAGTTTTACTGCTTGTTTTTAAAATTTTGGTTTGATTTTTGGAATTGCTGCTTTACTTAAATTTATGCCTCTAATATCAAACCACAAGTTCACCAAGCCAGCAGAGACTGAAGATGCTTTATGTAGCTTCAGAGTATATGTATAGTAATTGATCATTCTACTGGGCATTGAACTGCTATGGCAAACTGTCCACAGTAACAAAAATTCTATCCCAGTATGGCAGGTTACTTCCTCTGTCCTTGTTTAATTCCCATCTGGACCACTAAGAGTTCTTGGTTGTCCATCCAGCAACTGCCCGCCACCCTGTATGGTACTCCTGTGTCTCCCTTCTTGGACTTGGAGCAGATCAGAGACTTTAGAGGTTGCTGTTGGGACAGGGAAAGGAGGACCAGAATGTTGCTGCCTCTCTGGTTGCATTTGCCCGTGGTTACAATAGGTCCGTCCATTTTTGGGGTGGGACTGCAACACTAAACAGCATCTTCTTGTGCTGTGGACCATACTTTTGGTTCTTGTGCTTAAAAAAAATAAATAAATAAAATACCATGTGCGTTGGGCAACTTGAAGTGTAGTGCTGTCCCGAAGTGGTCTGTTTTATGCCCTAACAAAGCAACCCCCTGAGTAAGTGTAACTGGTGACATCCATAGATTAGCTTACTTCCCCTTTTGTTGTAGCATCAAAACCTCAGCATGATTGTGACAAAGTACAGCTCTAGTTTCGCTCAAACAAGTTTATTTTTAAATGCCTAGAAGACGGTCTCCATTACCTCTGGAACAAAGCAGAGGCTCTCTTGGCTAAATTCCTTCCCTTCTTACCACACTCTAGATGGGACGTTAATTGAGGACAACTCCGCCTTCAGGTACCTTGGGGTCTGGCTTGACCAGCACCTCACTTTTTCTGGACACATTGATGCCATCAACAAAAAGCTACACCCTAAATTAGGTGCTTTATACAGAAATCATGGTTGTATTCCTCTGCCAGCTCGTCGTGCCCTGGTATAGAAAATGATCCTACCTATTTTTGACTACAGTGATGTAGTCTACATTGCTGCTCCCAAATCTTCCTTAATTAGACTAGACTCTCTCTTCCACTCTTTCTGCAGTTTCGCTCTTGACCGTCCTCCCTGTACCCATCACTGCTCCCTTTACAAATTAATCTCTCTCTTCCTTCCCTAGCTGATAGGTACCATATCCACTGCACCAGCTTTCTTGCCAAATTCTACTTTCACTCCCTCCCCATCTCTCCTCATTTTTCTCAAACCGTCGGCTTCTCATTCACTTGGATACCATGACCGTCTCATTTTAATCCTCCTGCCCAGGACCACCTCTGTTGGTCAGGCTGCATTCTCACATCATTTCCCAACAATCTGGAATGCCCTCCTCCCACCTCCCATCCATCATGCTACCTCCCGGCATGTACTCAACTCCCTCCTCAAGGACCATTTCCCGACTTCCTGTAGATGTATTTTTTTTCTTTTCTTTTTGAAGGATCTGTTTCTGCACCCTGTCCTCAGGGCATCTCTCAGGGTCTCACTGACAGCCGCCACACTGAACCGCCCACCTGAACTGGCTGCTCCGGAAGCTACATTGGATATGCGAGATCCGGGGCTCTCCTGGCCTCAGGGAGAGGCCCCCAGACCTCAAGGAGAACCGGAGAGTCAGCCGATATTGGACATGTGGTGGGTCGGTTTTCCAGCGATCGCGTCGCCTCACCTGAGGTTACAGGGATTTTTTTCTTAGTTTCCTACCGAGGCACGGACGTGCAATGACATTCCACCTGGTGTGCGCGCACTGCCGCACACACTCGGAGGACGACTGCTGCTGCCCCAATCCCCATGCCTCTTCGTCATGCACTGCAGTGCCCCCAGTCTCCGCCAGGGGTTACCAGAGCAACGGAGGAGCCCCTAACCAACCCCAGGACTAACAGAGCTGTCCACAGATGCTCAATCTTAGTCCTCCCCTGCCGACCTGGGCTCCTTCCAAAACCCGGGTTGCCGGCGTAGCGCGAGGTGTGGCATCCAGCACCTCAGCGCCACCAGGCCGGCTCCTGTAGATGTATTTAATGTATAATTTTTCTCTCCCATAGTTGCCTCTGCGCTAGTTTGCAGATTAGTACCTGTTCTATGTTAATTGTGAAACTGTTTTGTTTAGTCTCCTATTACCTTTATTATTACTGTTTTTTGAAATGTATTATCTATTTTGCTCATCCTGTGTGTGTTTGTATTCTATTCCATTATGCACTTTTTCACTTTTGCTGCTGTACTTGTTGTGTATCCCTTTCTCCCAGGATGCACCTGGAAATGAGCATGTCTGCTCAGTATGTCTTTCCTGGTAACTCTTAAATAAGCATCCCTGGGTCCTTTTGTGTTAAATATATTTTATTTAAATTTCAATACCACAAACATATGACATAGCAAAGACTGGAGAGAATGCAGTAACAAGTGCAGAGTATAAAACCGTAGATCCAGCCCTATCCTTCCCCACATCCACCCTGTATCAACCTTTCAACCCTCCCCACCCCCTCCCTCCCAGAGCGATATATATGTATGTGTATTCGTGTGTGTGTGTGTGTGTGTGTGTGTGTGTGTGTGTGTGTGTGTGTATGTGTGTGTGTGTGTGTGTGTGTGTGTATGTATGTATATGTGTGTTATATTATATATATTAGAAACAAAAAAACTCTGTTTAATGCATCGGTTAGGGTTGTTCCACAGCGACAAAAGCAAGCGAAATTAGATGTTGAGGTTGAAACCCCTTGCACCCCCTCCAGCCCACCCCCCCAACTGGAATCGGGTGCGCATTGGGTCATCAACCCTAACTCTCACCCATCACATGTGGAAAGAAGCTGAGGAATAGGAGAATGGGGTGAGAGTTAGGACCGATGACCCCAGTGCACACCCCGATTCCAGTTGGGGGGTGGCTGAAGGGGTGCAAAGGGGGTTTCAACCCTAACATCGAATTTCCTCACTTTTGTCGCTGTGGAACAACCCTAACTGATGCATTAAACAGAGTTTTTTGCCTCTAATTTCCCTTCTTTTTGAGAATGATAATGAGAAATAGTGAATGTAATGCGGCGGTGGGAGCGCGGGTCCCGGGCCCTGCGCTCCCGCCACGTGATGTCTTGTCACATAGTATCATTGTGCCCGCAAACGTAAATAGTAATGCGCATGGTGACACAAAGCGAAACAGAAAGAGAAACAGTACTGTAGACAGAAATGTTAAAAACAACGCAAACGCAACCGCAAATGAAAACGCAAAGGCTAACGCACATGGTGGCGTAAACGTGAACGGTAAGTGAAACAGGTACGGAACCGCAAGCGGAAATGGTAATGGTAACAGTAATGTAAGCGCACAGGCTGGTTTTCCCCAAAAGCTGTATAGAGAAAGACAGTGAGTACAAAGAGTGTATGCCAAATAATGACTCTCGGAACAGAGAAATGAGGACTTGGAATAGTAAATTGCTTATATCTCAAGAACCGTACGACATAGAAAAAAAATTTAAAAGTCATATGAATTATCACTTTCCTGGCTAGTTTTGTGGGTGCTAAGTAATTTTTTGACAAAGTCCGTATCTCGCACCGTTTCCGAGATACGGGCCCTGAAAAGCGTGGCGAACGCCATAATGTTATCCTATGGGAAAAAGCATCAACTTTGGAGTACCATAACTTTGCCGCCGTGTCATATTTTTTTAACCGAACACAGAAAGGCACATCTGTGAGATGTTGGCTGCGTTCCCTCCAAATTTCAGCCCAAAACTCCAAACCGTTCTTTTGCAGTGGGGTGCCAAAGAATTGCTGTCATTTTCCCACAGCCTAGAAAAGTACAGTCACAATTTGCAAAAGCTTTCACAAAAATTTGCGACACTTTCGTGAGTGTGACACTACTTTGTGAAAGTACTTTTTCCAGAAATCTTAAAAACGTATTTTTGGAGTGTTTTACCCCAAAATAAAGACATGGCTAGCATCCTCAGGGTCCGACTAGGTGAATACAAAAAGAATTAGATAGCTAGAGGATCCCAAATTTAAATGCCAAGCATTTTTCTGATCACCAACTGAAAACAAAATGGTGGATTTGCGACAGTAAAAGGGCCATTTGCGAAAGTAAAAACTGCATTTGCGACACTGTCGAACTTTTTAACTTTTCCCATTGACTTATAATGGGAAATTGTGTTTTGAATAACTTTTGAACCGTTTAATATTTTTTCACGAAATCTTCGAAAGGCACATCAGGGACACTGGCTGCATGTTCCCTGAAGATTTCGGACTGTCACAAAAACCGCGGCGCACCTGTAGGTGCGACCGTAGAATTCCAAAAAAAGCGTAAACGCATGCGCAGATCATGCTTAATAACTCTGCAGCCGTATATCCGACCAGTGCGAAACTTGGCAGCTCCCAAGGTGTATGGGTCTTGATTCTGTATTCCAAATTTCAGGCAAATCCGTTGAACGGTTGCAAAGTTATTAAGGTGCAAAATTTTGGGTTTAACATGTAAATGGCTCCTCAACCCTAACTATGGTAGCACTACCGTGCTACCATATTATATATATATATATATATATATATATATATATATATATGTGTGTGTGTATATATATATATATATATATGTGTGTGTATGTATATATATATATATATATATATATATGTATATATATATATATATATGTATATATATATATATGTATATATATATATATATAGATATGTATATGTATATATTTTAGAGGAAAAACTCTGTTTAATGCATCAGTTAGGGTTGTTCACAGCGACAAAAGCGAGAAATTTGTTAGGAGTTGAAACCCTTTGCACCCTCCAGCCCACCACCCCAACTGGAATCGGGTGCTAGTCAAGCCGGCCCTAACTGTCACCCCATCACATGTGGAAAGAAGCTGAGGAATAGGAGAATGGGGTGACAGGACCGATGACCCCAATGTGCACCCCGATTCCAGTTGGGGGTGGGCTGGAGGGGTGCAAAGGGGGTTTCAACGCTAACATCTAATTTCCTCGCTTTTGTCGCTGTGGAACAACCCTAACTGATGCATTAAACGGATTTTTTTGCCTCTAATTTCCCTTCTTTTTGAGAATGATAATGATAAGGAGAAATAGTGAATGTAATGTGGCGGCGGGGGCCCCGCGCTCCCACCACGTAATGCAGTGGCAGGGCCCTGCGCTCCCTCCACGTGATGTCTTGTCACATAGTAACATTGTGCCCGCAAACGCAAATCGTAATGCGTATGTTGACGCAAAGCGAAACGGAAAGAGAAACAGTACTGTAGACAGAAATGTTAAAAACAACGCAAACGAAAACGCAAAGGGTAACGCACATGGTGGCGTAAACGTGAACGGTAAGTGAAACAGGTACGGAACCACAAGCAGAAACTGTAATGGTAACAGTAATATAAGCGCACAGGCTGGTTTTCCCCAAAAGCTGTATAGAGAAAGACAGTGAGTACAAAGAATGTATGCAAAATAATGACTCTCGGAACAGAAAAATGAGGACTTGGAATAGTAAATTGCTTATCTCAGTAACCGTATGACATAGAAAAATGTTTTTAAAGTCATATGAATTATCACTTTCCTGGCTAGTTTTGTACTTGGCTCCCATCAGTGGGCTAAGAATTTTTTGACAAAGTCCGTATCTCACACACCATTTTAGATACTGGCCCTGAAAGGCGCTGGGAAATGTATCCTGTGGGGAAAAAACAGAGTTCTGGACTGCCATACTTTGCCTCCTGTAATGTTTTTTTCACCAAACCACTGAAAGGCACATCTGTGGGATGTTGGCTGTGTTCCTGGTGAATTTCAGCCCAAAAGACCAAACCGTTATTTTGCAGCAGGGCGCCAAACGATTGCTGCAATGCGTTGTACGCCGTAATGTTATCCTATGGGAGAAAGCGTCAACTTTGGAGTATCGTAACTTTGCCGCTGTGTAATATTTTTTCAACAAAACACTGAAAGGCACATCTGTGAGATGCTGGCTGCGTTCCCTCCAAATTTCAGTCCAAAAGTCCAAACCGTTCTTTTGCAGCAGAGTGCGACAGAATTACTGTTATTTTGGGCATAGTGTCGCAAAGTAGTGTCATGATTTGCGAAAGCTTTCGCAAAAATTTGCGACACTTTCGTGAGTGCGACACTACTTTACGAAAGTACTTTTTCCAGAAATCTGGAAAACATATTTCTGGGGTGTTTTACCCCAAAATAAAGACATGGCTAGCATCCTCAGGGCCCGACTAGGTGAATACAAAAAGAATTAGGTTGCTAGAGGGTCTCAATTTTAAATGCCAAGCATTTTTCTGATCACTAACTGAAAATAAAATGGCAGATTTGCGACAGTAAAAGTGCATTTGCGACACTATCTAACTTTTTGTTAACTTTTCCCGTTGACTTATAATGGGAAATTGTTTTTTGAATAACTTTTGAACCGTTTAATATTTTTTCACGAAATCTTCAAAGGGCACATCGGGGACACAGAAAAAAACGTAAACGCATTTGCAGATCATGCTTAATAACTCCGCAGCCGTGTATCCGACCAGTACAAAACTTGGCAGATCCCAAGGCATATGGGTCTTGATCGTGTATTCCAAATTTCAGGCAAATCCGTCAAACGGTTGCAAAGTTATTAAGGTGCAAAATTTTGGGTTTAACATGCAAATGGATCCTCAACCCTAACTATAGTGGCACTACCGTGCCACTATAATATATACATGAATATATGAAACCACTTAGAAGTCTTAAAATCAGAGGGGCTAAGGGCTGATGGATGAGAACAGAAATGCCAAGAAGGGAGTGTCTAGTAGCTATTTAGGATGAACAGAGCTACCATTTATTGGAGGTAGGGGAGAGAAGAATCAAAAGACCTGCCCCCCAGGTGAAAACTGCAGCAGATCCTTAATCCTGAGGGAGCGCTGTTAATGTATGCAATTTCTCCCACCAAGTTCTGTGTTTACCCAGGGAACCTCGAAGCCTGGCAATAGATTTCTGTAACCTGAGATTACATAACTCGACCCATTCCATATAAGGTACCACTGATTGGTCCTTCCAATGCCTCAATACCACTTTTTTTTTTTTTTTTTTTAACAGATAGGGAAATAAGAGCCATGTGATGCCACCTTTCCCTGACGGCTATCGAGGAAATAGTCCTCAACTGTGCAGATTTGTGGCGTGAAGAGATTTTGGAGCCCCAGCAGGGGTTCCATCCTAGCTTGTATGAGACCACAGTGAGGGGCAATTTTGGGGCACTCACAAAAAATGTGGAGGGGTGATCCATATTCCGAGCCACACCTGAAACAGTCTGGCCGAGGTAATTTCCCCATACCATGCATTTTGGCCAGTGTGAAGTAAGAGTTATGCAGTATAAAAAATTGAGTCAACCGGAGTCTGTCATTAGCCATGTATCTATAGACATCACTCCACACTTTCTCCCAAACCAAGGGTGTATCGGGGAGATTCTTGACCCAGTAGGGGGATAAAGCCCATATTGGGTGGGCATGTTTTGGAGAGAAAGGCTAGTGCTAACTGAGAGATAGCATGGGGCTGCCAAGCCAAAGTGCGAAATCCAAGAAGGTATCTGGTTGATTTACATTCCATGCTGATGAACCAAACCATTTAACCAGTGTATGACGAATTTGGTATACCATGAAGGTGTGCTTTGCAGGAATGTGGTATTGCCGCAACAAATCCGGTGTAGTTTGGATTCTACCCTGAGTAATCAGATCTCGGACTACCATCTGCTCACCAGCAAACTGCTCCCCTGAGACCAGCATCCGCCCCCCCCCCCATCTGGAAATTGGGGTTCAGCCCTGGGTCCTTTGATCAGGTAAGCAGGAGGTCCAAAAACTTGCCATTAGATTTCACATAATCCGGTTCATTTTCATTCTTGTGCAGTTATTTTTGTAGATGAGGTGGTTTTCATTAGTGGACTTTCTGAAAACAGTAGCGGGTCCCTGTAAAAGCCTCACCTTACCTGAATCGCAGTCTAGGAGACCTGATGGATTTGAAAACAAGCCCCTGTCTAGTACTGCCCTCTGACCACCTTGCCTGCTCCTCCGGCTAATACACAGCATAAGCAGGGGAGTTTTTCAGTTTATAATTGTTTAGGAACATAACCTCAGATGTGTTCACGGTTACCCTGGTAACAGCTACGTGCACAATACTGGTTGCAGAAGATTGAAAGGTGTGAGCTGTAACGGACGCTTGGTGATTGACTAAGCTTTAAGAAGAATTTCTAAGATTAATACAAGGGCTTTTTTAATGCTTCACTCATTACCTAATATTGGCAAAAGTCCATTGAGCTGTAAATTGAGATTTTTCTAATAGTCCACTTAAGGAGGGAAGGGATTGTAAATTGACCAGAGGAAGCGGCCAGCTGATCACTTCCACTTCCTGGTCTGCCGGCACTGCCCCCACGCTCAGATGTTTTTGTGATAGCACATTTTAACCCATTTATATATTTTAAATCAACCTTTAATGTAAATGAAAGCTACTACTTAACTAATGGGCACCTTATTAACTGGTGGCTTTCATTAAAAGTTGATTTAACATATATAAAATTGTGTTTGAAAATGTGCCCCATAGTGATTTCAGTGAGGCACGCCCGAGAGCTCTCCCTAGTTAGATGTCGCAAAATGTCTGACTGTGGGGGCGGTGCCGCCAGACTGGGAAGTGTAAGGGGTCGGCTTGCCGCTTACACTGGCCAATTTATGATCCCTTCCCTCCTGAAGTAGACTGCTAGAAAAAAAAATTCATTAAATTTAATATTGCAGTGGACTTTCACCATTATTGGATAATGGGCTGTGGCATTAAAGAAGTCCTTATATTAATTTGAGACATTTCCTTTAAGCAGTGCAGTCTTGTTTATCCCAAGTACAGTGTGGTCTCATTTAGGAACGTGAGGAGTAGAGCATTGCACTTTACAGCCAGGGGGAGGGTGGTTTCATTTAACTTCTGAGGGGAAAAAATACTTAAAACATCATCACTCTAGATAACTTGAGTGATTTTACTGTTAGTTAATAGGGTCAGTGGGGGGTGTGCAGGGCTTTCGGTAGGATTTTTTGTTGAGGAGTCCTGGACTTTCTTTGAAACTTTCCAGACAGAAAATCTGGGAGTCCTCGTGAAATTTTTTGGGGTCCCCATTGAAATGAATGGAATGAGTCTGGAAAGTGCATTTGTGTGTTTTGTTTTATATACCCATATTTTTATATTCCTGAGTCATTTTGTTGCTAATATAATGCCAAAAAGTCTTTTTTTTTTTTTTTTCTTTTCAGCAGACAGTGGTGTTTTGCATTCCTACAAGGTACCAGTGATGGCTAAGTAACCACAACAGTAAATTATCACATAAAAATAATCATCTGTGTGACTGTTGACTGTTGTTCATTCATTTGTTCAATGACTGTCACAAATTAACAATGAGAAAAATGTACTTACAGATTTGCAGTTCAAACAACATGAAGTCTTGCTATATTATGACATATGCAGTGACTCCCGACCTTCGAACTGCTCCGGAGGTGAAAGAGTTAACTTTCCATGCCAGGCATGGAACGGTTGAAACTCTGTCTGTTGTTCTTCAAACTCAAACCGTCAGATTCTTTACTCCGCCTCACTGAACAGTCGCTCCGGAGATTTCTCCTTCTGCTCGGTTCATTTTGTCGGTTAAAGTATTGTTTTTCTCGGTTTTCTACCGAATTTAAACTGCAACCGGTCGGTTCAGGCTCTGTCTGTGGTATTTGTGAGTACTAGATAGGTTTACATTAATTCTCTTCTGTGTGGAACTTGTAAACGGTTTATTGGTTCGGTTTGAACCGATCAGGTTGTTTAAAATATCTTAATCTGTGATTTAGAGTGTGGTTACTGGTTCTTATCGGTTCTAAAAAAAACGGATTTTATTACGTTTTTTTCCACGACCCGTGACACGGTTGGGAACCGATAAGAGGGTCTTACCTGGCGGATTGCCATAAAAGGTAAGTTTGGTTAGCACTGGCACTATGTCTGAGAAACCCAGAAGAAAAACCGGGCCCACTGGGTTTCAACACTGCAGTGTGTGTGTGGGGAAGTCTTTGCCAAGGCTGACCCTACACACCACCTGTGTTTATTGTCGGGGGTTTGACCACCTCAATGCAGACTGCCAGATTTGTAAAAATTTTCCTGCAGCTACCCTGGAAAAGAGAGTTGGTAGGCTCAGGGAAAGGGAGGCCAAAAGTCCGCTGAACGGATGGCCAGCCATTTGGTTCCAACTTCGAACCAGAGGAAGTGCCCTCTGACTAGGGCGAGACTTCCTCGGGCAAAAGGAGAACCGACTCTGAGGAGTCAGTTCCAGCAAAAAGGACTAGGAAATCTGCTGGTGTGGAGCCAAAACTTTCCTCTCCAACCGCTGAAGAAATAGCCAAAGCGATTAAAATTGTCCAGTCGCTTTCCCCAGTTTCGACCGCACCGGCACCATCAGGTAAGCGCCTGGTTCGACCGGTTCAAGAGTATGATTTAGAGGAATATTATGAACCAGAGGAGGGGGAAGAGGAGTATGAGGAGAGTGAATGTGGATTTGAAAGTCTGGATGTGCCCATTGACCTGGACATCTCCCCAGACAAACCTTCAGGAGTGTCTCCTCCTAGGCTTTCTGAGTCCCCTTCTCATTTTATGTTTTATAAAAAAGTGGCTGAAACCCTCCAGCTCCCTATGGAGGAAGCTGTGGATGATCAAGAGGAGCCTGACTATGTGGAAATGATGGATATCCCAGAGTCTAGGGAGACTGTCTATTCCTTGCATAAATCTTTGGGAAACAGACAGTTAAAATTCTAAAACTTCTCACACTATACCTCCTGTGGATAAGAGAATGGACAAGAGGTACACATTGTCAGGCTCCTGATACGGAGTTCCTTGCACAACAATGCAGCCATGTTGGGGTAGTGCAGCTGCAGCCTGTGACAAGGCAAATATTCCCTTGGCTTCACACCCCGGACAAGGACTCCAGGTGGATTGATGCCATGGCAAAGAAACCGTACATGGCAGCATCTTGGGACTCAGACAGGCAAATATATGGCTATGTTGCTAGATATCAGAAATCCAGATGGGATACTGTTATGGCTCTAGCAAAACAGGTCCCTAGCCAGGTTGCCAAGGAGCTGGAGCAGGTGGCTGCTGATGATATTGAGGCATCAAGGTGCAATTCCATGCTGCAGTGGACTCAAATGATGTGTCATCAAGAGTCATGGCTACATCTGTAGCACTTAAGAATAGCTTGGCTTAGATGTATTAGCCTGTCTCAGGCTACCCAGACTAAGGCCATGGATTTTCCTGTTGTGGGTAATTCCCTGTTTGGGAGACAGACAGAAATTACATAGAAGAAAAATGGATGAGTATAGGACCACCTATAGGAGTGCACAGGCCAAGGAAAGGCAGGCCACTCCTCAAAAGGCAGCTTCAAGGGGCAGGGCAAGCCTTTTCATGAGCCTTTTACCAAGCCAAGGCCTCCTCTTCTGCTTATGCCCAGAGGGTTTCTTTAGAGAGAGAGGCAGACGGGGTACAAAAGGCCTGCTTCCACCCCTCAGCCCAAACCCTGCCAAGCAGGCACCCTGATAGGGGTTGCCAAGGCCGATTCTCCAGCTACCTGTAGGCGCAGGCTGACTTACTTCCTCCAGGACTGAGTCTTTAACATCAGACAAGTGGGTCCTAAGTAGTAAGCCAGGACTGGTTCTCAGCTTCAAAAAGTTTCCAAAGATGAGAACCAGATTCTTTCCACCTGCAAATCCACCAGAGGCACTTGCCCTAGAGGCAGAGGTCTCTTCTCTCCTGGCTCTCAGAGCTGTGGAAAGGGTTCCACCCCTACACCAGGGCAAAGGGTTGTACTCCAGGTACTTCCTTACCCCCAAAAAGACAGGAGAATGGCGGCCCATCCTGCATCTCAGATACTTAAACAAGCACCTTTTAAAACCAAAATTCAAAATGGTGACTCTGGGAATTATTCTACCCTCTAAGGCCAGGGACTGGCTAGCGTCCCTGGACCTCAAGGATGCCTACTTCCATATTCTCATCAGAAGCTCCCATCGAAAGTACCTCAGGTTCGAGCTGCCCTCAGGCCATTACCAGTTCAGAGCAATGCCCTTTGGCTTCACCTCTGCTCCAAGGGTATTCACAAAATGCCTGGCAGTAGCAGTTGCTTCTCTAAGAAGGAAGAAAATTGCCATCTTCCCTTACCTGGACGACTGGCTTACAGTAGGCCAGTCCCCAGACCAAGTCAAGTTACACCTACAGATAACTCAGCAACTGCTCACCTCTCTAGGTTTCCTTCTGAATCTTTCAAAGTCAGTTCTAGAGCCTGTCCAGCTCCTCACCTTCATAGGCGCAGAGCTGAACACAGAGGAAGCCAGAGCCTTCCTTCCTTTGGACAGGGCAAGGACCCTGGTCTCTCTGGCCTCCTCATTCACCCTATAGGTGTCTCGACCAGCAAGGTATTTTCTACAGCTCCTGGGGCACATGGCTGCTTCTACAGCAGTAGTGCAGGGAGCAAGATTTCAGATGAGGGACATTCAGTACCATTTGAGAGCCTTTTGGTCTCAAAGGAAAGACCCTCTAACCAAATTGATCCCAGTGACTCGAACCCTGATCCAGGCCCTACAGTGGTGGCAGGATCAGAGCAATCTGAGACAAGGGGTTCCTTTTGTCACTCAGTCTCACTCCTTAATCCTTACTACAGATGCATCCCTCTTGGGGTGGGGAGATCACATGGGTGACCTCACTACCCAGGGGTTGTGGTCCCCTCAGGAATCTCTGCTCCACATCAATCTGTTGGAACTCAGAGCAGTTTTTCTAGCACTTCAAGCTTTTTCCAAATGTGTTCAGAATAAAGTTGTACAGGTCAGAACAGACACCACCACCACAATGTGGTACATCAACAAGCAAGGGGGCACTCGGTCTACGGCCTTGTGCACCAAAGCAATGAAGTTGTGGTCTCTGGCTTACTCCCTGAACACCTCCTTTACGGCAGTTCAGCTCCCAGGCAAGGACAATGTCCTGGCAGATGCTCTCAGCAGGATTTCCCAGGGTCATCACGAATGGTCACTGGACCCCCTGGTCTTGGAGGTGATATTTGTCAGATGGGGAACCCAGCAGATAGATCTTTTTGCAGCCCCAGACAGTCACCAACTTCCCCTTTTTTGCTGCAGGCCCCCAGTGTTGGGCTCAGTCCCTCTGGATGCCTTAGTTCTCAATTGGGAAGGGAAGTTTCTCTCTGCTTTTCCTCCCTTCCCTCTCCTATTCAAAGTGCTAGTCAAAATCAGATCTCAACCCTGCAAGATGATCCTGATTGCTCCAGACTGGGCCAGACAGCCCTGGTATCCACTCCTACTGTTCTTAGCAGTCCATCTTCCCAGGAATTACAACCTGTTAACCTGTGCTCAGGGGAGGGTTTGGTACCCGAACCTCAAATCTCTCAATCTCAAGGCCTGGCTCTTGAAGAGTTAGTTTGCCGAGTTACACCTCTCCCAAAATGTAATGGATATCCTGAAGGCTTCTAGAAAACCTTCCACCAGGGCTACTACTTATTCCAAATGGAAAAGGTTTTCCATATGGTGCTCTGGAAAGCATATTTCCCCAGAATCTGCTGATTTGCCCACAGTCCTGGATTATATAGTCCACTTAAATACCTTGGGGCTGAGGCCAGCTACCCTGAAAGTGCATCTGGCAGCTGTGTCTGCTTTCATTTCAGCAGGTAAGCTTTCCTCTCTTTCTGCTCACCCTGTATTCTCCAAGTTTTTCAAGGGATTGCATCACACCAACCCTTCATTCAGGGACCCTGCCCCCGCCTGGGATCTTAATGTTTGCATTGCTCAGCTCATGCAACCCCCCTTTGAGCCTCTGTCTTCAGCAGAGCTTAAAGAGCTAGTGTACTGCTTGGAATTAATAGTAATTTTCAGATGCAGTCAGCTATCACTTCCAGTATCTGAAGTATTTTTTTTATTTTCCATTTGCTAATTAGAAGATTTTCCACCCTGCAGTACTGGAGTGATATGTGGAGCAGCACTCTGTCTGGAGGAACAAAAAAAAGTCAGTCCTGTTCCTCCCACTACATCATCAGAAATGAGACCAAACACTTTTAGGCACCACAATCTTTAAAGCCTGAGCAGTGACTTTCACAAGCTACCAATCAAAATGCAGAAAATTGTGACATCACTAGTAACCAGGGAGAGCCAGTCCCTGCTGCTTCATGTGAAAGTGAAACCTGGCAGTGAGAAATGGTTCTCATTGGTTACTAGTGATGTCATAGTCAATGTGGTCTCAGTGTTTGATGTAGTTAGTGGGAGGAACAAGGGCGACTTTTTCACCAGACAAGTGCTGCTCCACACATCACCCAGTACTGCCAGGTAGAATATCTCTAATTAGCAAACAGAAAAGAATAAATACTTGAGATGAAAGAAGTGATAGCTGACTACATCTGAAAGTTACAATTAATTGCAGGTAGCTTCCAGGCAGTACACTAGCTCTTTAAGTACTTGACTTGGAAAACTGTGTTTCTGGTAGCCATCACTTCTGCCAGACGCATAAGTGAATTACAAGCTTTGTCAGTGGAGCCTGATTTTATCTCCATTCACAGAGATAAGGTGGTCCTCAGGACTAACAGGAAGTTCTTGCCTAAGGTGGTTTCAGATTTCCACCTTAATCAATCTATATCTCTTCCAGTGTACTTCCCTGACCATTCCTCCTCTGGCGAGGAGGCTGCACAGCTTAGATGTGAAGAGAGCCCTTGGTTACTACATAGAGCGTACCAAGGGTCACAGGTTTGACTCCCTCCAACTGCTCCTCACTTATGGTGAGGTTGGTAAAGGGAAACCTGCCACTAAAAGATCCATTGCCAGGTGGATTGTCTCTTGTATCCAATTTTGCTATGAGTAACTGGGTAAGGTTCCTCCCTCAGGCCTGAGGGCTCACTCTACCAGAGGTACAGCTGCTTCCCTGGCTGCTGCCAGGGACATCCCTATTCTAGAGATATGTAAGCAGCTACCTGGAAAATGGTTGCACTTTACCAAGCATTACTCCCTGGACATCCAGGCTAGGGGTGATGCTTGGTTTGAACACAACTAGTGCTTCAGAGCCTATTTCCTAAGTAGGTTCTGTCCCTCCTCCATGGAGGTACTGCTGTAGTCTGCATATGTCATAATATAGCAAGACTTCATGTTGTTTGAAGAAAAAATTACTCACCTTAGTAATGTTGTTTCTTCTAATGGAGTCTTGCTATATTATGACCCCCCCGCCTGCCCCTCTCAGAACCTCTGTTTTTGGGATGTGGGTGGGCAGTGCAGTGTTGGCACTTAGTAGGTGCCCACCTTGTTGTTTTCACCCCTCCTTTCTTGGGGTGACTTGGTGTTGTGTTTTTCATTTTTTGGGTCTCCTGACTTGAGTCTTTGTTTTGGGACCAAAAAATGTGTTCTTATGTTTAGTAGCCAGTTGGCTAGTGTAGGTTTACAGCTTCCACACAGGATCTCAGTGAGTTTAGCTCGTAAAGATCTGACGGTTTGAGTTTGAAGAACAGACAGTTTCAACCGAGCTCGAGCTCAGCGTTCCATGCCTGGCATGGAAAGTTAACTCTTTCACCTCCGGAGCAGTTCGAAGGTTGGGACTCACTGCATATGTCATAATATAGCAAGACTCCATTAGAAGAAACAACATTACTAAGGTGAGTAATTTTTCTTCTGGTACATTGAATTGGAATTTCTGTTGCTGCAGTTGAGTGCAGTTGCCCAATTTATTTATTTGCCAAACTGCTACAAAGAAAGTTTGCCATTAGATTAGGTACTGACAGTAAGAAAATGTAAGCAACCAGTAATACCGACAGGGTGGGTGGTATTAGAGCAATACCGGACCGCCCAGGGGTGTAATGAGGCCCTACGCCACAGGCGGAGGTTCTTATAACCCCCGGAAGGTCTGGTATTGCCCATACCGCCTACCATGGAGGGCATTATTGCACTTAGAACATGGACTATTTGTGTATTGTTTTATAATATAATTTAAAATGTGTCAAATTTGCTCAAAAAGTTGTATAAATTACAAGAAAATACACTGTTGTAAAGTAATCCCTGTACTGGTACAGCTGCCAGTAGAGGGCACTTTTGTCTTCAGTACTCTTGTTTTCTGTGCCTTTATACCTGCTTGAAAGCTCGTTTTCTTGTGATGCCTGCTTTACAGCTGGTTTCCTCGTGTCCTCGGTTTTTTTTTTTTTTTTGCTTGGTTCTCTTTCTTTGAAGATACGGTGAAATATGACAGAATGGATTAGTTGCAGCCTGCGTCTCCGAGTTCAGCTAGAGCTTCATTCCTTTACTGCCAGATTACTGCCTGCTCACTGTATTGCCACTGAGTCAAGGTACGAGAGAATCTCACAACAAAGATTAATAAAAAAAAATAAAATAAAACAAACGTTTCATTAGAGATGTGTTCTGATAGTAGGGTGGGGGATGCTCACTAAGCAGTTGCAAACAGCGGGCTGGCATCTGGAGGAGCACGAGATCACTGTTGGGAGATGAGTGGTGCCGTCAGAAAGGCTGATACAAACACTGTTTCTCTCTTTAGCCGCAAATGAAACAGTGTGTGTTTTCTTGCTTTCTTTTTTTTAGATATGATACTTTTATGTTTGTACATATTCAGCTGGCAGAGGAGGTATACGAGTTGTAGGTGACAGCCAGCAGTATCAGAAGCGGTGCCCATGATCAATCATGCATACGGTTACCACAAATTTTTTTTTTTTGTTCTCTTCATCATCTTGTTATAGCAGGGGACTGCAGCAGTTGTGGTGACAGTTTCAATGAAAGGAGGGGTGGCAGTTGCAGTCAGGGAAATACTCGCTAACAGACATAGAAAAAATGGCACCAATTTCAAATATAGTGCCCCATTATTTTGGCCAATAAGATAGCAAGGTGGGCATGCACAAGGATGCGTGAGTGAGTGAAGGACAGCGGGCTGGCACTTTTTATTTGATGGGCGTCTGTTGTAAGTTAATGTACCCCTCTGGCAGGGGTACCAGCCAATCGGAGCCCAGCAAACAAATAGCCCATTTTCTAAACATTACTAGACTAAGTCATTGCTGACAGTCGCCTGTGTGTCTGTCACTCACCTCCTGCCCAAAATACTTCTACTTGCTTTCTCCTGCACATTGACATTTAGCTGCAATTATAATCAGCCCTCCCCATTTCAGACTTCGAGTAGTGCCCACCCACCAAACAATGCAGAAACCTCCTCTCCAGCTCCCACCTATCCACCAATGATGACTTGGCTTAGATGACGCAATCTAATACGATTGTGTGTTGCTGCCTTGGCTTAGTGCAATTTTGTTTACTGGCTAAACCAGACTGGCTACATTACACATCTCCTGCCCACATTAATGTTGGCACCAGTGGTGGTGCCATCTGTGCAGCAAGTAATTGTTGTTTTGTGTCTTGACCTGGTATATAAGTGATTATTTCTTGCCTACACCCTCCTGTACAAAACTTCCCCCTGCTACTCTCCTGCACAAAATCTTAAATTTGTAAGAATACCTCAACCTGGCTATTTACCAGAGACATTGGATTTGACTGGGGTGACTGAAATCCCACCTACCCCACCTTCTTAGCCTTGACAGTTGATCTGCTGTTTAAGAAGAGAGAGTGGCACAATCCGGTGGATGTGACAACTGAGTCTGCAGTGTGTCTGTTTCTAGGGACATGGATATGTTGTTCAATCTACACTTACTGGCAGGTTCCTTGCCGCTTTAAATCTTGCAGGAAGATCTTCAAGCTGGCTCCTCCCACCCACCCGGGTGGTAAAACTCTTGGCTGCGCCCCATGACGCCTGATCTTCCTTACCGCTTGGAAGCTCAGGTTCCCTCCTTTGCACTCTGCGTTTTAGGCCTGTTCCAAACTCTTCGGTTAACCCAAAACTAATTTTAAAATTTACAAGACTTTGGCCTTTATCTTCCCTCGCGGCTGCGATGGACAAATCGACTCCCAGATTTCGTCGGTGCTCCTGCGGGCAGAAGATGTCCTGGACCAGTCCGCACTCCACGTGCGTCTACTGCCTGGGGCTTGAACACGATTCGCAGGCCTGCGACTTGTGCAAGTCCTTTTCGGCCATGGTCTTAGAGGATCACGCTGCCAGACTGCAACTTGGGCACCTCGAGAAACGTTATCCTCCGGTCAAGTCGAAGGAGGCCCATTGGGCGGTATCCACGGCTGCAGGCTCGGCTGATCAGCTCAAGCAGATGAACGCCCTCGAGGAAGTGGCCCAGGCCACAGCATCATCTTCATCGGTTGCGGCATTTATCCCACTCTCCTTGGGTTCCTCCTACATGGCTTCATTCAAGGACCTTTGTTAATCCCTCTCCACCAAGGGAGAGGGGCCTTCGGGACAGTCCTCTTGGTCCAAAAAGGAGGACTCTTAAGGGTAAGTCCCACCGTTGACGTTCGTGGGAGCAGGGAAGGTCTCCTTCCTCGGACAGTCGACACCAGATTTCGATCGAGGTTGCGGCTGGCTTCACGGTGTCCCCGTCAGGTCAGCCGGCTGAGACACCTGTCAACACAGTCGAGATTTTTCTCGACCTGTCAGATGGGCTGTGGACTGGAGAAGCCGGCAACCCTTCTTCACGGTTCCCCGGTGGAAACGAGGACTTGCCTGTGCCTCCTGTGCGGAGTCCCCAGTTACGGTCCCTGAACCGAGGGAGGCGGGTTTCCCGCCCCTCTCAGACCCACCCTCGGAAACACCAAGGTCTTGGTCTCTGACCTCTTCCAGGTGCAGCCGATGCCACAGGCATCGGTGGTCTCGGTCTCAGCACCATGGAAAGCGGCGGCGCCGCTCATCCTAGTCTTCGTCCTCTTCGGAGGATAGGCTACGGTGCAAATTGCGTCGGTGCTACGAGGATCTAATATGCCGGCAACTCCTTTTGACCGGGAATAAGCCGACTCCGTCGCCTTCCCCGGCCATTAAGTGGCTGTCACCGGAGCAGCCGAAACAACCCCTCGTAGTGGTCGAGGAGCCGAAGCCGGCACCAGTTGTTCGGCCGAAACTGGCTGTGCCACCCACTGTGGTGGAACCCCCGCCTCCACAACCTAAATCTGGGGCCCCGACCAAGGATTCTTGGTCAGGTCAGGGCTTGCCCTACCAGTTGTCGGTCATCCTCACTCCCGATCGACCTCGGCAGGTGGAGGGTGGCTCAGGTGCTCGGCAGCTGTTCGCAGACTCCTTGGAGTCTGACGAAGACGACTCCTTGTTCTCCAGGCCACTTGACCTGGAGTCCACTTGGGGGTCAGTCGGTGGACGAGAGCCCATCCTCGTTCCTTGGAATGCTTCGGCTCATCTGAGTCCACTGGGATGAAGCTCGAACCCGTTTCAAAACGGGCCAAGTATTCCCTCACAGAGATACTGGACCGAGGGGATTCCCCCACGGAGGCCTTCCCGGTGGCCGAAGCCATTGTTGGCCCGGCCCTGGAGCTATGGCAGCGGCCAGCTTCTTGTCCAGCATCTTCGGGCAGGATGGCTTGAAAGTATTCTGTTCCCACTAGTTCACTCTTCGGTTTCTCGGAGCACCCCTCTGCGGAAGGGCTAGTGACAGACAGTGTTTTCTGGCGTTCCAGGAATGCTCAGGATGTGGACAAGCCACCCGATAAGGAGTCCAAGAAACTGGACTACTCCGGGCGGAAAGTCTATGTGGCTTCCTCACTAGGCCTCCGTCAGGCCAGCTCGGCCGTTCTGATGGTACACTTTTCAAACGCCCTTTTGGGCTCCCTGGATGAAGTGATTCCTCATCTCCCAGCTGACCTTCAGACGACAGTCTGGCAGGTGCGGGATCAGGGAACAGCGGTGGCCAAACAGCAGCTCCAGACTTCTCTGGACATCGTTGACTCGTGTGCCCGGTCAGTAGCGGCCGCAGTGGCCAAAGCTTGGCTGCGGATCTCTAGCTTTACGGCAGATACCCAGCACAAACTGGCAGACGTTCCCTTCTTGGGTACCAACTTGTTCGGTCCCGGGTTGGGGGGTCATCTGCAAAGGATCGAGAAGTTCAACGCCACCTTGGACTCGATCCCGTCTGCCCAGAAGGACAAAGGCCGCTAGCAGCAGCGTAAGCCCTTTCGGCCTTTAGCCCCTGCGGCACGTCCAGCCCAGCAACACCAGCATCAGGGCCAGCAGGCTCACACTTGGCACCCCAAAGCCATGCCTGCTGCTTCCTCCAACAAGAAGCCGGGAGGGAAAGGTCCAGGAGGCCCCTCGGCCGGTCCTTCCTCCAAGTCTGCCCAGTGATGGGTTGGGGGTGTCACCCCCAACCTCGTAACTCCTCCCCGGGTTCCCCCCGTGGGGGGACGGCTCCGCCACTTCCTTTCCGCCTGGTCCGATATCACCACGGACTGCTGGATTGCTGGAAGTGGTAGGAAAGGATCTGCCTCTGGAATTCAAGCAGTCCCCACCCTATCGAGCCGTCCGCCTAATGGGGCTGCAACTGGCTAGCCTCTGTCAGCCTGTCGAGCTGCCATTGCCCTGCTCCTCCAGAAGGAGGTGATCAGGGAGGTGGCGGATCTTCCATCAGACCCAGGTTTGTGTCCAGGTACTTTCTGGTCCCAAAGCGGAGGGGATCTGGCCCATTCTAGACCTACACGACCTGAACAAGTTCCTAAGGTCTCGAACCTTCAGGATGGTCACTCTGGCTCAGATCATCCCATCCTTGGAATGAGGCATGTGGTTCTGTTCTCTGGACCTTCAGGACGTGTTCTTTCACGTCCCAACCCATCCGTCCCACCAGCGATTCCTCTGCTTCAGAGCGGAGGGATCCCTTTACGGAGTTCCGGGCTATGTTCTTCAGCCTCTCTCCAGCTCCCAGGGTCTTCACCAAATGCATGGCAGTGGTGACAGCATTCCTGCGGCGCCGAAGGGTCTGGGTGTACCCTTGCCTGGACGACTGGCTGATTGCAGCCCCCTCCAAGCCGGAGGTGGAGCGGACCAGGGATCTGGCCTTCCAGGTCTGCTCTCAGGTTGGCCTCATCAACGAGGCCAAATCGGAACTCGTGCCAACGCAGGTGATTCAGTTCATTGGGGCAGAGCTCGACTCTCTTCGAGCCAGAGCACGGCTCCTGGCAGACAGGGCCGAGGTTCTTTTCTCCTTTGCCCAATCGTTTCTGGTTGGGCAGTTGCGCCCTGCCCGGGACTTCGTGCGCCTCCTGGGCCTCATGGCGGCGTGCACCAGCATGGTCCATTTGGGCCCGCTGGCACATGCGTCCCCTTCAATGGGGGCAGGCCCGCCAATGGTCACAGCGCTCCGGGTCCTCTGGACCAGCCAGTGATAGTGACCCAGGAAATGGGGAACACTCTCCAGTGGTGGCTCGTTCCAGCTCATTTGCAGGAGGGTATCCCGTTCGTCCGCCCAGAGCCAACGGTCACTCTAATGACTGACGCCTCTCTGGGTTGGGGTGCCCATCTGGGGGAGCTCAGAGCGCAAGGCCTCTGGTCCCCTCAGGAGTCTCGATGTCATATCAACCTGCTGGAGCTTCGAGCGGTCAGACTAGCCCTCACCGCCTTCGCTCCGTTTGTACAGAGGCAAGTGGTCTAGGTCCAGACGGACAACACCACGACTATGTACTACCGAAATCGCCAGGGTGGGACGCGCTCCTTGCCTCTGTGCAAGGAAGCTCTCCACAGTCGGTCTCTCGTGAGCAGACTGGAGGCAGATCTCCTAGTCATCCATGTGGCAGGAGCCTCCAACACTCTGGCCGATGCCCTAAGCTGGATAAGTGCTGCATCTCCAGAGTGGTCTCTCCTGCTGGAGGTAGTACAAGATCTATTCTCCCAGTGGGGCACTCCTTGGGTGGACCTGTTTGACTCCAGGGAGAATGCAAAGCTGATGCTGTTTCATGATGCCCCCCTCAGCAGGGCTCGCTGCAGGGGGATGCCTTCTCGAGGCCGTGGAGTCCGGGCCTCTTCTATGCCTTTCCCCCATTTCCCCTGATCCACAAGGTGCTTCTCAAGGCGAGGAGGGACAAGGCGCAGGTGATTCTGGTAGCCCCAGACTGGCCCCGCCAGTTCTGATATCTGGATCTCCTCGGCCTCAGCTCCAAGCTCCCGAGGCAGCTTCCAGCCTGCCCGGACCTGATCTCAGTCAACATGGGAAGGTACTCCACCTGGACCTTCAATCCTTGCACCTGACTGCCTGGTTCCTGAGCGGCTAGAGTTCCAGGCCTTGGGTCTTTCCAACGAGGTCCTCAACGTTGAGGCATCCCATTATGCCTTCAAATGGAAGAGGTTCTCCATTTGGTGTCAGGATAAGGGGTTGGACCCTTTCTTCTGTTCCTTGGCCAGCATTCTGGACTACCTGTGGTCACTTTCTCAGCTAGGGCTTCGGTCGATGACCCTTAAGGTGTACCTGGCAGCCATCTTTGCTTACCGGGCGCGGGCCGGCAAGCAGTCGGTGGTCGGGTGCTTTTTCAAAGGCCTTGATCACATATCCCCTCCGATGCGAGAACCTTCACCTCCGTGGGATCTACTGCTGGTACTGGCTAAGCTCATGGGCAAGCTATTTGAACCGATGCACAGGTATGATATTTCACGCCTGTCGTGGAAGACCGCCTTCTTGGTGGCTATCACGTCAGCCAGAAGGATGGGAGAGCCCAGGCGCTTCCATCGAGTCTCCTTATCTGGTCTTCCACAGGGACAAGGTACCAAATTCCTTCCGAAGGTGCTGTCTGAGTTTCACCTTAACCAGGTGTTGACTCTGCCGTGTGTTCTACCCCAGTCACACCTTGGAGGCGAATATAGGCTACATACTTTGGACTCTAGAAGAGCGCTCTCTTATTACAAGGAGCGGACGGCTGAAGTTCAGGGAGAGGTTCGCCAGCTGTTTGTCACCTGCGCTGAAGCCGTAACTGGCAGACCTGCAGCCAAGCGGACGATAGGCAGGTGGGTCACCTCCTGTATAGATCCCTGCTACAGGTTGGCGGGCATGGAGCCTCCCAAAGGGATAAGAGCTCATTCTACCCGCCATACCACTGCATCGGTGGCTGCTTCCAGGGACGTCCCTATCCAGGAAATCTGCAGGGCTGCTACCTGGAAGTCAGCACACACCTTCATTACCTACTACCACATCGACCTTGAGTCACGCCGGGATGCTGGTTTTGGGACCTCTGTTCTCCAGTCCTTATTTCCCAAGTAGGGGGTGTGCGCCTTGCCTCCCTTCTCCCGGAGAACTGCTAGGAGTCTGCCAGTAGGTGTGGATTGAACAACATATCCATGTCCCTAGAAATACAGGTTACTCACCTGTAACAGGCGTTCTAGGAATGGTATATGTTGTTCATCCACACGACGCACCCGACCTCCCGGCTTCGACACACAACCTGGCTTCCAGCGGGCTAGATCTGGCATCATGGGGTGGAGCCAGAGTTTTACCACCCGGGTGGGTGGGAGGAGCCAGCTTGAAGACCGTCTGGCAAGATTTAAAGTGGCAAGGAACCTGCCAGTAAGTGTGGATGAACAACATATACCATTCCTAGAACTCCTGTTACAGGTGAGTAACCTGTATTTTCTGTCTGTACGTGTCATGGGTACTTCTATGCTGGCAGGCATTTTCCTAACACCCTCCTGCCCAATTAATGTCTCCACACAACTCTCTGCCCATAACTTCTCCGACTCTCCTCCTGCACATTTCTTACCCGCCCACCCACAGCCTACCTTGGCTCATCAAGTCTCCCAGGTCTGTCCGGTTTAAGACAGTGGCAAATCTAATCTGGTTGGTGGCATGAAATCTCCACAGTCCGCTTTTCTAGTGAACTTTTTTCATGGCATTAGATTACCATTTTTTCTGTGGCAATTTCCTAACACCTTCTGCCCATGTCTTCTTCTCCTAACCCCTCCTGCCCATAACTTTTCCAAAACCCTCCTGCACATTTCACGGTGTGTGTGTGTGTGTGTGTGTGTGTGTGTGTGAGCTGAAAGAGAACTAGTGCCAGTGTTCATGACTGGATAGCACAGTGGGGTGACTAAAAAGCTCCCCCACCCACAATTACCTTGGCTCAGCAGGTCTCCCAGTCTGTCTGGTGTGTGGCACAATCAGGTGGGGCCTTGGTGGAATTATCTGCATGTGGCCACCACACTGCAGTCTGCTTTTTTTCTGTTTGAACTTCTTTTTTCATGGCGTGCAATGTTTTCTGTGGCAATAGCTTCTCCTAAGACACTCCTGCCCATAACTTCTCCTGTAAGCCAACACCTCTCCCTCCTGCACATTTCTTAACTGTTTTGTGTGTACGGTTGATGACAGTAGAAGCCACTGTTGCAGACAGACTGTGGAAAGAGCAGAATAGGTTGGGTAACTACATTTGACAGTATAATCTCAGCCTGTCCCCCCACTAAAAACAAAACACAGGGACTGCATTGGGACCAAAATAGTTTACCCCCCAAACCTGATAATCTGAACTTGTTAGACTGTGGTCCTCTACCACCAAAATAAAAATATTAAATTTAGCAGAATGGGGTTATGACCATCCACCTACCACCTGGGTCAATCCCTGGGAAATTGAAATCTTGATCCAGTCCCTGAACGGGACCCCCACCAAAAGTAGCATTGACCTTAAGGGGCTAAATTTAAAAATTGTATTGCGCCCCAGCAAAATATTTTGATACTGATCTTCTAATCCTGTGCCCAAGTTCCTCATCGTCCTGTCTCTGGGTCGTGTCAGTCACTCAGATTCTCTGAAACTAAAAAACAAAAAAACTACTACTATTGAAGACCATTACTAAAACATTGTAAAATAATTTTCATGCAGTCTTATGGCCTTAAATTTCTTGAGTGCTGGATGAGGGTCATAGTCTTCAAGTTCAGCTGTAATTGGTGACGCAAAATCTTGGCCATTGTGACAAAATCTGTGAAAACATCTGAATAGTTAAGTCTTGGCAGACACTACTGAGCAAAGTTGGTCCTTTTTAGATTTCAGAAAAAGTTTGAATTGTCCGTAATCTTTCTCAGCCCTGTCTTGGTCAATAAGTGCTGGCAGTGTTTCTTCTTTGAAGGTTGTTTCTTGGAAAAAAGTGCAAACATCCATGAGTTCTTGCAGTCCATGGTCCATTATGTTGGAGTCATCTGGGAGACACTTTGGATTTAGAAGTGCATTGAAGTTGTCTCAGAGCTTGAGAGTGTTTTCAATGAGTTGCGTCAGATATCCCTAAAATGCCGTCTGGAACGGCATTCGCCAGTGATGGCTTGTCATTCACTTTTTGATCTGCCACATGCCAGGATGTTGGTCGAGTACCTGAAATGTGTTCTGTAGCTTTACCCCATTCTGCTCTTTAAACTGCTGCATTCCAGTAACTGTGGCTTCTATCATGCTGCTGGCCACCGAAATGTCAACACTGTCCCGTTACACGACTAAAGACAGTTTATTCACCACTTCTAAAACATCCATGAAAAAAAGTGCATAAGATAAAGCAGACTGATTTCAGTTTTGTGTGAAGGCCCTTTGCGTCTGCCGCATCTTTTGCAGCATCATGCTCTAGGGCTTGTAAAAGTGCAGGGTATAATCTGTGAATTGCTTGAACTGCAGTATGCAGTGACAGCCAACGAAAACTTGCAGGTTCTTTTAGGTACAGATATCTGGTATTATCATCATTGAGTGTTTCCTGGATGAAACGCAAGGCATTGTACCCTACTGCAGAGTTGCTGTAGTATCTGTACACATTTTTGATGGTTACTTGATATTCATTGAGGGGTTGTCCCGACATGCTTGACCTGCTGCCAGTGCCAGTCTGTGGGAAACACAATGAATCTGAATCAACCTTGTGTTAACTTGCTGTCTTAACTTTGCATCCACCCCATTGTGCATTCCAGTCATGTCTCTGGCACAGTCACTTGCTAATGTGGTGATCTTGATGGAGTCAACTGCGTTAGCTGAACACACACTTAACAGTTCTGCCACAATTGTGTCTGCCCTCCAATCAGGTATTGCAATATAGAGGATTGTCTATGAGCAATCATACACAACAAGGCAGTTATACGATCGAGAGGTTTCCGTGGTAACCGGAGACCTTGAGAGCGAAGCTAGAGAGGTCTGTTACCATGGAAACCTCGATTGTTCAACTGCCTTGTTTATGTATGGTTGCTCATACACAATCTTTTAGCAACCTTGGGCAGCACGCCTTTATCCCCCAAACAGGTCTTCAATAAAAAAAATTAAAAAAAAAAACACCTTAGTTAGGCAGCAGTTCCATTGTGCTGCTTACTTCCTCACCACCACGGCTGCTCAATTGTGCATGCGTGCCTACGTTAGATGATGTTGTGCTGCACTAGTGACGTACTCGGTGCAGCACAACATCATCCTGACGCACAGAGTGCAACACAACAGCACTGTTCCAAGCATGGATTTCCATTCGGAACAGTGTTTCACCATACACTGTACATTCAGTGAAATGAATTTTGGCCTGTGCGTTGTGTATGCATTTCACATAAAAGTTGTTTTCTGTGAATGGTTACATCAGTGGTTTCATCCACTGTTACCCCAAGGAACTGAGAACCTAAGTGAGCTTTGATTTCTTCCTGTAGGACTTTGTTTATGGAGTCGAGCATGTCATACCTTGCATCCCAACCAGAGTAGATTGTGCCACTGTCTTGTAAGGCTGGACAGCCATTTCGTTTGTGGATTGACACACACCAACATTAGTGTCACTCCTCAAGCAACAGCCGCTGCCAGCCTGTGCCCCGGCCCGAAAGATCCCATTACTCACCTGTAGAGCTATCAGTGTTTTCAAACTGGTTGAGTGATTGCCCTTGTTTGGTAAGGCAGTACATTGTCATTAACTGAGCAACTTTACTGCCATCCTTTGCCTCAGGACCTGAGATCTGCTTCTCAAATGCCACTGGCAGAGATTGTTTTTCTGCCGTTTTCTTTCCAGTGTGCACCAGCAAATGTTCTCGGTTTCTTTCATGTCTGTAGAAAGCAGACATTTGCAGATTGGTTGTGCCAGTTGTGGCAAATGGATTGTGTTTGCCACCTCTTTTACATCAACTGCACTTCCTAACAATATTCCCCTCTACTTCCTCCTTTACAAGCCATGGAAATAACTTTGTCCAGAATCTTCATTTCTTGCTGCTTTTAGCAGATGCAGTCTGTTCAGACTGATCATTTTCAGTTTCAACATTCACAATGTCAGCTGTCTCCTGAGATATGCTTAAGTCACACACGGAGGATGATGTTGTTTGTTCCTTATCCTTTGGTGTTGAGGATTCTCCTTCACCAAAATTATCAGTAAGGCTTCGTTGAGACATGCTGCTCACGAGGCTTCCCTGCCCATCTTCTTCACTCTCCTCCTCCCCTGGGTGCAATGCACTCCTGACTTGGCCATGCACAAAGCACAAAAAAAAGACAAAGTAAACCCTAAGCTCACTAAACCGTCACCAGAAATAGTCACGATGTCCTAAACTGTCTAAAATGATTGTAAATAAAAAAAACATTTACCCTTTTGTGTTAAGTCTGACACTGGTGCCTTCAGAGAATGTGTGCAGCCTGCACCCACATGCCTCTTTCATCTACTTGAGTGACTGGGCGTTCTGTCCGACCGTGCATTTGTTTTTAAACAAATTTTTCTTTTCTCTGCCTTCTCTCTCCTGCCACGTTTTCTCCATTGACTGCAAAATGGCTCGGGAGCCTGTTGCTGAGCGCTCCTCCAGCTCTCTGCCTCAGCAGAACCAAGGCGCAGGCGGCTTGAAGAGGGAACGTATCACCCCCCACCACGAATACTGATAGCACTGTCTTCCTCCTCATTTCACCTCTCCCCACCTCACCTGATGGTGTGCGCCACTCTCCAGGGCGCCGAAATCACCAGGCAGCAAAGGGGAGGGAAGGGGGAAAAAATAAAACAATTTTGCGCATGCGCTGTACACGGCCCGTTTGGGACTCTTGGGGCCTGTACTGCAGAGAGTCTCGGGAACTCTCTGGGCTGGTGGGCGAGCATCCCGAAGCTCAAAATGTGTGTCCCCTAGAGCCCTGGGTGTGTGTGTGTGTGTGTGTGTGTGTGTGTGTGTGTGTGTGTGTGTGTGTGTATGTCTCTTGTGTAAGACTCTTCTCATGAAGTTTGGGCAGCCAGAACCATTCAGTTTTTATCTGTGGTCTTCTTGTTCAAACCTTATGCTTGGGGTTTCTTGACTATGAAAGAAACCCCATGGAGGCCCTATGTATGCAGTAAATCGCAACAGGGTGTGTAATTATGGGGGAATAATTGTATGGCGCAACTGTGTTTAGGCACGAGGTGCTTGCGCTAAGTGCTTTTAAACACCCAACAGCAAAGTGCAATTATTCCCCATATTTACAAATCCCTGAAGTCTTATTGCACTTAAAACATTCATCTTACCTAAAAAATGTAAAAACAGAGAGTCCTTTGGTTTTAAGCTGGAAAATACTGTTTCAAAGTGTTTTTGCTGGCCCCTCAACCCCTCGATGGAAATGCAAGCCGAGTCAAGTATGGCACTCCCCATATACTTTTTTTGTTACAGTATATGGTTCTCTCAAAACTAAAACTTATTTGGGCTAATTTTACAAAGTTTCATACCTTGTGTTCCTCGCCACGCTTTGTGTCGGCAGCCCAGTCTGCTGTTGTGGTGTCATTTCTGTGTGCCTATCAAAAGATTTGCAGTCTGAGTTTATTTAAAAAAACAAACAAACAAAAAAAAAACAAAAAAATGTTAATGGTATGGTTTGGAAACACTGAGCCGCATGTTGTAGTCACGTCCAAACTGTGTCGGTGAAGCACTTGATAGGTGGCCCGCTATGTTTAAAGTTTTCCTCTGAAGAGCTTTGTCCAATCATGTGGCGTACAGTGGAGCGATTCATGAATATTAATGACAGAACGTGCACAGTAACCTTTGGAACGTGCACAAGATTTCAGCGGCCACTGACTTTGATACACAAACTCTAACCATATACTCTCATGCATCCTACCTAAAAATGTAAAAACAAAAAAAGTAGTTAGTGTCTTTAAACTGGAAAATACTATTTCAAAAGTGTTTATTGTGAAGAGAAAAAAAGTCCCTTGCGAGATAGCAATTTTGGAGCCGAGGGGGGGGAGAGAGAGAGAGCGCGCAGCATGACAAAGTGACTAAATGACAGTGCTGCAGTTTTAAAACTGCACGATAGGACACTCGCTGACTGCTTTTCTGGCTGTATGTAAGGCCAGAAAGTTTACAGTGCTTTTATTTGTAGTTAGGAAGAAGGAAGATTGCAGGACATTGCGGTGGTGGTCTGCTGTTCGTAAATACATGATCTGTTGACACTGGGTTACAACCTGAGATGCATGGTGATACAGTAGTAGCTGAACTGGTGCTCAGGCTAAAGTACAGGAGTGCAGTTATGGTCAAATAATTGTACTCCTGTACTTCTCATTTAGCCAGTCAGGATGCTTGGTTCTTTTTACACGTTATAATAACTTAATATACTCAATCTGTACCTTTTTTAATCCCCAGCATTGATAACTGGCATTCATTTTTGTTTCAATGTCTGTTTTTATGATAACCACATTAAGTGTTTTTAGTTCACCATTTTGGAGCTGAAATTTTGCGGCCTGAAATTTGCTTTGATGCCTCCAGTTTCCTGTAAGGCCTGGGAGCGGTGTCTGTTGCATGCTAGTTCATCCTATATTTTATTTTTTTTTTAGGCATGGAGGAACATTATTGGAAAGCTGAGGGACCTAAATCGCACTCTGAAAGACCCTACGTCAATATGTTTCTAAGCAGAGCTTATTCTGTATAATTTAATATGCAGCATATGTATCTAGTTAACTGTTTACATGAGTAAGCAATAAGACATGATAGGGTGTGCAGACAGATTTTGCTCCTTGCGATCAGGGGCATAGTAAGGCCGCGAGGCCGTAGGTAGAGTGCTTTCAGCCCCTGGACATGTGGTAAAATCTGTTACATGCACACCCCAGAGTGTCTCATTGTGCTTATAAAATGGCCTACCTTTTTTTGGTACTTTTAAAAGTAAGAAAACTGTGTGTGTGTGTGTGTGTGTGTGTGTGTGTGTGTGTGTATATATATATATATATATATATATATATATATATATATATATATATATATATATATGTATATATGTGCATATAATGTGTGTATTATGTATTCTATATAGTGTGTAGCGACATATATAATGCAATATGGGTGGACGATATCCAGTGTGATAAATCCGCTTATCTGAACCTCTGTGTGTATACATTTATTTATACACATAGTTACTATGTGACAACCCGCTTATCCACATAATCTGTAATGCCCCTCCCCACCCCCTTTCTGCTAGCACTATTTCCACCTACTTTCACTTTTACTCTCAAAGACACCATACCTCTCAACCTCCTGCCTCATAAATCGGGGACAAGGCTTAAACAAATCGGGGACAAAGGACCAGAATCAGGGACGCATGTTCAAAATTAGAGGTATCCCCCCAGAAAGCTGGTAGAATATGGGGCTTAGTGCAAAATGCATTTTCTAAAGAAGAAGTCTGTAACTTAAATGCTTGACATTGTTTTGTGTTTAATGTCCCCACTGTTTGGCCACAAAAACACAAATTTTAGGGGGGCAGAGTAAAATTCTGGGGCAAAATCAGGGACGTCCATGTAAATCAGGGACACTTGAGAGGTATGAAAGACACAGCAGCTCCTGCACAAATGTTGCCTCGTCCCACAGTAAGCAACCCACTTCATATATCATTTTATTTTTACTCTCCTCAGTGTCACTCTGGATCTCCACTCACCTAACACATTGCCAAAGCATCAACTGTACATTCTCTCTCCTATGCTGGTCTCTGGGCTTCCATACTCATGGGGGCTGTACCTCCTGATGCTGATAGGAAGGCAGGAATCAGACCTCTGCAGGGGACATCCAACCCTCACTTCCTGTCTCCCTTGGTTTACTTCCTGCCTTCAGACTGGCAGGTACTCTGCAAGCAGAGCTCTGTCACCACATGGCAGAGCTGAAGACAGCAGACTGTACGTCAAACAGTTTCATTCTCGTTTGTATTCAGAGTAATAGTAGCTGTGTTACAGCACTCCTGTGTGGGTTCCAGTCTCAGCCTTGCAAGCTGCACAGACTGGCCCCATTTCACTGCAGTGTTTTTTCCTGCGATTTTGGACTCCACACTGTAGTGCACTAGGACAGGAATCCAGGGCAGAAACCTCTCCATGCTGTTTTTTGGCAATTGGGTGAATGAAAACGGCACCGGAGTGTTATCCAGGATCTGTCCTCACCAATGGCAGCCCCATGCTTCTGTTGATGGCTGGTGCTTTAGTCTCCTCAGCCACTTGTTGATGGTGGACCCGCTTCGCTAGTTAAACCACTCGTTGATGTTCATTGTTCTCTGCCAACCGAGTGCTGCAGTGCAGGAGGAGTGCTGATCTGGAAGTTCTCACCTAGGGGCAGACTTGCAATTGGGGCAATAAGAATAGCACCGGGTGCTTATTCAGCATCAATCCCTTGCTGACTGAAAACAAAAACAGCCCCTGGGTGTTTTCCGCTGATGGCTGGCATTCTGGTCTCTCCAGCCGCCATCAACGATGGGCCTTGTTCTGCTCATACAGCCGCCACGCATGTTCAGTGTACTCCTGTCGACGAGCTGCAGTGCATTAGAGAGCTACTTTAGAATAATGGAGCTTCCACTCCATGTTGAGCAGGCCTCCCAAACAAAATTAAGGGACAAGATGGATTTTATTCAATAAAAGTACTGCTTACAGCAACCTAAAGAAAGGGAGCAGCTCAGTATTTTGCCCTTAAAGGGCTAGCAGCAATTCATGTAACTTCAGCAACATAGCCAGGAAACCTCTGGGGTGGGGGGCTACGCTGAATAAAAGGGGAATAGGACCATTTGGGGCATGGCCTCAAGCAAACCTTCCAGGGACAAAAAATGGCAGCGCCACAGGGGGTTTGTCCCTGCTTCTAATAATTTTTTGTGGGTCGCTTTGCCTAATATGTGTGAAGGCAGCATCGGTGAATGTTGGACTCTGAGGCAGCCCCTTCCTTTACTCAGACTGATGGCCAACTGACAGACAGGTCTGAGGCAACTACCACCAGGTCTGAGTGCAGCGGCCACCAGGAGACCCAGCAGTCCACAGCCCCCTCTCTGGCCCAAGGTCTCATAGACTGGTGAAATAGGACCTTTGCTCTGGACCCTGCATGCTTCACAGGCAACCTCCGGGGTCACCAGATGGGAGACCTCACAACAGCAAAAGAAAGAGGACCCTATTCCCCGTCCTCATCTGAAGAGGAGCAGTAATCCTTCCATCACCATGATAAAAAATACCTTATACCACAGAGTGTTGCAGGGAACGTCCCCGGACTCCTCAGACTCCAGTTCATCTTCCTCCAGAGAGGGGGAGCTAGGGGGCTTATCAGACTCTTAACTCACTGTCCAGAATCTTTGACCTGGAAGGCCTAGTCTTGTTCATAAACAAGGTCATAGCTGAGTTTCACCTCAAATCTTCCCCGGGGGCTCTCACCCAGCTAAAACATGTTTTTTGCCCGACAGCGGCTGCCAAACTGGCCTCAGCCTTCCCTATTTCTCCAGCCATAGGGGACTTGTGTAAGGAGGAATGGCAAGGTCCAGAACACACCTATCCAGTAGCCCGGCGGATCTCTAAGCTTCTCAGGTTTGACAAGAAGCAATCTGAAAAGCAGTTAGACTGACCCAGAAGTGACCCTCTGATTTCAAACCTAACCAAGAAATCGGTTCTCCCAGCAGAAGGAGGGGCTTCTCTCAGGGACCCAGTGGATAGGAATGTGGGTGCTTCACTCAACTAGGCCTTCAAAGCATCAGCAACGTTTCAAGGCAGCAACCGCCAATCCTTTTCCAGCCTGAGCCCTCCACTATCTCTGGCAACCCATCCAAAAGACAGATGATGTTATAGGCCATTACAAACCTTCTGCAAGCAGGGGCTACTGAGCAAGTTCCCCCACAGAGAGATTAATTGGAGGGTTTAGTCCCTATTCTTCATTGTGCCAAAATGTACAGGGGGATTCAGGCCAGTCCTAGATCTCAAATTCCTGAATAGTTATGTCTGCAGCAGACCCTTCAAGGTGGAAACCCTGTCATCAATTATCAGGGAGTCACAAAAAGGGGATTTTTCTGGCATCCATCGATCTGCAAGATGCCTATTTGCATATTCCCAATTAGGAACTACACAGGCACTAGCTCAGGTTCTAGGTGGGGAGCTGTACTTCCAATTCAAAACTCTGCCATTCGGGTTTTCCTTAGACCCACGGACATTATTAAAGGTGCTAGTAGCGGTCACAGTCCACATAAAGGCCCCACAGCTCACCAGGCAGTACTTGCAGTGGTGGAGATAGTCTGGAGCCTGTCGGCACGATTTTTCTTCAACTGGAGAGAATTCCATAACTCCAGGCCAGACTTGATCCTCCTGGGGTAGACATCTGACACAAGCCAAGAAGGTCTTTCCCGAAACTAAAATTAGGGATCTGCTAAACCTCCTCATGGAGTTTCACATAGCTCCTCAGCTGCCTGCTTATTTTTTCATGCAGCTAATCGGGACAGATTAAATCCTCCCTCCAGTGATGGTCTGGGAGGACAGAGGCCATGAAGGGTCGCAAGTTGGGCCATCACTCCAAATCACGACTGATGAAAGCCTCAGGAGCTGGGGGCTCACCTGCATCAGCTGTCAGCCCAGGGCAGGTGGTCACTGATAGAAACAAGGTAGAGCATAAACATTCTCGAGGTGAGAGCAGTATGCCTTGCCCTGAGGCACTCTGAACAGCAATTCCTCAGTCAGGATGGACTGATTCCAGCTGACAATCTGAGCGTACATCAACCATCAGGGTGGCACAAGAAGCTCAAAATGCTAAGGAGTCCCTTCTTCTCTTTCATTGGCTGAGCACCACTGAGTGATGTATATTCCACGACAGGAAAATGTCACAGTAGACTGGCTCAGTCACAAGGTTGTTCTACCAGGGGAATGGGAGCTGAAGGACAGTGCCTTCCACATCCTAACAGAAAAGTGGGGCAATCCTCAGATAGATCTTTTCGCCTGCTGGTGGAACTCCAAGGTAAAGCAATTCTGCTCCTTGGCCAAGGACAAACCAGCAGTGGCTCAGGACGCCTTTTCCCTAGACTGGGGTCAGTTCGGTCTCCTGTATGCCTTTTCTCCAATACCGCTTCTATCAAGAGTCCTCCACAAAGTGGCTCTGGACAGGGCAGACATGATTTATCTGTCCCTTATGGCCTTTCTGCCCATGGTTCCCGCTTCTCATTCATCTGTCAGGGCAACCACCTCTAACCTTCAAGTTCAGCTCAGACCTTCTCCATCAAGGTCTGGTTCTGCATCCCAGTTTGAACAACTGGTCTCTCTAGGCCTGGAGATTGAGTGGGAAAACTTTCAAGGCACTGCTCCTGTTATTGAAATGATGGGGAACACATGTCACCCTTTTTCCTCTAAAGTGTATTATAGAATCCAGATGAAATTCTGGTTCTGGCTTCATTCCAAACAAATACGGAACTATCCAGTATAATTGCCTGTACTAGTGCAATTCCTGTAAGATGGGTTGGACAAAGGACTGCAACCAGCCACCTTACGAGTTCAAGTTTCCTCGCTGAGGGCACTCTTGTTGATGGCTTCAAGGGAATCATTGGGCTCATACCCCATGTCTGAAGGTTTCTAATGGTAAAGCGCAACATTAAAACACCCTCCAATCAAACCAGCGGTACCACCTTGGAGTCTTAATCTGGTTCTCAATGCCGTAGCCAAGGCTGCTTTAGAGCATCTCAAGGAGACATCATCATGCATCACAAAATGAAGGTCGCTTTTTTCTCATCAGTATTACTTCAGCCAGGAGAATCGGCGAACTAGGAGCATTGTTCACCCAAGAGCCGTACACTCTCATCAGGTTCTGTGGTACTCCAAACAGAGCCAGGTTTTTCGCCAAAAGTTATGTCTCCCTTCCATTACAACCAAGGGGTTCATTCGTTCTCCCTTCTGCCCACTCCCTAAAAGCAATAAGGAAAGAGGATTTCACGAAGAGTGATGAAAATGTATATTACGAGAACGGAGGCTATTCACAAAACTTCAGTTTTGTTCTTTTCAACTAAGGCCCAAAATTATGGGTAACAAGGATTCAAAAGGCTCTCTAGCAAGACAGATTCTATCCGTCACCTCCACGGCTTATGATCAGGCCACAGCAACTTTGCCTGGCCCAGTGAGAGCCCATTTCACCTGAGCTATGGCCCCTTCGTGGGCGTACTTCAGAGAAGCATCTCCAGCAGACTCTGGCAGAGTGGCCACTTGCTCATCCATTCACATATTTACGAAATTTTGTAAGCCGGATGTAATGTCCTTGGCAGAGGCATCTTTTGGCCACCGAGTGCTTCAGGCAGTGGTGGACCCTTAAGGACACTTGACATTCTTCCCACCTGGGACATCTGGGGATGTACTGCCTTTGTATATCCCATACCTGTAAATTATTTTTCTTCGACTGGTCTCCGATCTTCGGATTCCCTCCCAGAATGTCTAGATGACTGGCCTCATGACCATATATGTCTTAAAATTCTTGTTTTTGGTTTCCAAGTTCTTGTAGTATCCCCACATTTGGAATTCTTTAGGAAGAACTGAAATAGACAGGAAGTGGAGGGCTGGATGTCCCCTGCTGCAGAGGTCTGATTCCTGCCTTCTTGTCAACATCAGGAGATACAGCCCCCATGAGTATGGAAGCCTGGAGACCAGCTATTGGAGAATGAAAATTTACAGGTATTTAAATTTCGATGATCTAGCTGTCCTCGCTTCACTGCAGCTGGTCCTGCTCACAAGCTGCTGGAGTAGTTTCCCCATCGCCTGGACTGTAGCTCCTGCTCACTCCCCCATCTGCACAGATAAACCCTCCCGGCTTTCACAAAAAAAAAGTAACAAAATAAAAATAACCGCAGCCATCTCGCTCTCACTTTCACTCTGTAGCAGTCTCAATTTACTGCTCTCAACTTCCTTTTACTGCCGCTCGCTAACAGTCTCTCCCGGTTCTACTCGCCAGCCGCAACAGAAATGCCACAGTGCATCTATTTAAAAAAAAAATATGGGATGTAGCAAACTACCTCGATTCCTCGCAAGAGAGGTCTGCTGCTTTCTTCTGAAAAAAAATCATTTCAGCCCTGATATCATCCAATAAACTCAGACGTCACAGTGCAAATCTGACATCTTCATGTGGCCACGTCCGTAGCAACAGCCATAGCAACCAGCAAAGCAGTAAATGCGCAAAGGCACCACTAGACAAAATAAACCCAATAAATTAAAACAATTTTATTTATTCTCAAATCTCAAACTAAGCCTCCACACATAAATGAAATATGCGGGGTGTCAGTGTGTGATAATGCATTTACCTATTACAGTTTACAGAGACCTCTCGTACCACTCACTTGTGCCTTAGGCACTTGTGAAGTTACTTGAGGACACTGTAAACTGTACTAGATAAATCCATCATCACACACTGACACCCCACATATCCCGTGTGTGTTAGTGTATGTGTGTGTGGTAATCTATAATAGAGGTGCGATCGTGCCTTTATAGTTAGGGTTGAGTGTGCAGTTTAATGTTAAACCGCACATTTTGCACCTTAATAACTTTGCCTCCGCACAACGGGTTTGCATGAAATGTGGTATGCGCTGTCCCATGGGGTAGATCTCTTGACTTGTCAAGTTTTGTTTTGCTCAGATGTGTGAATTTTGTGCAGTGCATAAGGAAAAAGGTGTTTCACTTTTTTTGTCAATTTTTCTTGAATTTTCCTCATCGCCTTACACACACACCATTCCAGGGTAGAAAGAGCTTGCCCTAAGGAACAGGCCAGCGTTGGTTTGGTGAAAAAATGTTGTTCTAATCCAGAGAAATTAAATTTTGAAAATTAGGGTTCTGATCATGCTCAGTTCAGTCTTTTGGTTAGATGCACAGCTATGAATGGGGATTCATTAAATCCCTGTTCATGAGAAAAAAAAATCACCGTTCGTAAGCCGCCATCTTGTTTTCACTTTTAGCCCAAAACAAAATGATGTTACTTGCCCCACAGATGCATTTTATGAAAACAAATTCATGGGTTTTGTTCAGGGCGATGCCCTCTACAAAACCATGTGTTTGGTTTTCATCAAATAATTTAAAAGGCCTTTTTTTTTTTTTTTTTTTTTTTTGAAAATTCCATTCATGAGCTGTTTAAAATCCCTGTTCATGAGATAAGGACCAGATAGCTATATCTCACAAATGGGGATCGGATCATGAATGGGGATTTTGACACCTCACTAACAGGGATCATTAAAAAAAAAAAAAAAAAAAAACCTGCTCGTGAGATGAAGACCAGATGTCCCTATCTCATGAACGGGATTTTGTCACCTCACGTAACAAGGATTTCTAAAATGTTGCCAGTTCACTGGTAAGGACTTGGGGCTTGAAATTTGCAGGGTGCGAAGGGGGTGTCCCACAGATGTGACATATGCTGGTTTGGTGTTTTTAATAAAAAAAAAAAAAAAATTGCATTGGTTACATACTTACGACATTCCAAAGTTGAGACATTTCCCATAGGATAACATTGCGACACCCATGACGCCTTTCGACACCCTTGTCTCGAAAACTAAGCGAGATATGGATATTTCACTACCTGCTGCAGAAACAAGTTTGGAAATCATAGATTACACCAGCAGTGGAAATGTTTTCCTAGTTGCTATGGTTATTGAAATATTGGCAAATTAGTGTCGCAGGCGTTCCAAAGGGTGCCTTTCCAGTGCATTTCGGTGCCCATATCTCAGACAGGATGCAAGATTCGGTCAACGTATGTCGTGTGTAGTGCTCACTGTCACGATTACAACACTTGAATTTTTTTTCTAGCTGCTACTGTTCCCAAGATATCAGCAAATGAGTGTTACAAGGGTTCCTTGCCCTATAGGGCTGCTGTATGGCTCTGTAGCTATGTGTAAGTGGGAGCACAGATGCGTATTGTTATGCAGAAATGGGCAGCTTGGTGGTATCAACAAATGCTGTTTACTACTTGCATTACACTTTTTCAAAAAGTAAAGAAAATGAATTGCAAAAAACTTCATTTAATGTATCAGTTAGAGTTGAAGTGACAAAAAGTGGGCAAATGAGACATTGGGGTTGAGCCCTCTAACCTCACTTTCATCCTCCACAGACAGACAAATGCGGGATGTGCCATGGTGTCGTGACGCCCAACTCACCCCATTCTCCCTTACTGTAGCATGTCAACCTGTTTACACATGGAATGGGGTGAGAGTTAGCCTCACGACCCCATGGCGCACCCTGGCGTCTGTCGGTCTGTGGAGGATGGGTTAGGGGCTTAACACTAACGTCTCATTTCCCCATTTTTGTCGCTGTAACCCTAACTGATGCATTGAATGAAGTTTTTTGCACTGTGTGTGTGTATGTATATGTGTATATATATAGATATAGATGTGTGTGTGTGTGTGTGTGTGTGTGTGTGTATTGACGTAGAATTTTACATAAAATAGTCCTTCCGCCAAGTTGAATATGATGCCATTTTCCCCCATTCTAACTTCTATCACAGTAGTTCCACACTGATGCAGTCACAAGCACCTCCTCAGTGTATTGGGCTGGAGGAGACGCCGTGGGATGGGAGAGTCACTGAGGTTTAAAAATGTTTATTCTTATAACATTTTGTAAGCAACAGGCAGCGCCTTCTCACCAGAGAGCGAGTGAATGGAAGTACTTCTTCCCACGTCCTTGTCACCTTCCCTACCATATAAAATAAAAAATAGTGACACCAGAAGTCACAGAAGCTGAGCGTTTCTTGAAAATTATACTGAACTGAGCGCCCCTCAGTATCCAGAAATAACTGTCGCCCACGCTGCATCTTGCTATACCAGAAGTTAGATGCTTTGTAACAAAAATGTAAAAAAAAAAAAAATACAGAAACAGTCCAGTGGATTTATTTAAGAACTGCGTCGGGATGGGAGCGTGGTTGCCAGACGAGACAGCAGGAGCGGCACTGCGTTTCTTGGTGAGACGGGTACGTCTACTTTTATCACAGGTAAACTGTGGGCTTACTTCAAAATCTTGAAAGAGAGCGAGGGAATAAGTTGCGCTGTTTGGTTCAAGATGAAAACCTGTCTGTGACATTATTAAACTAAAAAAAAAAAAGAGCACTGTAGAATTGTTGTTTACCGTGAGACAGCTACAGCTGCCAGAGTCTGAACTAACTTTAGACGCAGAGACACCAGACAGAATTCTTCTCTGTTTAAATTTTAACAGCTGGTAATGAGCAGGGGCTACTGTGCAGGTGCAAGCATGGACTTGGAGAACTAGCGGCAGCGTGTTGTGAGCAGAAACAGTTTTCTCTGCCTTTAAGGTAAAGAAGTAAATAGTTAATTAACAGATGTGCTTATTGAGAAGTTTTGGTTCTCCTAGTATTTCCTCGCTAACATGGTAAAAATGGTGGAATTTCAAAATGAGTGTTCTACTGGCACTCTGATTTCTTTTTTTCAGTGCGGTCCTGCTTTTGAGGACTTGTTTTTACCTGTGCATTGAACAGATTTGATGCACAGGTTAAAAACAATCAAAATGCAGGATTTTCTCTTCCCATTTTATAAATCGGAATATGGTATCCTTTGCCTGTTTAAATGGCCTTTTAATAATAGACTAAATTCTGAGCACTGACACTCAATGTGCATGACTGGAAGTCTCATTGTGTTTTTTACAATACAAGGAAAAGGATCTGTTTTCTTGTTGGACCAAAAGTAATCTACCTTGCACCCAAACACCATCTTGCCTGGCTTGTAAATAAAGTGACTAGGCATGCCAGTGCAGTCTATCTTGAAATATTCCAGTAGGTGCTAAAAATGAAAATGTACATTTTAGGCATACTACTGGCATACACTACCCCAAAATGCACAATAGTTCTATTCAGCATGTTCCTGCTCATGTGCTGAATACACGCTCTAGATAGGCTTCATAGTCCAGATAAGTGTTCCACATACTTGATCCATTCAGGATTAAAGCAAATCTAGTTTTCAAGACCACCACAGCTGCAAGCATTTCTTTACGTTAAACGCATAAGTGAGCCCTGTACTGTTTCCTCTGTCCTCCAAGCCCTTCCACATTTCTTCACCTCCGGTCCACTAGGCATGTCAAAGGGTGGACCAGTAGGGCAGCAGCAGATGCTGTTCTATGAGCCCTGGTGGTAGTGTTTCCATACCCATTCTGGATCAGACTAGGCATCTCCACACCACTGGTTGCAACTAGTGATTTGTTGCCCCCTAAAATGAGGGGTCAGGAACCAAGACAGGCCATGTGGCTAGAACAAGTGCTGCCATGCATGTGTGGCAGCCTGACAGTGGAGCCAGAGCACCGATTCAAAGACCAGGCCAAGGGTTCCTGCTTTGGGAAGGTAGCGGAGCCAGAACTGAAGATGGCAGAGTAGGTGCATCAGTGTTTCCTAGTCCTAGGAGAGCTGCCCACCATGAAGCCCCGACAGCCGAATGGGCTGACAGCCCAGTTAAATACTGACCCCAGGACAAGCAGCAGGGCCAGGGCAGTACAAAATTAGCTTCAAGAGGGCTGCCAAAGGCAGCAGCAGCAAATACAAGCAAACCTAGCGGCGCTCATGTATTCCCCAGCCTCTGATGTCTGCAAAGATTGCTGAGGATCAGGTTCAGAAGTTGGCACGCAGAATGTCCATGAATTTCAGACAAACAGGAGCCTGCATTTCTTTTAGCCTGCAGGCAGATCCAGCACTGCTGTTCCAACATTACAAAGGCTGCTTGCTTGGGAACAAGACTGAGCAAGACTGACCAATGGGGTATTGAGTTTGTCCCCATAAAAGGGGCTGCTCCCAGGGGTCTGGAAGTTCTGCAGTGTGACTAGAGTGAAACTGAGCTGGTGAGTTACTGCCTGCCAGGAACTGCAGGACTGGCAGGCCAAAGAAGTCTAGGATCCCAGCTGCTGAACTGTTTGTGAGAGAGAACTTTTTTTTTTTTTTTTCAAACTAAGTTTCAAGGCAAAGATTGAAACTGGGGTTTTCCTGCTCCACCAGAGACTTCCCATCTGGGGATAAGCTCCTTCTAAGATCAGCTGCCCGAGAAGGCCACTGCCTGTTTCAGGGTCCCCAGACCTTTTGTATCTGCAGCACCAGAGTGACCATGAGAGAACGGAGACTAGTGAAATAACACCAGATGACTCTGAGGAAGTGTGCTTTCCAGTTAGGAGTATGTCCAGCTGTCTCGTCTGTTCCATCATCAGAAACCAGAGGTATCTGTGAAGCTACAAAAGCATGAGTTAGCCATCAAGGTTTCAGCCTTGCAACTGAGAAAATTGATTGTGCCAGGGACTGAGGAAGAAGCCCTGGGGTGGGACTTTGCCACTGTGACTGCCCCAGGTAAAAGACCTGTGGAGGTCATCTGGCCATCAGAGTGTGTGGATTACAGACAAGGGCCCTCTTCTACAGTGTACAGTTTACTTGTTCAGCATGTGCACCTTTGAGCTCCTAGCCTGCTAGCAGTAACTGTATCCCCTATGAGGTACCCACTACGGCTAAAAAGAGAGCTGTAGCCCATTGCCTCAAGGGGGAGTTAAGTTGGTACACATGCTTGAGGTTTGAAGGACTGCGTCAGGGTTTGGGCAGCTTGTGTGGAGCTATTGTAGTTACTGCATAGAGTGTAAGGATTTTACTGTTGTTGCTTCATTTTTTCCTAATGTCCCCTTGTTCCTTCCATTCCCCTCTCCTTGTAAATAATTTGTTTGAACTGCATTTCTTGGTTTAGGGGTTATTATTGCTTTTACAGTATCAGTCACTTATTTTGGTAGGGACTGTGTGGGTAGGTTATGTACCACTTCCGGGGTTAATAACCTATATGTCAGCATCCAGGTACCCCATATTGTAACTCCAGGTGGAGGCACTGTGCCACTGCCTGAGTACCCAGTGTAGCATAACCATAAGCAACCCAGGTTGGCCCCTCAAATGGTTTGGAGAGGTGAACCCAGAGGGCCTCGGGTGGTCTGCTACACACAGTTCACAAAATGACAACGTTTGTAAATGTACACCCTCTTCTGACTGGTGATACGTATATTTGATGAAATGCTTAGGAACACATGCATCAAGTTCCCTCCATTGCAAGGGAATGGGTGTTTTTTGGATTTTTCCCACATAGTGGTCTTGCAATCTCACGTTGTGATTGTGAACAGTATTTGCTGGGACCCAGATGCTTTGCTAAAGGCTGATAACAGCATTACTAATGTATGCGGAGAGATAAGATAAGGTGACACGGTACAGTACTTGCTAAAGTTGGTGAAAGTAAGTGAAAGCTGGAAGAGAAAAGAAATATGTGCTAAACTAGAGGGAGGTACAAATGAATGATTGACTTTTTTTTTTTTTTTTAAATGAAAATCATTTGAAAGTTAATAGATAATGGACTTTCGGTCGATTTACACTGGCATGTAAACCTGCACAGTTGATTGACTCAAGTGTTCTGTGCGTGAGGTCCATTGATCTTAATTACACAATGGCATAAAAAATACCAGCTCCTGATTGGCTGGCTGGCACGATTTACACGTAAATCATGCTGTCACCCCACAGTAAACGTGCCAGTCAGTCAGAGCAGCAGACTTCAAAGCTGCCGGCCGCCATATTGTTTTCTTCAGTAAGCGGAACGCGTGAAACTCAAAAAAACAAAACAAAAAAAAAATTCTCCTCTTTTCTGTATGGTATAATAGTAATATGCCACGACCGGGTATAGGTAATGGCAAGATTTACCCATTTCTGGTGTGGTTTCCTTACTCTGCTATGCCTCATGAGCAAACCATACCAGGTGTGGATAAATTAAGCAATAAGGCACATCAGGGTGTGGGTTATGGGGGAATTTACCCATTGTGTGGTGTCACGAGGTGTAGTAGAGTGACTTAACCACACAAGAAGTGGGTAAATCCCTCAGTAACCCACACCATGAAGTGCCTTATTATGTGACATACAATGGACCCATGTGTAAAATAAATTTTAAATGAGTTTAAGTATGTTTTTTTTTTTTTTTTTTTATAAATGCCATTTCTCAGCCGTGGGTTACTGCAGGATATACCCACGGTCATGTGATGTGTTTTGACCAGTGAGGTTACAGGAGTTTCATACCCCATTGTATAATCCTGCCATCATCCATGGCCGGTCGTGGTATATTTCAGCAATATACCATGAGAGGGTGTGGGTGATGCCAGGATTTACCCACGGGTGGTGTGGTGTTTGGTCCCGAGGCACAGCCGAGAGACCAGCAACATGCCATCTGTGAGTAAATCCTGGCGTCACCTACACCTCTCAGAGGATACTGCTATTAAACAATTAGGATTTTTAAAATTAAATATTTGTATTACAGGTTTTATTAATTGTTAGGACAACGATTGATACAGTGATGTATAGGTGCTGGTTCTGAAGGAGTCACAGAGGCTGGCTGCTCGAGCTGAGGTGTCACGTAAGTCCTGAGGAGAGTTTTCAGATGTTCTTGTTCGTGGAAAGCTGTTCAGAATGTTAGTAAATTTTAATCAAGCTCCATCTCATCTATGACTTGGAAGGAGCATTCCATTTTGTTTTAAATTCACCACGGTCGGTAGCGATGGTATGGAATATGGCGGCACATGGGTTTGATGTCGGGTGTCTGATGGATTTTGAGAGGGTATAGGGCATGGGGTGCAGCTGGTACTTTTTCCTAGGGAGGCAAGCAGGATTTACACGTAAATCCTGCTAGATAGCCAATCAGAGCCAGTTTTGTGTGCTATTGTATGATCCTTAGTTGATTCAGAGCAGCATGTGAAACCAGAATACTTTGGATTGATTGGCATTCTTCTGTGGTCTGTGATGGCAGTTGATCTATTCACACGTGCCATGCATCTGTGTACCTTCACTTGATTCAGTTCTGTGTTATGTGGATGCATTTCACATGTTAACGGTGTTTCTGGGCAGACTAGATGGCCCTTAGATCTTTGTCTGCCATCACTGTCTGTTTCTATATAGCATCCAGTTGACTGAATTCCATGTACATTTTAATGGCTTCAAAACTGATGCAGATGACTCAGTTGCATGCTAGTTGATGCAGTTGTAAAAATCAAAGGTTCCATTCAACCCAGTGTACAAGACTCTGGATGACTCCGTACTGGAGGTGGCCCCTCTTTCAAGTACTGGGTGTTTGGTTAGCTATGCAACTTAACTTTACCTGACACATTTTGTTCCTTGCCTGCCCTTGCCCCTCAGACTGCCACTTCTTCAGGCTGCACATTGTCCCTGTTTTCTGCCAGTCTCACCCCTCTGCTGCCTGCTCCTGCCACCTGATATGCCTGCACTGTACCTGTGTCTGGAGGGTTCTAGTTTATCCCTGCCTGGGGCTCCCCCTTCCTCCTAGGGAGAGGGCATGGGGGAACCATTGTAGATTATGATCTTGTAATCTATGGAGCAGCCCCCATGTCTTCGTTGCGCAGGATATCCATTGCTCTGAACAAGGCATGCAGGCTACTCACAGGGTCCACATGTTTCACCCACACCTGTGATCTTTACGCTGAGACTGATTAGCTACAGCTTTCTGGGAGGATCCAATACCAAATCTGTCTTTTAGCCAAAAAGCACTTCTCCGCCTTCTGCCACTGCAAACCTACTCAGTCCCATTGTAGTTCACAGCATACACGAAGCTCGAACAGCCATCATCTCCATGTTCCTAGATGCCGGTCAGCCCAGGGGCAAAATTCATTTGCCTACAGAGCACCTCACTGGTTTAATACTCTTCTCAGTGATATAACTACCCTACCTAAATTGGTACCATTGAAATTGAAGTTGCGCCAGCATCTCACGGCCAACAGTTCTTCTGACTGCTTCACGTGAGGCTCTCAACTATTACAATTCAGTCCTCTCCTCACAACTGGATAACCCTGTATCTTTGCTGTTACCTCTGTAATGCTGAGGCTACCCCCCTTTTTGCACTTTGACAAGGCCCTTGGCTACCCCTTGTCCACCTCACCCCCCCACCCCTTCCACACCAACTTGACAAGGCCTATGGCTGCCACTTCCCACCTTTTTTTTTTCCTTTTTATCCCACCTGTCTGCCCTTTTCATCCAGTCTTTCAGACCGGTCAACCCCTCACTCCATCATCACGGAGTCTGCCCCTAGAGTGCAAGGCTTCTCCATTATCCCCTTCCTCAACCCTCAGGAGTGCCTGCACAGCGGGGTCTGCCCATGGGTAGGCGACTGGGAGGCATGGATCGGTCGTCATCTAGGACCGATGAGTTTTTTTTTTTTCCCCATTTTTCTCCCCAATTCCCCCTGAGGATGTCGGCACACAGGATGAACGTCCACACAGACTATGTACTGATGCATGCTGTTGTCAGCTGGCCACGTCGTCCTCCCCACCCCGACTCTGGAGAGTCGCCTGTGCCCCAATGCCTGTGCTTCCACAGACATGAGTGCATTAGGTGCTTGTAAGCACCCTGGGAACCCACCCCAGGAGGAGGAGAGCATCTCTTGGGATGCTCAGTCCGAGTCCGTTCCCGAACCTGGGTCGCCGGCGTGGCGCGAGGTGTGGCATCCAGCGCTTCAACCCTCAATGCACTTCCCACCTTTCTTACCATCCTGTCCATCTCACCTCCCCTGCCCCTCCCACACCAGCTTGAGAAGGCCTATGGCTGCCATCTCCTACCTTTCTTTCCCCTATCTTTATCCTTCCCTCATCTATGTTTTCCTCCTATTAGAATGATAAAGCTGTGTATAGATACATATATATTTGCTCACATTATTTTAGTGGTTTGGAAACATTGTACATTTACTTCCTTTGTATGTTTTGTCTCTCCTCCCCTCCCTGCTCCACTGATGTGGAACCTTTGTAAATGAGCTGTCTGTGCTCAGAAGTATTGTAATCCAAGAATGAATAAATAAATAAAAATAAAATTAACAGGCTCTTATTCCTCCAGAATGACAGGTGTGGGGGACAGGAGTGATGCGCCTGGGGTGGGACTGTGGCATTCTGGGACGTGGCGGCTGTCATTCGGCTGACTGAGGTGGCAGTTTTTTTTGTTTTGTTTTTTTTCTGGGGCCCCACCCACGCCCCAGGTGTGATGTCTGCAGTGGCATCCTGGGTGGGGTACTAGGCAGCATGTCACCATGCTGCCAAGAACCCTCCAGTAAGCCACCACCAGGAGCTTCTAGCAGAATGCTGCAACCACCCTGGGGAAGGAAGTGTCCAGGGATGCTCTGACTCCTTCCTACCGGCCTCTGCTCCTGACATCTGGTCTCGGGCACAAACCCAGGTTGCCAGCATGCCAGAGCAGTGCCCCATCATTCGGTGCTATGAGGCTAGCTTCACACTGACAACATCCAGTGACAACACTAGGGTTTTAAAATGTGGGTCAGATTAGACCTCTATGCAAACAAACTAACAAGTGAGTCAAAATGTGAAACAAATGGGTCAAACCTTGAAGGTACAAATTTCAAAGTACAGAAGCTAAAAGTTGTCAAGTAAATCTACTTGTTTTCTGTCAGCCTGGTGGGCTTGAGGGTTGAGCACTGGATGCCACCTCACACCACGTTGGCAATCTGGTTCGGAATGAGCTCGGGTTGTCGGGGTGGGGAAGAGGTCACTGGGGGGTGAGGATTGAGCAGCTGGCAAGCTCTCCTCTCCGGGTAGGGGTTCTGTGGTTTCCTGGCAGCAGCGGCACCTTGTGGTGACTGGGAGCTTTTGCAGCTGGGACCACTTGAGAGGGGTTAAGGAAGAGGGTGGAGGCCTACGTGAGTCCTGTGGGAGTGCACAGCTTAGCGTACTGGTATCATTGCATGTCGTTGTCGTCCTCCTCGAGGCGAAATCGAGGTGGAAAACCCCAGCTGCCAGGAGAAAGACAGCAGACACCAAGGGAACTACACACATGCACACCGGCAGTCCCCACCCGACCAGCTCTCCTGGATTCTCTTCTCTGTCTGGGGCTGTGGTGAGAGGGGATTCTGTCCCCGATTTTCCTGGTCAGAGGGATTTGGGCAGGGCAGTAGGAGCCTCTCGAGGGGTGTCTCGCCTGAAGGAGTTAGAAACATACATAGACTTTGACGGCAGATAAAGACCACTTGGCCCACCCAGTCTGCCCATTTCCCTACCTGTTGGATAAGCTGCCGATTCTAGGTAACCAACAGCCTACTTCCTGCAACCCCCCACTATAATTGCTTTATGTCTGTCCCATGCATGTTTGAATTCCCCCACTGTTTTAGACCCCACAACCTCTCCAGGAAGGCGGTTCCATGGCCCACCACTCTCTCCGTGAAAAATAATTTCCTCACATTACCCCTGAGCCGCCCTCTCTAACTTTAAATTGTGCCCCTTGTTCTTACACATCTTTTTCTGAAAGATGCTACCCTCCTGGACTTTGTTGATTCCTTTGAGGTACTTAAAAGTTTCTATCATGTCCCCTCTGTCCCTCCTTTCATCAAGAATATACATATTAAGCTCTCTGTCTCTCTTCATATGGTTTCTGATGTAGACCCTGCACCATTTTAGTTGCCCTCCTCTGGACTGCTTCCATCCTGTCTATGTCCTTGCGTAGATGAGGTCTCCAAAACTGCACGCAGTACTCTAGATGGGGTCTCACCAACTGTCTGTACAGAGGGATAACCACTTCCTTTTTCTACTTGTGATGCCCTCCCTATGCATCCCAGTATCCCCCTGGCTCTCCTTACTGACTTCTCACATTGCTTACCCACCTTTAGGTCATCTGATATGACTACAACCAGATCCCTTTCCATTATTGTTGTCGTTAGTACCTCCCCTGCTATTGTGTACTCTTCTCCCGGATTTTTAGTTCCCAGGTGCATAACTTTGCACTTCTTTGTATTGAATCTAAGTTGCCATATGTCTGACCATTCCTCCAACCTTGCCAAGTCCTTTCTCATCCTTTCTACCCCCCCTTGTGTAACAACTCTGTTACAGATCTTTGTGTCATCTGCAAAGAGGCATACCTTTCCTTCCAGACCCTCTGCAATGTCACCTATAAAGACGTTAAAGAGGACTGGACCCAGTACTGAGCCCTGAGGTACTCCACTAGTAACCCCCCTTTCTTCAGAATGTGTTCCATTCACTATTACCTTCTGTGTCCTGTTGTGCAGCCAGTTTGTTACCAGGCTACCACCCTGGGACCCACTCCCAGGCTGGCTAACTTGATTATTAATCTTTGTGCGGGACTGTGTCAAATGCCTTGCTAAAGTCTAGGTAGGCCATATCCACAGCCCCTCCCTGGTCTATTACTTTGGTCACCCAGTCAAAGAAATCGATTAGATCTGCCTGACATGACCTTCCTGCTGTGAATCCATGCTGCTTTGGGTCCTGTGCCCCACTGGCCTCTAGGTACTCAATTCTTTCTTTCAGAAGTGATTCCATCATTTTCCCCACCACTGAGGTCAAACTAACAGGTCTGTAGTTTCCTGCTTCTGCCTTGCTCCCACTTTTGTGAAGGGGAATCGCATCTGCCCTCCTCCAATTCTCAGGTACCACCCCATCTTCCCATGATTTGTTAAAAAGTGTGGTTAGTGGTGTCACTAGGTCCTCCCTTAGCTTTTTTAGGATTCTAGGGTGAATCCCATCAGGCCCCATTGCTTTGTCCACCTTGAGTTTTAGGAGTTCTTTCAGTACTCTTTCTTCTGTAAATGGACTGGTGTCAACCCTCTATCCAGAGTGCTTCTACTGTTTGGTTTAGGTAACTCCTCCTCTTCTTCTTTTGTGAATACTGAGCAAAAGTATTCATTCAGTATCTCTGCCTTTTCACTGTCTCCCCTGCCCACCTCCCTCTCCTTATTAATCTTCACTATCCTCCCTTAACCTTTCTATGCTCCTAATGTACCTATAAAAGGTTTTATCCCCCTTCTTAACTGAGTTGGCTATCTTTTCCTCAGTTTGGGCCTTTGCTTTTCGGACTGCCTTCCCCACTTCTTTCTGCTTTAATTGATACAGTTCCCTGTTGTGCTCCATCTGTGAATCCTTATACTTTTTGAAGCCTTTTTCTCCTTAACCTTCCCTGACACCTCTTTTGAGAGCCATAGTGGTTTTTTATTCCGCTTTGTTTTCTTTATTTGTTTCACACAAAGGCTTGTTGCCTCCATGATGGCAGTTTTGATTTTTCTCCATTGTTCTTCCACCCCTCCTTTCTGGCCATTTGCTAATGCATTCCTCAGGTATTCCCCCATTATGCCAAAGTCAGCCCTTCTTAAGTCCAGTATCCTTGTCTTTGTATGGCTTGTCTCCATGGTTGTGTTTATTGTGAAGCACACTGTGCAGTGGTCGCTTGTTCCCGGATGTCTACTGACTTCTAAATTTGTGATCCTTTCTCCATTTGAGAGTACCAGGTCTAATATTGCTTCCTCCCGAGTGGGTTCCACCACTAGCTGTCTAAGGCATGCTCCATGTAGGGCATCGAGAATGACCCTGCTCTTGGATGTGGCTGCAGTCCATGTCGCCCAGTGAAAATCTGGCATATTCAGGTTCCCCATCAACAGTATCTCCCCTTTTTCAGCCATTTTGAGAATGCCCTCTATCATTTTCTTGTCCATTTCCTCCCCTTGAGACGGGGGTCTGTATACAACCCCTGTGCGGATTGTGATGCCATTCCCTGTCTCCAAGGTGACCCAGTGTCTCCAAGGTGACCCAGCCTGGCAGCCGGTGACTGGAGTGAAACAGAGGTGACAAAAAAAAAAAACTACTTATTTTTCTATTGTTCACATTTCCATTTTTCAGTTATTGTTACTAACCAGGTATATTGTTGTGGACCCACTGTCAAGTGAAAGTGGGTAATTCTGCACATGTAACACCTTTTTTTTTTGCCTCAGCTGGCGCTGTTTCTGACGTTATCCACACCAAAGTGCCATCCCAATAGCCCTGCAGTGCATTTTGCTGCTGTGCAGGTGACCCAAGTTTTGGAGCGAGCTTAGGTTGGCCGCTAGATCCAGGCCAGGCTGAGGCAGCTGCTGCACGCAAGCACCTCAGCGGGGAGCTGCAGCAGCTCAGTGCCACAGCAACCCCAGTGGCTGGGCTAGGGAGCTTCTTCTGCTGCTGGGTTAGCTGTCAGCCTGCAAGGCCATGGGTTACACTCGCATCAGGGAAGAAGAGAGGGGGCAACCAGAGGGACAGAAATCCCACTGCTGTCTGACTGTTTGAGCCTAGGAGGTTCCCCTGGGTCTTAGTGCCTGGTGGCACTATCCACACAAATGTGTGGACTGCCCTAGCTGGGGAGACGGCCCTCCCTCTGGAGCCTGTGCCACAGATGGCAAGCCATGGGGGCAATTGGTGGATTACCAGGGTCCAGAGGATCCAGAAGGCTCTTGTCCTGATGGGGTAAATCACTGAGATCAGGGAATATATCTTGAGAGGATGTCGGGGTGGGGGGGATCCTCCCCAGACTGGGTTTAGAAAAATGATTATGAAAATCCTGTATCCTGATGAGTTATAGCAGTCACGAGGGATGCATGTTCTTAGTCAGCGCTGCCCGGAGGGTGAAGAAAGGCAGTATGTGGCTCGCATTTCCACAGTACAGCTTATGCTGACGTCAAAAGCCCTCTGCTCGTGGTTAAAAAAATAGGTTGCAGCCAAATACAGCCTATTTTCTAAGCATGATAAGACCCTTTAGTGTGTGTGGTGTTGGGGGATAACCACACTTCCAGGGCTGGCTATAATGCCCTCTACCTGAAGTACTGGGCCTTGCTATGCTCTGGATGTGCGAGTATCCACCAGTACGGCACCCTGTCTGGTGGTATCGCCACGCACTGTAAAGGAACAAGTCCTGTATTCTTTCTTCCAGCTCATTGTTAGATTATTCTCAAAATGATCTCTACATTTGACTGTAGTGATGTACTCTGTGATACTGCCCCAAATCTACCTTGGTCCAGCTGGACCCTGTTCATTTTTTCCAATTTTGCCTGCCCCCACCACCAGTACTTGCCACTAGAGTAGGTCAAGTCAGGTGGCATTACTACAAAATTGATCTAGCTACCAGATATTGCAAGTTACTGGATTTTTAAACACTTAAAAGATGGGCACTAAAAATATTGATTTGGCTATCAGATTTTGAAAGCTAGAGGCCAAATTAACTACCAGCTGACAAACTGATTTGTCCCACCCTGCTCACCAGTGTTCTCTTTGTTCTGAACTTTCATTTCTTTTCCTTGCTGGCAGGCATCTCTATTGCTCTGCTGCCCTTATAGCCAGGTTCTGGTTCTCACTGCTCGCCTCCTCTCTCTCGCCTCCCCCAAAACCCTCCAGTCCTCTCTCCTGTGGAACTCTTGACTCTTGCTCCTTCCTTCTCCCTTTGCTAGACAGACCTCTTTTTCCTACAGACTCCTTTGTCTTTGGAACAACCTCCTATTTTCACTTCAGTCTGCCTTCTCTCTTCTGTAAAATCCATGCTTTGAACCCCCGCAGCCCATTCGTTATCGTGTCCCTAAACTCTTTTCCCTGAATATAGATTATGGCAGTTTATTCAGTTCTGTTCTGGTGGCCCCCTATGTCGGTCCTTTTTTTGCCACACACATGCTGTTTCCGCTGATACGAACATATTGCACCTAGTGAAATTATCTTATTTCGAGATACAGCTCTTGCAGCAGGTAACACCATTAGGACTGAAGCCGGCAGGCGTCAGGACCCCACGGAATTCTTTCTAGCTAGCTATCTTCAGCGGGATCACCACGGGTCCCGTCCGACGCCAGGGCGTAGTATATAAAGAGGCGGTCCTTCCCAGATTCCCCAGTTCTTTCCCCGTCCGACTTGCATGTCTTGGACCCTTGGATTGTTTCTAGCACGCGACGCACGGTTAAGTTCTTTCTTCGGAAAACGCTCATTTCTTCGGCTCAGTTGCTGTCTGATGTCCTTCCAACCTCCGCTGGAGGCCATCCTCAAGTGCACCTGTGGGAAACAGATCCCGCTCAAGGACCTGCATTCGCCTGCGCCCGTGCCTAGGCCCAGACCACGACACCTGGTCCTGCACTTTCTGCCAGGGGTTCAACAGCCGACCCGGATCCGCCGCCAGAAGGCCCTGCAGGCTGCTCCTGCTCGAGGAGAAGATTAAGGCCATGGACACCTCAAGGGGATTCAGCAGAGAAGGCCCGAAACACTCTGGGAAGCACAGGAGAGGGTTCCATCCAAGTCCCCTGCCTAGGGCCTCTGACTCCCGTAGTTCCGGCTCCCGGTCCGACCGTTCGCCCTCCTGGGCCCGGTCTCGGCCTCCCCCTGCTGTGGTGAAGAAACCTTCGGGCTCCTCTTCCTCCTCACAGGCCAAGACCTCCAGGCCCTCTTCATCATCTTCTTCCAAAGCCCTGGTTAGGTCTGGGGACTGTCATCATCATCATCACCACAAGTCTGGTTCCCGACATTCCGAACCCGACGTCAGGTCTGCCTCCTTGCCTCCTCCTCCCCAGCGGAAGACCAAGGAGCTTACCTCTCTTAAGAAGCCGTCGGACCCAACGTCGGCCCGTCCGACGTTGGCCACTCATCACAGGTCCCAGGGGCGTCGACTGCCAGGCCCTGCCGCCGTCAGGCTCTCGCCTCTCCAGTCGCTGGCAGGGGGCCACGTCCGCATCTGTACGTGTAGAGAAGAGGACCGATGCCTCCTACCAACGTCGGTCAGGAGACTATCACGGAGGAGGAGTTGACGCAGCCCGAGGACCAGACGGGCGAACCCAGTCCTGTCGCACCTCCTTGGGAACCCTCCCCACAACCTGAGGCCCCTGAGGAGCTGATGCCGGAACCCGACGACTGGCCACCGGCGCCCGGTCCGTCGTCGGGCCTTTCCATTTCTGAGGTTAAGGAGCTCTTTACTTCCTGGTGGGATACCATTAAAAGGGATATGGTTCCCACACCACTTCCTCCTCCTCCGCCACCTGCGACCCCTCCGGCTCCTGCGCCCCTTTCTCCATCCGGGGCAGCAGGCCGAGTACCTCTCCCCCAGGAGCCTTCAGACCCTCCAAGGGGGAGACCAGATAGGAGACCTCCATCTAGATCCTCTTCAGGGTCACCCAGTCCTAAGAGACCCACAAGACGCCGTCGTTCGCCTTCGACGGAGGATACGGGATCGGAGTTCTCGGCAGGATCCAGATCCCCCTCTCCCCTCCACATCCCCTCTCCGACCCACGTGAGCTTCCTAAATCTCCTCTGGATGACCCATCGCTCGGAGATCATGAGACACATCCAAGAGAACATGGGCTGGGATGCGGAAAATTAGGACCCAGAGACTACACTCGCTAGGTATCTTCGGCAGAAGGATCCTAAGCCTGTGGTGGTACCACCCTTGGTGGACACTTTGTGGACGCCACCAAGGCAGCGTGGAAGCGTCCACACTCTCTCCCGGCGATGCTGAAGAAAGCTGACTGCCTGTACAAGGCTCCTAAGGAGGACCAGTACTTGGCTCAACATCCTCTGGCTGACTCTCTGGTCATAACAGCCTCTCATGACCGGTCCCACAGACCGCAACATTTGAGCACCCTGCCACCGGACCCGGAGTCCAAACAGCTGGACGCTATGGGCAGGCGCACTTATGCTTCCGCTACTTGCTCCATCAGATCCCTGACCTACTTGACCCACATGGTGCAGTTCCAAAATGCCTTGTGGGAACAGGGACTGGATCTGGCGGAGAAATTGCCAGAAGGTGAGCAGAAGGAGGAGATGTTGCAGCTCCTCCGTACGGGTTCGGACATGGGAACCCAGGTGCTGCGAGCCGCGTATGATTCCACGGACTCCTTGGCCAGAGCGGCAGCTTCAGGCGTATGCCTCCGGAGACACTCATGGCTCCGTGTCTCCGGATTTACCCCGGACGTCCAGAAGAACATCATGGACGCCTCTTTCGAAGGAGTAGTTCTCTTTGGTGAACCCTCTGAGAAGGTTCTCACCAAGCTCCAAGAGGCCGGGAAGGCAGTGAGGTCGGTCCAGACAATGTACCGACCGAGGCTCAGTTCCTTTCATAGGAACCAAAGCCATTTTTGGGGATGGGCACAGAGACGACAGTCCCGCACCGGTCCACAACAGAGGGGCTCCGGTTCCCGTAGAGCCCAGGGAAGACAGCCCGCGGGCCGAAGTCAGCGTCCAGCTAAGCAGGCTCAGCCTGCGGGCCCCTCCGCCGCCACAGCCCGACTCTTCCTGGCCCCGCCTCAGGATCAACGGACACGAGGTCTGGGGTCGTGATTCCAAATTACCTGCCAGGATGGCAGTCCATAACCACCGACAGGTGGGTTCTTCAGTTAGTCAAAGAGGCCACTTTATAGAATTTGCAGACAAACCACCCTCGAGGCCTCCTCTGCTCTCTCGTTACTCAGGTCAGCACAAATTGCTTATCAGGCAAAAATACTTGGCGCTTCTGCAAAAGGGAGCAGTAGAGTATGTCCCAGAGAACCAGAGAGGTACGGATACTATTCCCACTCTTTCTGGTTCAAGAAACGGGGACCTCGTCCAATCCTGGACCTCAGCGACCTCAATATGTCTGTTGCCTAAGAAACGATTTCTCGATGGTGACTCTGCAGGGTCTTATTCTATGCTAAAGAAGGACGCCTTCTTAGCGTCCCTGGACATGCAGGACGCATACCTGCATATCCCCGTAGCTCAAGCACACAGGAGGTTCCTGCGCTTCGAGTTCCTCGGTCACCACTTCCAGTTCCGAGCTCTTCCGTTCGGACTGTTATCGGCCCCCCCCGGGTCTTTACCAAATGCATGGCAGTCGTGGCAGCATCTCTAAGGAGACAGGGCCACTATGTGTTTCCGTACTTGGACGATTGGCTTCTCATGGCTGTCTCCAGAGAGGCGGCGTTGATGGCTATCCAGAGCACCCAGGCTCTGTTTCGGTCTCTGGGCATCATAATCAATTACGAGAAGTCTCTCCTTGTACCGTCGCAGAAGCTGCATTTCATAGGCGCAGTTCTGGACACCATTCAGGGGAGAGTATTTCTTCCAGACGACAGAGCGGAATGCATCAGATCCCTCATCAGGGATCTCTCGGCGAAGAAGACTGTCCCTGCCAGGCTGGTCCTTCGCCTGCTCGGACACATGGCTGCGCCATTCGACCGGCCCTTGGCAAGGCTCACATGCGGTAACTCAGTGGATGCTCAAGGTGCAGTGGGACCAAAGGCAAGACCACATGCAGCATCTGGTCAGAATCACAAATGCCGTGATTCGAGACTGGCAGTGGTGGCTGACCCAGGAACGCCTCTGCGGGTGTCCCTTTTTCAGCGCCGCCCCTCGAGGTGATCCTTTCCACAGATGCCTCAGGGCTGGGGTGGAGCACACCTGAACGGGTGAGGTCCCAGGAATGTGGACCCCCAAGAAGCTCATCTTCACATCAACATTTTGGAGATGAGGGCGGTCCTTATGCCCTGCAGGCCTTCCAGTCAGAGATTCTGCCGATACTCTTATGATCCAAACAGACAACACGGGCGTGATGTATTACCTCAACAAACAAGGAGGCGACGCTCTTACCCCTTGCAGGGAAGCGAGAGTGTGGATTGCGAATCCAACACGGCGCGAACCTGATTGCAGTTCATGTTCCCGGAGTGGACAACACAATCGCAGACGGCCTGAGTCGTTCCCAGGCCATGGTCCACGAGTGGGAACTTCTTCAAGGGTTGCAGAGGATCTGTTTCTTGATGGGGCACTCCAGAACTGGACTTATTCGCTTCCCATCCAACGTAAAACTGCCCAATTTCTGCTCGCTAGATCCAGGGCCTGGTGTTTTCTGGCGAGACCTCATTGTCCCTCTCCTGGGCAACAGATTCTCTACGCCTTCCCTCCCTCCTGCTGATCCAGAGAGTTCTTCTCAAACCGCGCAGGAGCACGCAATATTGATCCTGGTAGCCCCTTTCTGGCCCAGGCAGATCTGGTTCCCTTGCTCACGCAGCTGTCCCGGAACCTCCGTCCCGTTGCTCTCAGCTCCCATCTCTTGTCTCAGGAGGAAGGTTCACTGGTCCACCCGGACTTACGCTCACTGAACCTGCATGCATGGCTCCTAGAGACATAGCCATTTTGGCGACCACCGGGTCTCGCAAGAGGTGGGAGTTCTTTTCACGGCCAGAAAGTCGGCAACGATGCATGCACGCCATGAAATGGCACCGCTTTTGCTTGTGGTCGCAAGCATGCGGCCTTTCCCCTAGATTGCCCGTAAAAGGTGTGAGAATACCTGCTTCCCTTTCCATTCGGGTCTTGCCTACTCCTCTATTAAGGTGCACCTCTGCGCTATTTCTGCTTACCACTTCCGGGGATTGGACAGCCATTGCATGCGACAACCTGACGCTTCTCGAGACTTTCTGGAGAGGGTGTGACATCTTAGGCCACCCATTAAGGACCCTGTTCCTCCATGGGATTTACTCTTGTCCTGGAACAACTCACGCTTCCCCTTTTGAACCTGCGAGCCGTGCTTTCCTGTCATGGAAAATGTTATTTTTAGTTGCTGTTACGTCAGCAAGGAGAATTTCCGAGCTTCACGCTCTCATGTGTAAGGAACCTTATTTGATTTTCCACCAGGACAGTGTGTCCCTGAGGACGAATCCTAAGTTCTTGCCTAAGGTGGTCTCTGCACTCACCTCAATCAGGACATTGACCTGCCTGTGTATTTCCCTAAATATTCTAATAGAGAAGTGCTGCTCCACACCCTGGATGTTCACCGCTGTCTAAGGTATTACCTGAACAGGACTAAACAGCTTCGCAAGTCGGAGCAACTCTTCGTTTCCTTCGCTGAGAGGATGATGGGCCAACCAGTATCGAAGCAGTCCCTTTCTTTCTGGCTTGTCCAGTGTATATCATACTGCTATGATAAAGCAGAAACCCCTCCGGGTACAGTCCGGGGCCATTCCACTAGGGGGTGGCTACCTCCTTTGCAGCATTAATGCGTCTCCTCCTCTGCCATTTGTGCGGCAGCCACTTGCGAGCTCTCCAGTATACTCTTTATCAGGGCATTATAGCCTGACATTGCTTCACCATGAAGAGCCGGTTTCGGCCTGGCCGTGCTACAAGGTCTCCTATCCTAGAGTCAGGACTTGGTATGGATTTTCCTAGTTTCCTCCTCCCAGAATGCTTACAAGCGTTATTGCTTGGAAATCAGTCCTAATGGTGTTACCTGCTGCAAGAGCTGTATCTCGAAGTAAGATAGTACAGTTACGTAAGAACTTACCGTAACAGTAGATCTTCGAGAACAGCTCTTGGAGCAGGTACCTTCCCGCCCACCTTCCCCCTTGGAGGAGGCATGGCTTTCCGAGCCTTTGGCAGGGGTTTACGCCCTTTTGTCTTCTGATGGTGGATCCTCGGTCTCCCATTCTGATGTCGTCCTGCGGCCGGAAGTCTCCGGCGGGAGAACTGGGGAATCTGACGGGACCGCCCCCTTATGTACTACGCCTGACGTCGGAGGCGGGACCGACATCGGGTGGTCCCTGCTGAAGATAGCTAGCTAGAAGAATTCCATGGGGTCCTGACGCCTGCCTTCTTCAGTCCTAATGGTGTTACCTGCTGCAAGAGCCGTTCTCGAAGATCTACTGTTATGCTAAGTTCTTACGTAACTGTACTTTTTGTCTGTTTGCATGCAGTACTACACATTTCATGCATAGCTGTACCTTGTGTGATGTTTTGTGGATGTAGTTGCTGACTGTTATCTACTCTTTGTTTACCAGTGTTTTATTCGTCACACACTCATTATGCACAGTTGCACTTTGTATATATTTTTTAAATGTTGTGTTCCCTCTTTTCTGGAATGCACCTGGAAATGAGCTTTGTTTCACTGTCTTTTCCTGGTTGCCAAATTTTTATATTAAAAAAAGAAAAGTATCCGACTGCAAAATTTAGAAAGCTGATGACCAACATAGAAACAGAATTTGTTGGCAGATGAGGACCTGTTGGCCCACCCAGACAGCTCAGTTTTCCCCTAGCTACAGTATCACTGCAGACCCTTCTTGATCTCTGGCTCTTTCTCCCTCCCCATTCCTTTCCAGTAAGATTCCCCTTATGCCTGTCCCATGCTCTCTTGAAGCCCCACCACTGTTTTTACCCTTACCACCTCAGTTGGTAGGCTGCTCCAGGAATCCAGCACTCTTTGAAGTACTTCCTCACATCTCTCCTGAATTTAACCCCCTCCAACTTCATAGAATGTTCCCTTGTTCTTGAGTACTTTTTTTTTTTTCTGAAAAATGTTTTCCTCCTGTACCTTGTTTACTCCCGTGATGTGTTTTATAGGTCTCTTATCATATCACCCCCTTCCTCTCTTCCAGGGTTCACATATTTAGGTCCTTTAGTGTCTCCTCCTATGGCTTTTTTTCCTCTGCATTATCTTTTTATCTCCCCTGCACCTCATCCTGCCACTCCTTCAGGCCACTGCCAAGGACTCTACCACTGGGACTCCATCGCTCATCCCCGACCTCAAATCACAGCCACCACAGGTAACCCTTTCATCGGGTGGGTCCTCCCCTTTCAGGAGAAAGGGGCCTGGCAATGGGCGTTGGCCTGGGTGCTGCTGAGGTCAGGTGGGCATCTACGAGTATCTGGAGGCACTGGGTTCAGGTGGCCATCATTCGGCAGTTTGAGGCGCCATTTTCTGGTGTTTCCTCCATTTCCCCACTTGCGCCACATCTGTAGTGCTTCTGGTCTCCACTGGGGGCCGCTACAGAGTGAGGCATCTCCCTAGCTCACCCCAGGAGAGGAGAGCAGTCCTCAGGACTCATGATCCTCTCCTCCCCTTCCGACCCCCTAGCACCAGAGTCCATTCCTGAACCCGGGTCGCCAGTGTGGCTTGAGGTAAGGTGCCAGCGCCTCAGCCCTCAGCGCCACTGGGCCGGCCTCTCCTATGGCTTTTGATACTTCCATTCTGTTTTGTGTCCTTCCGGAAATGTGACCTCCAAAACTATACACAGTATTCTGGGTGAGGTCTTACCAGTGACCCATACAGAGGCAACACCATCTCCCTCCTCCTGCTGGTGATGCCTCTCCCTATACACCCCAGCATCCCACTAGCCGTCCCAGCTGCCTCGCCACCTTTTGGTCGTCGGAGAGTATTATCCCCAGGTCTCTGTCCTGCTTGGTGAGTCAGTAGAACTCACCCCATTTTGTACTCTTTCTCTGTGTTTCTGTGTCCCAAGTGCATTAATTTCCTTTTTTTCACATTGAAACTCAGCTGCCGTAGCCTTGACCACTCCTTGAGTTTTCTCAAGTCTCTGCTTATCCTTTCCAGCCCCCCTCCCCAGTGTCCATCCTACTGCATATCTTGGTGTCATCTGCAAAGAGGCAGACCTTCCCCTACAGCCCCTCTGCAAAGAGGACCAGTTCCAGCACTGATCTGTGAGGCACCCTGCTGGTCATCCTCCCCTCCGAGTGAACTTTGTTCACCACCGCCCCCTCAGCTGCCTATCCCCTAACCAATTGCTTACCCAGTTTACCACCTTTGGACCCATTCCTAAGCTACTCAGCTTGCTTGCTAGTCTCCTATGTGGAACCGTGCCGAAAGCTTTTCTGAGTGATATCTAGGTAGACCACATCCACCACTGCACTCTGATCTAATTCCTTGGTCACCCAAAGAAATCTATCAGATTGATTTGAGTTGACCTCCCTCCTGTGGATCCATGCTGTCTTGGGTCTTGTAACCCATTGGATTTAAGATATTCCACTATCCTCTCATTCAGCAGTGATTCCATTAGCTTTCCTACCGATGTCAGGCTGACTGGCATATAATTGCCAGTCCCTTCCCTGATACCACTTTTGTGAAATGGACTACATCTGCTATCCTTCAGTCTTCAGAACCACTCCTATTTTCCAGTGAGCTGTTGAATAGGACTGTCAGAAGTGCAGCAAGTACCTCCATGAACTCCCTCAATGCCCTTTGATATACCTTGTCTTGTTCCATTGCTTTGTCCACTTCCAGAGTAGCGAGTCCCTTTAGGACTCTGTTCTCTGTAGAAAGAATAGTGTCCATCTCCTCCTCTAGATTTTGTGTTACTTATCTTGTGGCCCTCCACTTCTCTTTCCACTGAACACTGAATTGAGCTGTGGTATTCTAGGTTGCTCATGAACTCTGGCCTGCCATGGCACATGGCAGTGCACTGCCACTGAGCAGCTCAAGACAACAATGGCAGGATTCTTTTCAATCCATAGTAGACTTAAAGTTGTTATACTAACTTCCTTCAAGTAGTATGGTGTTGTCCGATTAGAACAAAGGATACCAAACAATCCTGGCATGCATCTCACCTGTGCTACTGGCATAACTGCTACTGACTCACTTCATAACTGTCGGTTGGCCCCAAATTATCAAGGAGAAGCTCGAATTTTGAACCCCAAATTCTCTCCATTATGACTTGATGTGGTGTTTGTTGACCTGTGTTTGTTTAGGAGGAATTTCATTCTGTGCTACATATCGTGGAAGCTTTTTTGGGCCTCTGTTAGTTCTTATTACTTCTGTGTCCCTGTTTTTGGTTATTTATTTTTTTGTATATGCTGTCCCCAGTGGCAAGATGTCTCACTTGTGCAAGTCCCGTTTCATTAGTTCAAGCTGTAATTATATCGCCCTGAGAGGGGAGATTCCCCTCCTGCTCCACTGACTTCTGGTAGCACAGGGAGGTGGAGGTAGCAGAAGCAACATGTTGGGAAAATAAGGTTGAATGGATTCAGATTGCATAACTTGGTGTTGTCCTTTCCAACTTGCAAGTATGGATAAGAGGGATTTGGGAGTACATAGAGAAGTGGATCGAGGCTCAGTGGATGACACTCCACCTACTCAGTTCTGCTATTCAGATTGCAGGGCTCCTGTATCTGCTTCCCGATCTCCTGCTAAGTTAGGAATACCTGCCCAAAAGAGGTGTGAGAAGCCCTGTCTGAAGGTGGTGAGCTTTGGGAGATGTTTGGCAGTTAGTGCTTCAAGTACTAGTGACTCAAGAGCCAATGATTTCATTTTCAAAAATGGTCAGTTCTGTTTGGCAGAATCCTGGATCCGTTTTTAGTTTTTTTTTTTTCCTCTTTCCCCAGTTGAGGGCAAATCATTATATCTTTTTTTTTTAAAGAGCTGGTGACATGATTTGGGCAGGCAACCTATTCGGAAGTTGCCTGCCCAATTAGCTAAATAAACTTGTGCCGCAGTTTTTTTGATCATGATAAACAGTAAAATTTTAACTTGCAATGCCCGGCTCGTACCTTCTGTGTATGAGCCGTGCGGCAGTCTCTGCGCTGCAGCCCAGCCCCTAAAATCAGCTTTTTATGATGTTGGGTATGGGTTGGGGCTGCAGGCGCTTTATTTAGAAAGTAGTAGGATGGGAGGGGGGCTGTCTAAATGTACTAACGTTATCTTTGCTGGCAGTTATACATGTACATTTCCCCATACATGTATAACTGCCAGCAGATAATGTTAGTACATTTAGTCAGCCCTCCTCCAACCCCTGATCCTATTCCCGCCCCATTACTTATTATATAGAGTGTCTGCAGCCCTGACCCATACCAAACATAATCAAAAGTTGATTTTCAATGCGAGGCTGCAGTGCTTAGACTGATGGTACGAGCTGGGCATTGTAATTTAAAACTTTACTATTTATGACAAAAAAAAATTAGGGACAAGTTTATTTGTCTAATTGGGCAGGCAACTTCCGAATCAGTTGGCTGCCTGAATCATGTCATCAGCTCTTTAAAGAAATGTGGCTTGAAATGGAGGGGTTTGTCCAGAAAACTAGCTGGAAGTGGTGTTTTTCGTGAAAAATTGACTCTTACGTACTGGTTTAAAATGACAAATTCCATATTTTTTTTTTTTTCCCCACCAGTGTTTCCTGATGAAAATGGAAAATCATTGGGCCTACTCCATAGTTCACTGTTACATTAATCTTTCATTGTTTTCCAGTGTGTGCTCATCTGAGGTGAAATTGGTGCTAAGCAGTCCGGCATAGTCCTTGTTCTTTGTCTTTCTACAGTTGGTGGGGAAAAAAAAATGTATTCAAGAAATAAGGATTTACAGAGTTAATGATTTTTAATGTTTTGTTTTTTTGTGTGTTTTAGCAACTGCAGTCAGTCTGATCCGTTGCCCGCTGGCGAGCAATGGGAGAGATAGAAGGAACATACCGGGTTCTACAAACCCCTGGTTCTCGACTTGATACGCAGAGGAATACAGGAGTCAGCACGCTGGAACCAGGACAAAGCCTGTCTACGGCCATGACAGCAGCCTCTCCTAAACAAAAAGGCAAGGGCCTGCAGCTCGAGGTGCAAATGCTGGATGACACCGAGGAGGTTTTCGAAGTTGAGGTAGGATATTGCTTTATTTAAGAAGCAGTGCTGCCAAAGGTCAACATTTTACAAGTTAGTTTGGAATAGTAGGTTTAGAAAACCTAATGGTTTCTTGTTGCTCTGCGTATGAAGGATAATCATATTTCCTTAGTGAGTAATTCCAGTTGTGTGTGTAGGCTCTACCCATGGTCAGTCATAGGTATGGGCTGTCCTCTGGTAGGTTGGATAGCTTGTAACAGCATGAGAAAAGACTTGTAGCACATCCCTTCTCAGACTGTCTCAATCCAAGCTTCTGTCCAGTTCTGACAAATATACTCCCAAGAAACGACAAATTAAATTACTGCAGCCATAACTAGATAACCTGCAGTGGGAACTATATGCAGCATGGTATTGGTGATGCATCATGATGCAGCACTGAAACTGGGAGGACCTGACTGCCCATAGACTGAGCCTACACACAACTGGAATTACTAAGGGAATATCATTCCTCCACTGTGTGTCGGCTTCTGTGACAGTCTGTGGTATGAGCTCAAAGAAAGCAGTACCTTGATGCAAGGGATCAGTGCTCTGTCACTGAACTCTGCCCCTGCCTGCCAAAAGCAGCATCCCTAAAGCTGAATAAATCAAGACAGTAATGTCTCTTGAATGATGTGTCCAGCGGTCAAGTCACCATCCTACAGATATCTTCCAGGAAGACCAGTGTGCATTTGATCTAGGATGCTGCTATTGCCCTCATGGAGTGGGCTCCGATATCAGAAGGAATGGACAGTGCCCTTGAAGTATAGGCTATCTTTGTAGAGTGACATAGCCAATTGGCTACGGTTCCCTTTTTTTTTTTTTTTTTTTGCTGGGGCAGCACCCTTCTTTCCTGGGCCTAGAAGGACAAAGAACCGTGACCATATTGCTGAAAGGCTTGGTACGCTTGAGGTATATCTTGAGGGCCTGCCTGATGTCTGAGGAGTGCAGCCGCTTTTCTTTAGAATAAGACAGATCAGGGCAGAGAGAGGGCAGCACATCCTTTGGTTTTGATGGAACTTTTAGATCACTTTAAGAAAGAAAAAGCAGCTATATGAAGGACCTCCTTGTCTCTGTGGAAGACGGATGCTTACTAGAAACGGGGCAATCAGGGACAAGTACCAGTGACATTTATGAAGAGGCTCAAAGAGGGTGGGGTCCTTTAGAGGTTCCAGGACCATGTTTAGATCCCAAGGTGGAACAGTTAGCCTACGTCTTGGGTGGCTCTTGTTGCAAGACCCCAGGAAACTGGCAATATCAGGATGTTGCCCCAAATATGGTCCCAGTTTTAGGTTTTTAATTTTAGTCATCTTACCTGTATCAAGTCTTCATCACTCATCACTGGTAAATACTACATCGAGACACTAGGACCCTGTGGGAAGTTTTTTTGGTTTTTTTTGCTAAAAGCTTCTCTCCTAGGAGGTAGCGTTGGAGTGGTGCCACCCTCAAACCCGGCGCACTACGTGGCGCTTGCGGTTGGTGATACCGTCATCATCACCTCCACTACCCAGTTCTGTTTTCCCGTGTCGAGACTGCAGCTCGGACTACATGGGACAGCAAGAAGTCTACACGATGCTCCTCGGTTACAGTTTTCTACCATCTGACCGGTATACTGGATGTCGCATTTGTCCACGCTTGTGTTTGGCGCCTTTTTAAACTATTGTTTTATGGAGTTGCATCTTGCATTTCACTATGGTAAGTTCCTTGGGCTGTCCCCAGGCCCCCGCTGATATACGCACTGGGAAAGAGCAGGACTCGGTCGGTTCAGGTCTTCTGAGCCCAGACGCCTGGTTGAGCGGTCGGGGTGGGGGGAGGTCAGCCTCCTCCAGGGAGCTGGCTGTGGATTGCTCTAGATCTGGTTCCTATTTGGGAACTGGTCAACCCCGGTGTTGAGGCCTCAGCTACAGTGGTAGTTCTCTAAATGTTTTCTACCTCACCACTTAGGAACCACTGAGGCTATTTGCATTTACTGTAATGTGATCCTGCCTCATTCTGCCTCGGTATACCCAGGTATGCCTCAGTATTGAGAAACTTTTCTATGACTACCACTTTATGTCGGGGCCTGCATTGGTGGTCCCTCCGGGAGGTGGGGCCTCTGCTCCTGGCACGGTGTCTGTGGCGAGGCTGTCCCTCAATACTCTGAGTCCGCTCTCAGTGTCGGGACAGGTAGAGTGGCCGGGTTGCCTCTTTTGGGATCGACATGCTCTCTTCCTCAGATTCAGAGGATGATTTAAATTGATCGGATTGGCAACCAAGCTCTCCAAAGCAAAGATCGCTCCCCAGGATCTGCTTGAGGGTGGGTTCTCATCTTAGGAATGACTCTCTGCGGTGCAGCCCTTTCCTCACTCGGCACTACGGGGGACTCCGGTGCTGTTGGTGGTGTCATCTTGGACGACGGCGCTGAGGATGGTGCCATGTTTGGTGCCACATCTGGCAATGATGCCATCGGTGCCGCGCTTTGCTGTTGGTGCCACAGATGGTGCCGTTTTAGGGATTGGTGCTACGGTTGGTGCCATCCTTGGGTTCGGTGTTGCCCCTGATGTCAATGCCGAGGTCAGTGCCGATATTGATGGTGCCATTTCTGGGGATGGCGTCCATGTTGGCGCTACGGGTGGCTCCGGTGCTGTGGTTGGTGCCACTTGGGTGCTGTTTCAGTGGAGGAGACTGATTTAGGTGCTGGGTCGCTGTTCGGTGCCGGCATGGAGTTGGTGGGGGGAATTATAGGCTGACCCTGGTGCTGGCTTTTTTCTCTTCCTCACTACCCCCCTTCCTTGGGATGGTTGCTTCGGGGGCAGGTCTGGGTCCTCTCTGGGGAGGGCCCAGTCCGTCTCCCGCTCTGCTCAGGTAGCTTCAGTCACTCCGGGTTGGAGTCTGAGTGCTGAGCTGGGCACCCCCCCCTCCTCTGGGGGACTGAGTCCGGCAGTGGGTGGGGACAGGAACCACCCTGCTGATTGCTCTACTCCGGTCTCCCACCAGGGGTCTTCTCCCTGTGGGCTTCCCCCTGCTGGCTTATGGAGGTTTGAGCAGCAGGTGGGGTCTGGGCAGCACATCTCCCTTGTTTCAGAGGGGCCCCCACTTGTTCCCAACAACCTTGGCAGAGGGGGCCTGGTCTCCCAGGACCATTCTGCCCATCTTTTTTCATCTCTGCCTCCTCTCCCTCACCATCTTCTTCCGAGTTTTCCAGTCCTTTTGTGCCTATCACCTGGGAGCAGTATAGGGCCACAATGAGTGCTTTCCCTGTGTTTTACGTTACAGGGCCATGGTTGAGATGGTGTTTGCATCTCCTCTTCCTGCACCATCATTCCATGTACACAGCCTTTCCACTTCATCAGCTTCCTCCTCAGAGGAAGGGACTCCGCCTGGTGACGACGATGGAGGAGTTCAATCTTATTCCAGTGGTTGAACGCAATCCTGTACGTGTGACTATGATGTTTCTTGGAGAGTACAACCAGGAATCTGTAGTGATCCTTTCATGGCCTCTGACTCTTTTGGAGGAGTCTCACAGTGCCGGGTGATCGCCTGCTCCACTTCCCAAGCCCTGGGGACTGCTGGCGACGGTATTGTGCTTTTCGTGGTCTCCAGGGTTTTACCACACCCCACATCGAGCTTGTAGTGACTGGACACCCCTTCTGGGTGTCTACACCTGTCAGGAGACAATCCCCAGACACTTAACTCTGCAGAGTTAGGCCGCTGGGGCAGGAGGATTTTCAGCTCAGCATGTCTCTTGTCCATTACTGCATCAGGCACACTTGGGGCTTACGAGAGGCGTCTGTGGGCTGTGTTGGGGAATCCTAGCGGCCTTGCATGACTGCAAAGCAACCAGGTGAGCCATTGCCATTTCTACAAGGGGCCTGGGGCTAGCGAGACACCAGCCACAGGCATCTTATGATGCCAACACGGTAGCCCCCAGGATTGTGGGATCTACGGTCTGCATTAGGTGGATGGCGTGGATTTTCCTCTTCCGCTTGTCACTCTTAGGATGGCGTCAGGTGACTGCCTTGTCATTCCGGGGGAGCTGTTTTTTCTCCCACAGGGCCAGACAGGACCTGTCGGGGCGTCCTCCCTCTTCTGCAGGTCAGGAACCCTGTCCTGGCTCTGTGCAGTAGTGGGTCTGGCCAGACCCGTGATGGTCCCTCTTTCCTTGTGAGTTTCATGTGAGGAGCAGAAAACTGTCCAGTCTTCAGGGAGGTACTGATCCACTTTGTGGGCTTGGTACTCTCCCACCAGTGATGAATGGCGAAGACTGATAAAGGTAAGAGATGAAAATTACATACCTGCCATAATTCTTGATATTCCTGTATATCTTCACCATTCATCACTGCTTCCTGCCCACCTTCCCCTCTTGGGCCTCAGCTTTTGGGCAGTGCTGCCTCCCTTCTTGCCTTCCCTACCAGCTGAGGACAATTGTGAGCAAAGTCCCACTGGTACATGTGACAGGGTTGAATAAGGCCCTGCTCCATTTGTTATGGAGAAAGAGTTTAAATGCAAGGGTCTGTTCTATCCTATCCTTTCCTTTTCTGTTTCTTTGTCTGGTTGCGCAACCAGATTTTCTTGTGAGACCTAGGAACTGATCACTCTGACTGTTTCGCAGTTCTCTACCTCTCGCAATCTCTCTGCCTTCCCTTGCTATTTCTATCTTTTCTTCCCCCTTGCATATCTGCGGTTGTAAAATATATGTGAATCTTTTTGTAAAACTGTATGTGAAGCTGAGATCCCTTTGTTTAAAACTGTATATAGTTATACTGTTGAAATGATTGCAAAAAGCTATTTGGAACTCAAGGGGTTAACCTGAATGCAGTTTTTAAGCAGTTTGCGGAGCTGTAAACGAGAAGTCGAAACTGGCAAGGACATTCTTTGTGAAGCAGGCTGTCTTGACGAGTTCCCAAAGACTTCTTGTAAAATGAGCAGCAATGCTTTTGCTATAGAGGCAAGGAAACAAAGACTGAAACTTGGAATTAAGAGATATCCTCAGAAGAAGAACTTTGTTTTCTATTTGTACTGCCTTTGTAAATAGTAATACTGAATAATTTTTATTTTTCTGTTTGAGAAAAATAAAATGCTATATGCGAATTTTGAAATTGCTCCTGGTTTTCCTATGCTTCCTGACCTGTGCCTCGACAACGGTACCTACGGGCTCCCTGCCACTTCTTTGAAACAGCAGCTCAGCACTCTAAGTGCAATAAGAACTGAGCAATTCACTATTTCATTTCAGAAGAATTTATTCCCTTCACAAATGGTTCAAGACGCACAGCGTGCTTGCTTCTTGTTCAAACGGGTGTGCCCACCAACAGACTTACTCCCCAGCACTTCGACCAGTGGTGTGGTCTTCCTTAGGGGGTGGAGTGCATTTGTTTAACCCTCCCTTAAGTGGCCAAAAGTGCCTTTGTATGGGAGCCCCCAATGTTCAAAAGGCAAAGTTAAAATAAATGTCAGTGTTTTATTTTTTTTTATTTTTTTTTTTACTTTCTATTTTTCCGCCCTGTGGTCCTCAAGCACCGCATCTTCAGGAGATGCCTGTGGTGTCTTCCCCTGCTTCCTTCGCCTTACCTGCATTAGTGCTGGACTGCCATATAGCCGTGGATCTACCCTTCAGACAGGGACGAGGTGGGACCTGTACACTCCAAACTTCTTGTTTGCGTCAGGTCTGCTCATGGAACAGACAGGCGGGAGCTTAGGGGGTCTGCGGGCACTCCATCTACCCAGTGTTTGGAGACCTGTTTTCCCTTTTTCTCTTTCGTGGCATGTGCCTTAGACATCAAGACGTCACTGCAGATGTCCGCCATGCTGATCCTCAGCAACTCAGCTGGATGCTTGCTATACCTCAGGCCTCCGCCTGGGATCGCAAACACTCTGCAACAGCACCCCCTTCCCGAGAAGACAAAGCGGTCCTAAGGGCGCTCAGCCTTCTCCTTCTGATGCCCTCAACTCCCGGGCTCGTTCTGAACCCGAGTCGTTGGCGTCACAAACAATAGCGCTACCGTTGCCCCAGCAGGCCGTCGTGGCTCTGAGGGGTTTTGAACATTGGTCCAAGTTTTTCACGTTATGCAGTTTGAATGATCAGGAATCAATGATCATTTTCTACATGGTAATCAAGTGAAATAATTATAAAATTAGTGACAAAACATGAAAAATTGCATAGAAAGAATATTTTCAAGCTGCAAAATCATAAAGAAGAGTTTAAATCCAAAGCTGCTAGGATGAACTTAATGGGGAAATTTGGAATAGGCAAGGTTACTGTGGAGAAATTCGGAACATGCCTGTATGCCATCACGGTGCCTGATGCTAGTGTACAAGGACTCAACATCTATACACAACCAAAAATTGTCATTCATAGCATGTGACTGATTTAATATGCTGTCTGAGCTCAAAAACATGTTAAACTTGGAAAGTCATGAACTGACACAAAATTAACTAACAGGTTGCGGAATTCTGGTCACAGTTTAAACTCTTCTTTATGCATGTGCCGCTTGAAAAAGGGAATAACGTTTGGCTAACTGGTTTATGAATCTTGCTCATATAACACTAGAATTGTATGTACTTGTTGAATTGATCAGTAATAATACTAGAATTTTAACTAGTGTTTGCCAAAATTAAATTTGGGTTAAAAGCACAGTAGAAGGAGTAGCAGCTTGAAAGTAGGCACAATTGCTATGCTAAACCTTTGAGTTTTAAAATGGCTAAATCTTCTTTCTATGCAGTTTTTCATGTTTTGTCACTAATTTTATAATTATTTCACTTGCTTACCATGTAGAAAATGATCATTCTAGGGACATGGATATGTTGTTCAATCCACACTTATTGGCAGGTTCCTTGCGGCCTTAAATCTTGCCGGAAGGTCTTCAAGCTGGCTCCTCCCACCCACCCGGGTGGTAAAACTCTCGGCTCCTCCCCATGACGCCAGATCTTCCTTACCGCTTGGAAGCTTAGGTTCCCTCCTTAGCGCTCTGCATTTTAGACTGGATCCTAACTCTTCGGTTCGTCCGAAATAGGTTTTGAAGTTTTCTAAACTTCGGTCTTCATCTTCCCTTGCGGCTGCGATGGACAAATCTATTCCCGGCTTTCGTAGGTGCCCTTGTGGGCGAAAATGTCAGGACGGATCCACACTCCGCGTCGTCTACTGTCTAGGCCTAGATCCGACCCACGAGCCTGCGAGGTTGTGCCCTCTTTCTCGGCCAGCGTCCTGGATGATCGCGCTGCCCGACTGAAGCTCGGGCGCCCTGAGAGGCGTTCCGCCCGATGCGTCCGAGGCTCGTTGGGCGGTGTCAGCGGCTGGCTCGGCTGAGCAGCTTGAGCAGATGATCGCCTCATGAAGGAGGCGCCCAGGCAGCATCTTCCTCCTCGGCCGCTGCATTTATCCCGCTCTCTCTGAGTTCCTCGATACGGCCGTTCAAGGAGCTTTGTCAGTCCCTTTCCACGAAGGGAGAGGGGCCATCAGGACATTCTTCTCGGCCCAAGAAGAAGGAGTCGAAGGGTAAGTCCCACCGTCTGCGTTCGTGGGAGAGGTCTCCTTCCCCAGACAGCTGACCATCGACTTCGGTCGAAGTTGCGGCTCAGGCCGCTGGCTTCACGGTGTCCCCGTCAGATCAGCCTGCGAGACTCCAGTCGGCGCGGTCGAATTTCTTGATCCGTTAGGCGGGCTGTTGACTGGTGAAGCCGACAACCCACCTTCACCAGTTCCCCGGTGGGAGACGAGGATCTGCCTCGCCTTCGGGGCGCGGTCCCGGTTAAAGTGCCTGGGCGAGGGAAGAGCAGGTGTCCCCGCCTTCCCAGACCCACCTCGGTCCCCGAGGTCTCGGTCTCAGACTTCATCTCGGTCAAGCCATTCCCGCTGACGCCGGCGGTCTCTGTCTCGATACCAGTAAGCGGCGACACCGTTCCTCCTCGTCCTCTTCCTCGGATGAGGAGGCTTGGCGTAAGTACGTCGGCGCTATGAGGAGCTTATGTGGCAGCAGTTGCTGTTGTCCGGGTCTAAGCGATTCGGTCGGACCCCGGCCATCAAGTGGCTGTCGCCCGACGACCGAAGCAACCACTCGCCTCAGTCGAGTTGCCTGTTCCAGGGCCGGTTGCTCGGCCAAAACCAGCTGCTCTACCGATTGTGGTGGAACCTCCGCCTCCACAACCAAAGTTTGGGGCACCGACCAAGGATTCTCGGTCGGGTCACGGCCTGCCCCACAGGTTGTTGGTCACCCTCACTCCCGACCGTCCTCGGCAGGTAGAGGGTGGCTCAGGACCGAGGCAGCTCTTCGCGGACTCTTCGGAATCCGACGACAACTCCTCCCTGTCCTCCAGGCAGGTTGACCTGGAGTCCTCCGGGGGCCAGTCATTGGATGATAGCCCATCGTCCTTATTGGGTCCATTTCAACTCATCTCAGAGTCCACCGGGATGCAGCTCGAGCCCGTGTCCAAATGGGCAGAGTATCCCCTGACGGAAATACTGGACCGAGGATTCCCCCACGGAGGCCTTTCCGGTGGCTGAGCCATTGTCAGCCCAGCCTTGGAGCTTTGGCGCCTGCTTCCTGTCCTGTGCCTTGGCAGGAAGTATCGTCCATACCGGCTCTTTGCCCGGTTTCTCAGAAGCACCCCTCTGCCGGGGTTAGTCTCAACAGCATTTTCGGCGTTCCAATGCCTTCGGGATGTGGATAAGTCCCCGCCAAAGGTCAAAAGCTGGACTTTGCGGGCGGAAGGTGTACTCATCCTCCTCGGCCTCCGTCAGGCCAGTTTGGCCGTGCTGATGCACACTTCTCCCACGCCCTCTTGGGCTCCCTGGATGAGGTTGTCCCTCATCTCCCGACCGACCTGCAGACCACGGTCCGCCAGGTGCAGGACCAGGGTAGGGTGGTGGCGAAGCAGCAGCTTCAGACTGCTCTGGACATATGTGATTCCTGTGCCAGGTCAGTAGCGGCCGCGGTGGCCATGCGCCGCAGGGCATGGCTGAGGATATCCACCTTCATGGCGGATACCCAGCACAAGTTGGCGGACGTCCCCTTCTTGGGGACTGACCTATTCAGCCCTGGAATGGAGGGACACTTCCAGCGGATCGAAAAGTCCAGTGCCACCCTGGACTCAGTCACCTCCGCCCAGAGGGACAAAGGCTGCCGTTAGCAACAGCAGAAGTCCTTTCGTCCTTCGGCCCCTGCATCTTGACCGGCCCAACAGCACCAGCAACAGGGCCAGCAGGCTCGCGCTTGGCCCCCAACCCAAGCCGGCGGCTTCCTCCAACAGGAAGCAAGGAGGTAAAGGCCCAGGAGGTCCCTCGGCTGGTTCCTCTTCCAAGCCTCCCCAGTGACGGGTTGAGGGGTGCCGCCTCCAGCCTCGTCACTCCCCTGGGTTCCCCGTGGGAGACGGCTCCATACTTCCTTTCCACCTGGTCGCTATCTCACCACGGTCCGCTGGGTGTTGGAGGTGGTAGGAAAAGCCTGCCTCTGGAGTTCAGCAGGCTCCACCCTTTTGAGCCATCGCCCCTCGGGGGGGCACGGGGTCCGCAGCCTCACTGTCGGCCCGCCGAGCCGATATTGCCCTGTTCCTCGAAAAAAGAGGTGATCAGGAAGGTGGCGGATCCTCCTCCAGACCCAGGGTTTGGGTCCAGGTATTTCCTGGTCCCAAAACGGATGGGGGGCTGGCGCCCCATTCTCGACCTGCACGACCTGAACAGGTTCCTAAGGTCTCGGACCTTCAGGATGGTCACTCTGGCTCAGATAATCCCATCCTTGGAACGAGGCATGTGGTTCTGGTCCCTGGACCTCTAGGATGCGTTCTTTCATGTCCCAATCCGTCCGTCTCATTAGAGATTCCTCCACTTCAGAGCGGAGGGATCCCTTTTCGAGTTCCGGGCCATGCCCTTCGGCCTCTCCCTAGCTCCCAGGGTCTTCACCAAATGCATGGCAGTGGTGACAGCATTCCTGCGGTGCAGAAGGGTCAGTTGTACCCCTACCTGGACGACTGGCTGATTGCAGCCCCCTCCAGAGTGGAGGCAGGGCGGTCCAGAGATCTGGCCCTCCAGGTTTGCTCTCAGATTGGCCTCCTCATCAACGAGGCCTCCTCATCAACGAGACTAAGTCGTAACTCATGCCGAAGCAGGTGATACTCTTCATCGGGGCAGAGCTCGGCTCCCGGCGGACAGGGCCGAGGTTCTTTCCTCCTTTGCCTAATCATTTCTGGTTGGCCAATCGCGCCCTGCCCGGACTTCCTTCCCCTCCTGGGCCTCATGGCGGCCTGCACCAGCATGGTCCATTGGGCCCGTTGGTACATGTGTCCCCTTCAGTGGGGACTGGCCAGCCAGTGGTCACAATGCTGTGATCCGTTGGACCAGCCAGTGACAGTGACTCAGGAGATGTGGAATGCTCTCCAGTGGTGGATCGTTCCGACACATCTGCAGGAGGGCATCCCATTCGTCCGCCTTGAGCCGGCGGTCTCTCTATCGACCAGTGCATCTCTGATGGGTTGGGGTGCCCATCTGGGGGAGCACAGAGCACACAGCGTCTGGCCCCCTCGGGAGTCCTGATGCCATATCAACCTGCTGGAGCTCCGAGAGGTCCGCCTAGCTCTCGCCACCTGCGCTCCGTTTCTACGGGGTCAAGTGGTTCAGGTCCAGACGGACAATACCATGACCATGTACTATCTGAACTGCCAGGGTGGGACGCGCGCCATGCTGTTATGCAAGGAAGCTCTCCGCATATGGTCCCTCGTGCGCAGCCTGGAGGCGGATCTCCTAGCTATTCACGTGGCAGGAGCCTCCAACAACCTTGCCGATGCCCTAAACCGGATAGAGGCTGCGTCTCACAAGTGGTCTCTCCTGCCAGAGGTAGTACAAGATCTGTTCTCTCACTGGGGCATGCCTCAGGCGGACCTGTTTGCCTCCAGGGAGAATGCAAGCTTAGTCTGTTCCATGCCCGCCCCCCTCAGCAGGGCTCTCTGCAGGGGGATGCCTTCTCGAGGCCATGGACCCTGGGCCTCTTCTACGCCTTTCCCCCATTTCCCTTGATCCACAAGGTGCTTCTCAAGGCGAGGAGGGACAAGGCACGGGTGATTCTGGTAGCCCCAGACTGGCCCCGCCAGTGCTGGTATCCAGATCTCCTCAGCCTCAGCTCCAGGCTCCTGAGGCGGCTTCCAGCCTACCCGGACCTGATCTCAGTCAACCGGGGAAGGTATTCCATCCGGACCTTCAATCCCTGCACCTGACGGCCTGATTCCTGAGCAGCTAGAGTTCCAGGCCTTGGGTCTTCTGCACGAGGTCCTCAGCGTCGTTGAGGCGTCCCGTGAGGTCGACCAGGAAATGCTACGCCTTCAAATGGAAGATTCTCCATTTGGTGTCAGGAAGGGCTTGGACCCTTCCGCCTGTCCCTTGGCAAGCGTTCTGTCGACGACCCTTAAGGTGCACCTGGCAGCCATCTCTGCTTACCAGGCGTGGGCCGGGAAGCAGTCGGTGGCGCAGGAGAAGGTGGTCGGGCGCTTTTCCAAAGGCCTTGACCACATTTCCCCTCCTGTGCGAGAATCTCCACCTCCGTGGGATCTACTGCTGGTATTGGCCAAGCTCATGGGCAAGCCATTCGAACCGATGCACAGGTGTGATATTTCCCACCTGTCGTGGAAGACCGCCTTCTTGGTGGCTATCACGTCAGCCAGAAGGATGGGAGAGCTCCAGGTGCTTTCCATAGAGTCTCCTTATCTGGTCTTCCACAGGGACAAGGTTGTCCTCGCCCCCCACCCGAAATTCCTTCGAAGGTGGTATCAGAGTTTCACCTTAACCAGGTGTTGTCTCTGCCAGTGTTCTACCCAATCACACCTTGGAGGCGAATTGGGCTCCATACTTTGGACCCTAGGCAGGCTCGCTTATTAAAAGGAACGGACGGCTGAAGTTCGGGGAGAGGTTCGCCAGCTGTTTGTCACCTATGCTGAAGCCGCACCTGACAGACCTGCAGCCAAGCGGACGATAAGCAGGTGGGTCACCTCCTGCATAGAGCTCTGCTATAGGTTGGCGGGCATGGAGCCTCCCAGAGGGATAAGAGCTCATTCTACCCACCATACCGCTGTATCGGTAGCTGCTTCTAGGGATGTCCCTATCCAGGATATCTGCAGGGCTGCTACCTGGAAGTCGGCACATACCTTTATTACCCACTACCACATCGACCTTGAGTCATGCCAGGATGCTGGTTTTGGGGCCTCTGTTCTCCAGTCTTTATTTCCCAAGTAAGTATTGGGGGTGTGCGCCTTGTCTCCCTCCTCCCGGAGAACTGCTAGGAGTCTGCCAATAAGTGTGGATTGAACAACATAACCATGTCCCTAGAAATACAGGTTACTCACCTGTAACAGGAGTTCTAGAGAATGGTATATGTTGTTCATCTACAACCCCTATCCGACCTCGGCCCGCGCTGTAACCTGGCTTCAGCGGGCTAGCTCTGGCGTCATGGGCGGAGCCGAGGTTCTACCACCCGGTGGGTGGGAGGAGCCAGCTTGAAGACCTTCCGGCAAGATTTAAAGCGTCAAGGAACCTGCCAGTAGGTGTGGATGAAGAACATATACCATTCCTAGAACTCCTGTTACAGGTGAGTAACCTGTATTTATTCATTCCTGATAATTCAAATTGCATAGTGTGAAAAACTTGGGCCAATGTTTAAAAATCCCCCAAAGCCACTGAAATGTATTTTAACTTTGCCTTTTGAACATTGGGGCTCCCATACAAAGGCACTTTTGGCTACTTAAGGGAGGGTTAAACAAATGAACTCCACCACCTGAGAAAGACCACACCCCTGGTTGAAGTGTGGGGGAGTGAGTTTGTTGGTGGGCACACCTGTTTGAACAAGAAGCAAGCACGCTGTATGTATTGAACCGTTTGTGAAGGTATAAATTCTTTTGAAATGAAATACTGAATTGCTTGGTTCTTACTGCACTTGGAGTGCTGAGCTGCTTTTGGTGGACATTTTGGAGTTTGGGGCTAGCAACCCCTTGCTTTAGCACCCAGCTAGAGCTGTGCACACATTGAAGTAGATTTTGGGCTTACAGTTCTTTGATGTACCATGGACCCCCTCTGGGGAGGAGAGGACAAGCCGGAACTCTTGCCCTCGTTTTCCTTGGCTCTCCAGGCCCTTCTTCTCGATAAGGGAGGTCTTCAGGCGTCCTGTCTGGGAGTTCTGCCTCAGGATAGCCTTGAGGGTCCTGCCTTCATCTGAACCTCTCTGTTGAGATTAGGGTGCTGGGGACCCTCTGTTTTGTTTTCTCCAAACTGCAAGAGACCCCCTCCTGGGTCGCCTAAAGTCCCTTCAGACCAAGTGTCAGGAACCTCCTCGAGGTCTCCTTTCCTTTTAACTTCACCTCCCTGGTGATGTTAAATATAGGGTTTTACGCTCTTACATCCTGGGACTTTCCCCTTGGGTAACGGGGTTAATTCCATCTGGAAGACTGGTTCTCTTCAGTCTTCCGACTTAGAAGAAGGGGGAGAAAGAGCATCCGTCCAAATGTTCCTCCCCTAGTGGACCTGGGGTTAGCTTGACCTGTCAAGTATTTCTCCTGTCTGATCCCTCTTGTTCTCTGTACTATTGCCTAGTCTCAGGCTGTTCAAAAAGAAAAAGGGACATTTTTCCTTCCTTAACAAGAGGATGTGGCAACAGACTTTTAGTCTCTCTCTTGGTCCAGAGAGACTTCTGGAACGTGGGGGAATGTAGTCTCATCCTCCCACCACTTCTTCTTCTTCTTCTCCCCTTCTTTCTTGTTCATCTTCTTTCTCCCTTAGTCCGTCCACAGGTTGGGGCCCCCATCCCAGAACTGACTAAGCCCCAGCCTATTTTTCCTATCTGGTTTGCTTATTCCTTTCATTCTTTATCCTTTCCTCTCACTGCCCCTTGGACCCTCTTGCCCCACCCTCCTTTTTCTCTCTGCCTGTTTCCTCTCCAGCGAGCAGAACTGAGGTAGTAGAGGGGATGACTGTTACCAGCCAACCCACGAGTGCCACGCAGTGCGTTGGCCTCGAGAGGCGCCACACCAGGCGTTGCCGCCCCTCCTAGGAAAAAAGCTTTATAAGATAAAAAGCTCCCCGTGGGGTCCTAGCGCTTCCGGCGTAGTACCCACCAGTGATGATTGGTGAAGATATACAGTAAGATCAAGAATTACAGTAGGTATGCAATTTTCATTTTTTGTTGACCAGGGAAAGAGGACTAGGCAAGTCTGCTTATATTCAGCCTCATCCTGTAGAGGGTGGGGTGGAGATACCAATGGAAACCAACTGAAACTGAACCAGATTGAGGTTGGTTAGATTTTAGTTGGCGGGGGTGCCAAGACACCATGGAATTTCCCAACTCTTTTTGATAAATGCCATGTGATCTTTAACGTCCACCAGAATAACCAGATGGAACCTCTGTTCAGTGTCTCATTTGAAAGACTGCACCTCAGTTGTGCAGTACCCACCTCATGTTGCACTGCAATGTCATTATTTGGATTTAGCCCAAGTTCCTGGTGTGGAGCTAGAGCCCACAACCTTCAGATCATCTGGCCTCCGAAGTGAGTGTGCAGCCTGTTGAGCCACCGACACTCCTCCTTGGGGCCTTTGGGCCCCCCCAACAGCTGAAAGTGCCACCACTTAGACTCTGAGGGAGCCAACTGATTACTATTTATGTGGGCCCTGCTGCAGAAATTCCGAGATATTGGATAGAGAGGCAACTGAGGTAGAAATGTGAAGAGGTTAATGCCAGTTTCTGAAGGCAACCCCAATCCCTTCTGCAAGTTCTTTTTCTTTTTTTTTGGGGGGGGGGAGGGGTTAGTGAAGATCTTCCCAAGTTACTACTTAGTCTGGATGATCTTCGATAAGTATCCTGCCTGTAAGAATCATCTGCATTTTTATCCGGCACCTAGTCGCAGTGGAACAGTTGCCGCTCACTACACCGGTGACCCTGTTTCTGGAATGAGCCTGGGGGGGTGGCCTGGCTAGGCCAGGGGAAGGAGAGTTGAGCGTCCCAGAGGATGCTTTCCTCCTAGGAGGGAGGAGACGGCCTGTTCTGCTGCTGTACTGCCAGCTAGATGACCACAGGTAACTGGGCATTTGGAGTGGTCTGGGGTGGTAGGAAATTGGCTTGTGCCATGTTTGGCCACACTGTATATGTGCATGTACACTTGACACCCTTGCCTCTGGCATCCTAAGGGTGGGAGAAAACAGGCGAAACCCTCCCAGATGTGAGAAGGATGATGCCAGTGCTTGTGTGCCCTGACCACCTAACTGGCCACATACCTTCCTGATGGCTGGTGGGGGCATAAAAAGTATAAGGGGGCTTCTACAGTTGGCAGCCAGAACTTATCTGAACTTGGAATATCGGTTCTGGCTCTAGAAGATCAGGTCTGCTTGGATGATATGCGGTGTCAGATTCCACTGCAAACTGAACCAGATCAGAGACCCTGGAGTGGTGGTCTCACCGATGGGCGATCAGATTAATGTTGCTGTTTTCTTGTGTAGCTCCTGAAGGAACTTTGAAATCATGAGCCAAGGGGTAGAGGAGTACATCTGGTCATGCCAGGGAGAGATGGTCCATTCCAAGCGACTTTGGTTCCTGTTGACTGCTGAAGCATCTGGGGCTCTTTAGTTGGCCGGGTTGCTATGAGGTTCAGAATCCACATGTCCCACTTGCTGTAGAACATGTGGAACACTTCCTGATTTAACTCATATTTTCTGGGGATGCAGCTTTTATCAGTTGAACCAGTTGACCTGACATTATAGAGTTCTTTGATATCTATAGCTGAAAAGGACTAAAGATTCTTCTCTGCCTGCCGAAAGACCTTGTAGACCTTTGTTATCATTACTTGGGTCTCTGTATGTCCCTGGCCCTTGATTTAGGCCACTGAGACTGAGCTGTCTGACTGTATCAGGACATGCTGGTTGTGCAGATGTGCTCAATATGTCAGCAGAGCCCGAAACACTGCATGTATCTCTAGTATATTGATGGGAAGTTTCTGCTTGCAGGTGTCTGTGTTCCGTGAAATGACAGTGCCCAGATTTGCTCTCCAGCTCGAGAGACTGGTATCTCTTGTGCAGGTTGTGTGGCCTAGTGTTACCCTTTGCTTAGATGTTGTAGCACAGTCCACCAACAGAGTTGTAATGCCACTTGAGGTAGTGCCATGCTGGTTGTGCGTGGCCCCGTTTTTGGGGGGGAGGTGCTGGTGCAACAGTGGATTAGAGCTTTTTCATCCCGAGGGTGCCAGCATAAGATGCGCAGGCATGTGTGCTTGGCATCAGCGGCTTTCCCCTCCCCCTGTTGTGTGCTACCACTGCGCTGTCATCGGGCCTCCACCACAAGACCTGTCCTTAGGACACTTGATCCTGCCTCCCCTGGCCAACCCCCAAGTGACCAGAGTCCATTTTCTCCCCCTCTTGTTGCCGACTTAGCGAGCAGTAGCGCTACTGCTGTGGGGCCTGTTCTTGGTCTCTCTTTAAAGGGAAATGTCCACGTATAGTCGGGCCCCACCTCCATGTGAAGTGGGGCCCGATTAGCAGATGCAGTAGGATAAATTAAAACTTAACTTGCTCACTAATTTATTTATTTTAAATCGTATCTGATTGATCCCGCGCCCTCCCTGCCCCGGCATTTCAGGATGAGGTGCCCTCCCTAGCATGCCCACAAGCACCTGTGGCTGTCCCTGTGATGACGTTTCAAGCAGGGAGCAGCTGGGGTGATCTGTATACTAAATATATGGCTGCTTTTTAAAAACAGCTCCGGTTTGGAGCCAGGGCATCCCTGTGCATTTCCAGTACCACATATTGGCTGACAAGTACCCCACCAGTCGGTACTTGGTCTCGGTGTAGCCCAGAAACACACCGATTCTAAACCGGAGCTATTTGAAGATTTGGCAATATAGTAATCTGTATAATTTGCCTTCCTGAAGTCGAGGACCTTAGTCCTTGTGTTGTTCGATTCTGCAGCCATTCTTGTATTGAACCACACCATATGGTGATCAGTGGTTCCCAGGTGGCCTCACACCTTCATGTCTGCAACACTGTCCTTGTTGCCAAATACTGGATCCGGTACTGCCCCATCATGAGTGGGTTCGCTGACTAGTTGCCTGAGGGACGCCTGCTGCAGTGAGTCCAGGATGTGCCTGCTTCTACCTGAAGCTGCAGCTGGGAGGCTGCAGTCTGCATCTGACAGATTGAAATCCCCTATCAGCAACACTTCTGCCATCTTGCAAATGGCTTCCACCAGTACCTTATCTAACTCCTCCCCCTGTGCTGGAGGTCTGTAGATAATGCCATTGCAAATATTGGCTCTATTCCTCTTTTCCAGGGTGACCCGCAGTACTTCTGCTGCCTCCCCCCATATTCCCTGTATCTCTCACTTCTATGCTTTCCCTCACATAAAGCAGCACCCTTCCCACACTCCTTCCTAAACAGAATATAGCCAGATATGGCCATCTCCCAGTCATGGTTTCGGTGCACCACGACTTGGTGTTTAAGGGACAAGCTTCTCAGTTTATAGAGTCTGTTCTGAAGCTCAACGCTGCATTTTAATTTTAATTTTGCATGTATGTGCTTTGCGGTTAGCCCATCCAACTGCCCCAGCCCTGTCCCGGGGTGCAGAGCTTACCTTGCCTGGCTGAGGAGGCGCCGCCTGCGAGTCTGTCTTCATCCTGCTGACTGGCATATTTTCCCCTCGATTTTCTCCAGGGGCCGGGAGTATGCATGCGCATGGAGGCAGGCATCGCCCGTACAGTCCAGTTCTGACCCCTTTCCCCACCCCATGGCCTAATGCCTAGGCACCCTTGTGCCTGTGCCACCCCCAACCTCCACTGGGGGTCGCCATCAGCCGAGGGATGCCATGCTTCCTCCTCTGAGAGGAGAGCTTGCCTGTCGGCAGCTCCATTCAGCTCCACCCCTTCCCCCCATGCTGACCTCAGACGACCTGTGCTCGTTCCCGAACCCGGGTCGCCGGCGCCTCAACCCTCTACGCCACCAGGCTGGCTCCTTTTTTTTATTATTTTTTAAATCCTTAACTGCTGTGGGGATAATACCCAGTTAATGCCCAGTGTCAGTTGCACACTTGCCTTTTGAGGCCAGAAGATCAGAAGGCTCGGGGTCCTGTCCCCCCACCAGGCACTTGGGTTAAATCCCGGTACTGACTGGGACGGTGGGAGTGCTGCACTCCTGATGTGCTGTCTTATCGGATGAGACGTTAAACCAAAGTTTGTCCCATCTGCCTGTTCTGGTGGTAGTTCAGGTGGATTTTAAAGATCCCATGGCAATTCTCGAAAAGAATAAGGAAATTTCCCGTGTCCTAGCCAAATTTCCCCCATTCACTAAAAATACCACCAACAGCTTAATCTGATTCAGTGTCAGTTTGCATCCATCTGTATCCCCTCCCGGGACGAGGCTGAAAACAGGCAGAATTATCTAGTCTTCCTTTCCCGGTCAACAAAGACTAAATAAATAAATGCAAATCTCAATTTCTATAAAATACACCTTTGATAGATGATACAGAGACAGGTCTAATCACCTTTTAAGGCATTGAAATAAAAAGCTGTGATTCATATAAAATGTGCATAACTGGAGCAAGAGTCAAAATTAGGTTTTGCAGTCACTAGTCAGCTGAGCTAGTTAAAGGGAAAATTCAATAGCCCAGAGACTTGTCCACTGGCTCAGCTGATGTACCATATATATTCGCCTGTAAGTCAACCTTCTTTACCTTATTGAGTTTACAAAATTATAGATGGTATTTTGCTACCCAGATGTGATGGAAAAATCTGTTTTGTGACTAACATCAGGCACAAAATCTGTCTTTGTGACCAAAACATGAGAAAATCAGGTTACGCAGTTGAAGAAATGGGTAGTGTTGTAAACATTGCATATAGCTCAACCTTGCAGATAGGTTGAGTCCCCCTTCTTGAGGGTGTATTTTTAGCATAAAAAACTAGATTTTATGTGAGCATATACAGTGTTTATTGGAGTGTTAGGTTCTCCGATACAAGCCAGCAGGAGACAATCTCAGTACAGAATCTGTAAGCAGTTGACTTCTGGGCTGGTGCTAATTTGGATCCCTGCTGGAGAAGTTTTGTATTCTCTTGTGTTTGCTTTTATAGTTTCACTTTTGTGTAAATTATTCACTGACTTATGAGACTCCAGGGTGGGGTGGGATGGGTAGCTGACAGTTGACTGTGGCAAGAGTTACTGAAGATTTTATAACTGGTGCAGTTCCTATTATGTACAAACAGACGTGTTTTAGAAAGCAAGTCATTGAAACAGCAGTTAAAAAAAAAAAAAAAGACACCATGATAATAAAGATCAGTAAAAATCAAGGTAAGCAGCTGAGTGGGACTCTACAACTTCCAAAGGTAATCAGCTGTTTAGATTGATGCACCACTCAAATACTCCCACCCTCAATCTGATAATTCATCTTTGTAGGAAAAGTGCACTTTGAGGTGGGAGAGAAGCCAAAAACTAGGCCAGTGCACATAAGTCAAGGAAAGCGTCTTGTGACTTTGAGTTAACTTTTACCATAGTGGCACTAAACACCCTTGGGTAAAGCAATCATTACTTTACTGACAAATGTTTGGCTCTGAATAACAGACCTAGTGGCCCCCTCTTCACTCTTACGTTGAGATTTAGATACCTGCGGCTTAAAGTGGCTGCCTTTCCACAAAAACAATGCCTATGCAAGGCCATTTATTTATCTATTTATTGAATTTCGTTGGCCTGGTAGGCCCACTGAAGTGAAGTCCCTTTTTCTGGGGGTGGGGGGTACAGATGGTAACCAACTGAAATTGAACCACATTAAGCTGTTTGTGGTATTTTTAGTGAATGGGGGGAGATTTGGCCAGAACACTGGGGAAATGCCCCTGCTCTTTTTGAGAAGTGCCATGAGATCTTTAACATCCACCTGAACAACCACCAGAACAGGCAGACAGGAACTCGGTTTAACGTCTCCTCCGAAAGACTGCACCTCAGGAGTGCAGCACCCTCCCTCATGCTGCACTACAGTGTCAGCATTGAAATTTAACCCAAGTGCCAGGATGTGGGGTTAGAACCCACAGCCTTCTGAACTTCTGGCCTCAAAGGCGAGTGCGCAACCTGCTGAGCCACTGACACGGCCATGTGGCCAGTTTATATTTCCGTTACAGATGCGTGACAAGTTGCAAGATTGAAATAATTAACTATTATTGGAGGACAGAAAAGTCTATTCCGAAATTTAAAGAGCAGCTGATCGCCCCTTTATTCTCCAGACAGGCAGCTGGAAACAAGGAGCTGCCTGCCCAAGGAGCTAAATTGATCAGTATTTGAATTTTTGTAAAGTAAAGAAATATTTGCCTCTTATAAACCGGGATCATACTTTCCATAATGAGCTGAGTGGCTGCTGAGTCCTGCAGCCCCACCTCCAAAAGCAGCAGTTAATGACCTGAAGTAGGGAACGGGGCTGTAGGCATATAATATACAGAGAATGAGGATTGGGGAGGAGGGCTGCCTAAAGACAAGATTTGGAACTTTGCTGCCCAGTCTATAGGCATTTAAAGTGTTTAACCACATAGACACATGGATATAAAAACAATATTGTTTACAGATCATCAAATTCTGTGTTTCTATCAGACTTCCTGAGGAGGTTGTGGAGTCAAAAATAGTGGTGGAATTCAAGAATGCATGGGACAGACATAAAACAATTCTAGGGGGTTGAGGTTGGAAAAAGCAGGCTGTTGGTTAGCTAGGATCTGCAGCTTATTCATTAGGTAGGGAAATGGGCAGACTGGGTGGGTCAAGCGGTCCTTATCTGCTGTCAAATTCTATGTTTAGGTATGTGGCTATTATGGAAATGTAATATATTAGCCACATACCTGTAGACTGACCAGTAAAGTTACAAATCTTATCTTTAGGCAACCCCCTGCCCCACATTCTTATTCTTTGTATATTATGTTTCTGCAGTCCTGTTTCCTACTTCACATCACCAAACTGCTGTTTATGGTGTGGAGCTACAACACTCGGCAGGCGCTTGGCTTGTTTACAGTAGTTCCAAGTGTGTCTTAGAGGTAAATATTACTTTAAAAATCTAAAGTTCAAATGCTTACCAATTTTAACTCTTCAAGCAGGCAGCTCCTTGGTGTGAGTTGCCTTCCCCAAGGGTGTACGCTGCTCTTTAAAGTCGCTCAGTACTTAGAATGAAAGGCCTCCGACCTTCAAGGATACACCTCCAGTTTTCATTTGAAAGTCATTCTGTGGTATGTCTCCCATAGGTGCCTAATATGGACAGTCAGATCATGTGACTGAACCAGGGATAGAAATGAATAGTTTTGCACCCTGTTTTGCATACCAGTTTCCATAGTGAAATACTACTTAATTTATGCAGCTATTTTAACTAGGGTACCTTAACTATGCTGCCACTTTGCAGAGAAATCTGTGCACTGCTCTTTTTCAGATAGTTGGAATACAAGATCCAGAGGCAGAATACCAGATTTCGGTGTTTAGTATTCAACCTTCCACACCAGGTGATTTTTCTTAAAGGGAAGGTCCCCTCAGTTTTTTTTCCCTCTTTTTTTTTTAACTCTGCTTTATTATGAAGTTCTGCAGTGTTACAGGTTATAGAGCAACATTAACGGTTTATACTCTGTTTATCTGTGTAGTTTGTAGACCTAAACAATGATTGCCTCTATTGTACCCTCCTAATTTCTTCAGGATTTAAATGGAAATGAAGGTACTTAAGTCTGGTGTGAAAACCTGCTTGACTTCATTGCAAAGGTCATGACCCAACTCATGTAAGACATCCTGGAATTTTATAATGCCTTAGTGTTAAAGCTTGCAGTAGTTATACTGTATTAGTAAGGCTGTTGCTGTCGTCTGCAGTCCCCATGTTCTTGTCTTATGCTGGCCATAAAACTTTTCAAGACATAGTAAGTGCCCTGCTGTTTTCTGTAAAGTGTATCTGAGTTAGAAAAAAAAATGATGTTTAGAGAATACAGGGACTTCACAAGACATGTAACAGAACAGAATGAGAGTAACTTCTGCTGGCTTGTGCAGGTATGCATCAGCTCCCATAATGCCTTGCATAAGTGTGGACATGACCTTTGCAGTGAAGCCAAACATGTTTTCACACCAGGGCAGAACAAAGCGAAGCAACCTCATTTATATTTAAATTAGGATGAAATTAGCGGGATGCAAGAGGGAGTCATTCATCATGCCTACAAACCCCATGGGTATACAGAAAATAGGCTGAGGAAACTTTCCCTTTAAATTCTGCCCGTGAGAACCCATACCAGCATGTGCCTGAGCAATTCACACCTTCCCCGGACACTTTTTTTTTTTTTTTTTTGGTTAACTTTCTGTTTATTCTTCCCCAGCTGGCTGTAGTCCATTGCTGAACTGGGACACCTTCTGCCAGGAGGGGAAACCTTGTGGTTTCTCCTCTCTGTGGTGAAGGTCCTTGAACTGGACCATTTCCCTCAAATCGGCTTCTCTGGTGTTCTTGGTGTGAGCCTAGTTTGACGGGGTGTGGGGTCTGCCTGCCACCCAGAGCCATCATAGTGCACGGCTGCATTTTCTGGTAGTGTCCCCCCCACCCCAAAATGGGGATGCTGGTTGATGGAGGCACAGCCAGTTGGTTGTCCTGAATCCTCTGACTGCACTGCTGCCTGCACCACCACCTGTGGGCACTCGGGTAGGAATCGCGTGGCGGTAGGGATCCCCCTCCTTCCCTGGAGGAGGAGAGCGTCCTGTGGGACGATATGGGCTCGTTACCGAATCCAGGTAATTGACTACTGCTGTGCTGGCTGGCTGACCCGAACTATGTTTTTGAGTTTTATAGTTTGTTTTTTTAGTTTGATACAATTTTATCTGTTTTCACCAATTCCTAGTTCCAAGTAAAATATAAATTCGTTTAAATTGGACTTCATTTTTAAAACTTCTATAATATTTTTGGCAGTGCTAAAACACATTTTTCATTTGCTTCCTGTCCAGTTGGGAAGACAAGAAGATCTAAAGGAAAACTGGGCCTGCAGGATTTAAACTGGTACTATCCTGTAAACACTGATCAACAAAAGCAGGCAACCACAACATTTGCTTTGATTGTTTGGACCCAGATTAAGATTTTTTAAGTTTTCTGCCCTAAAACCTAGGAGGAAAAAGGGCAGCTAAATGCCAATCTTCTTCTGTACCAGTTTCCACAGCATGAACGTACTCTCCTGTAAAACAACCTGTGTATAAAAATCTGGAGAAAAGTACCACTGAAGGTAGAAAGTATGCTTCAGATGGGTCTTCTCCTCTGCAGCGATCTTTGGCACCCAAGGAGACAAAAAAAAAAAAAAAATCTGCAGAGCACTTCTCTGTTAAAGAGCATGCTTAAGCCGTCATCCAGTAAAAAGTGCAGGACTCCCAGCTGGGAACACTCTTGATGACTTTGATGGCAGCCACATAAGAAAGGCTTTCTGAACACCAGCCAAATTCTACAGTTGACAAAAGATAGAACAACAGAAAGCGCCTGGGGGTTCCTTTGCCTGAAAAGCAAATGGAGGGATCTGCGTCGGAGAAAAACATGTCCTCTTTGGAGGACGTTAAACAAATATGGCATTTTTTCAGAACAGTGCAGCATTTTTTTTTCTTTTTATTATACGAGACATAATGTGACATATTATACATATATTCCGTCACAATATCACTTAAGTCAAGCATTCTATAGAAATATTGTCATAGCTGTGATTGCATTCTTATAATCTGTTGATTGCACTATATAGAAAAAGTAGCAGTATCTTTTAATTCAGTCCAATCTCTATGTAATCGTTATCCATTCTGGGCAGGTGGCTGAACCCCCCATCCAGCCCCCCATGTCACCCCCCGCCAACACACTTCTCATGGAACAAATTCTGGAACTCTAGGGAACATATGCATTACTCATCTACGCCATTTAAGTTCAAAGGGAGGCCGTTTGTTGTGTAGTTTGGCAATTAAATGCTCTGATCTATAATTCAAACAACTTGAAGTCTTGCTGTATTCTGACAAGTGCAGTTAGCCCCAGAGAACAAAGGGTTAACATTTCTATGCAGAGCATAGAATGCTGAGCTCGAGCTTGGTTGATGTCTCTGTCTGTTTCCCTTTGAACGCTAGCCGCCAGATTCTTTACTCCGCCTCACTGAACAGTCGCTCTGGAGATTTCTCCTGCAGCTAGGTTCGAAAGTTGAAGTGTCGTTTTTTCGTTGGTTTGCTTGAGATTGAGAGACTGGAGGTTGGGGTACCAAATCCTCCCCTGAGAGGATGTTAACAGGTTGTAATTCCTCAGAAGAGACAGGGGAAGATGGACTCCTAGGGACAGCAACAGGGGGTACCAGGGCTGTCTGGCCCAATTTGGAGCAATCAGAATCACTTTGCAAGGCTGAGACCTTATTTTGACTAAAACTTTGAACAGGAGTGGGAAGGCATACAGAAACTTCCCTTCCCAATTCTGAATCAGGGCATCCAGTGGGACTGAGCCCAAGACTGGAGGTATGCAACAAAAGAGAGGGAGCTGGTGTTTGTCTGGAGCTGCAAAGAAATCCATCTCTGGAGTGCCCCACCTTGAAAAAATCACTTTCAGCACTTGAGGGTCCAGGGACCATTCGTGATGGCCCTGAGAGATCCTGCTCAGTGCATCTGCTAGCACATTGTCCTTCCCTGGAAGGTGAACTGCTACCAGAGAGGTTTGCAGGGAATAAGCCAGGGACCACAACTTCATGGCTTCTATGCACAAGGCCGTGGACCGAAGTGCCTCTCTGCTTGTTGATGTACCACCTGGTGGTGGTGTTGTCCATTCTGACCTGAACCACCTTGTTCTGTACTGTTTGAGAGAAAGCTTTCAGGGCCAGAAAAACTGCCCTGTGCTCTAGGAGATTGATATGGAGAAGGGATTCTTGGGGGGACCACAGCTCCTGTTCAGCTGCACCACCAGTACCTCCGTCATATCAGGGTTGAGTCGCAACCAGCTAGAGGCCATCCAGTCGTTGATCTCAGCAAGGCAGTTATTTAGCATTTCCACTGTGCCAGATGTTCCAGGGGTAAAGGAAGGGTACAGCTGGGTATCATGAGCATTGCAATGAAAATCCAGGCTGTACTTCCTAATGATCTCACCCAGGGGTAGCTATACACGGTAGCATGTACACAGCAAACAACATTGGTGACAAGACTGAACCCTGAGGGACTCCACAAGACAGGAGGCCCCATAATGGGGGGTGGTCAGCCATTGCAGTTGGGCACAAGTGTCCATCCTTCTCCCTGCCCCATGGATGGCGGCACACATGGCACATAAAAAAAAAATTCTCTTATTTCTGTTTTCTTAGCAGTACTGTTAATACATCTTGCAGCTGATCAAGAATTCACTGTAGGTGGGATACCTCTTGTTTGCTGTCCCTCTGTAATGTCTCAGCATGTTCCCTTGTATTGGTGAAGAGATTTTGCTTCCTACCATTTATTGGAGCTGAGACTTGAGTAGAGAATAGGGATATCACAATATCAAATTTTTCCCGGTATGGTAACAGTGACCTGCAATACCACATTTATTGTGAATATAGATATATTATATTGTACAAAAACTCTCCTCAAACTCTTGTGTGAGGGAGAATTGGTGCATAATTGTCCCTTTAAAAAAAAAAAACACAATTTAAGTCTTGGAAACCATGGTATACTGTGAACCAAAGTTATCACAATATCAGAAATTGGCCACTGTGTCAATACCATTACTTGTCTTCTGATGACACAGTATAGCATTAAACAGTGAGAGACTCCTGGCATGGAAGAGCAGAGTGAAAATAATTTCTCATCCTATTGCATCATGTGTGGCTAGACTATGTAGGGGGTGTTCCCAAGTCCAGGAAAGATGCAGTGGGAGTTGATCAAGGACTGTAAACAAACCTGTTTTGTGTGGTAACACCAGTATGGTGGGCAGTTTTCACTTTTGAAAAGCAAAGAGGAAACTGAATCAGACTGACCAGCTATATTGGCAAATTGTTTAAAATGTGAGCAATCAAATTTTTTTTAATTTTTTATTTTTTCAACTAGAAACACTTTGTGGCAGTCTATACTAAATCAGCTTTTCAGGACACCACACCCAGATTTGCTTGTATGCTGCTGACCCAGGTCTCTATGGAGTCTTTCTGCTAGTGAATGCTTCAAATTTGGTTTCCATATTCTAGATAGCAACAGACATGTCTGAAACTGAGTTTTGTAATGTCTTTCAGTTTCTTGCCTTGTTTTCTTGGGCTCAGTTGCAGTAGTGCAGCGGCATCATCTTTGGTAGTTTTCGAAAGCTGACTTTGTTTTGTGCTGTGCTGCCACATTTTCCAATCAGGCCCCCTTGTACATTCGGTGGTGTGGAATTAATTGTTCACCTGTGAAATCCTCTGGTAGTAAAAGCAGTAACTGTCAAAGTGTAACATTCTGCCTTGTCAGTGCATAGAGCCCCATGTCTGTATTTTGTTTTATTTGATGGTTGAGGTCTTGGAAGAAACAAGTTCATTCGAACAGTAAGTAAGCGAGGACACAGACTGCCAGCACTGCTGTTTTAGGTGTGTGTGAGCTAAAGCATTTGAGCCTTGGAGCGTAAACTTGGTTTATACACAGTTGTGTAGATTGAGAAAACCAAACATGCCGGTTAAACTACAGATAGTGTTGCATGTAACTTTAACCCTTTCCTACCTCATAGACTCCTGTTCTCCCAGAATTGTAGTATTTACTTACATATTTGAAAATGTTGGTGTCCGAGAGGCACACTCAGCCAAGGTTTGTTTCTGGGTGTGGGTAGGGGGAGTACCTTTGGGAGATCAGTAAAAGCAGAAGTTGCAAGTAAATAGGACAGCAGTGTCAAGTCATTAAAAAAAAAAGGGAGTGACTTGGTCAGTTGAGGTACAGGCGGTCAGTTGAAGTACAAGCAAAGAAAAGCATACATTTAAAAATTAAAAATTGAAAACAATGAAAAGGGCTACATTTGGGTAACGGGAGCCTAAAGAAACCAGGAATGGGGTAAGAGGAGACAAGGTGAATCCAAGGAGCTAACACACTAACATACTAAAATGCCAGCAGAATAGGCCTAACGGTCTTTCGTGTCTGCTCGTTTGGTCAGCCCCAACCCTGGGAGCTGACCTTGCGGCCCCCCTCGCCTTCTCTGGCTTCTCCCTTCCCAGTTCCAGATATTCTCAAATATTCTCACTGCATTGGATTTTGCTTCCAGAACCCTTCCCCTGTACCTGTCCCACCCCCCTAGAACCCCTCCACTGTCTCTGCCTCCACCAGCCCCCTAGGCAGCGCATTCCATGGCTCCACCACCTTCTCAGTGAAGTAGCACCTTCTCCTCCTTTCTCCCCTGAATCTCCCTCCCCCTAGCTTCTACCCATGCCCTCTAGTGGTTCCCTCCTCCTCCTTCCTTCGAAGCACCCTGACTGTTCCTCCCCTGTTTACCCCCTTCATGTACCTGAAGACCCCTCTCATGTCCCCTGTCCCTTCTCTCTTCCAATGTGTACATATTTAGCTCTTCGAGCCTCTCCTCATAGGTTCTGTCCTCCAAGCCCCAAATCATTTTGGTTGCCCTCCTCTGGACCCTCTCCAGGAGTTTAATGTCCCTCTTTAAGTGTGGCCTCCAAAACTGCATGCAGTACTCGAGGTGTGGCCTCACCAAGCAGTTATACAGAGGGAGTATCACTTCCCTCCTCCTGGAGGTGATCCCCCTAGCGATGCATCCCAGCATCCTGTTGGCCTTGACCGCTGCCTTCCTACAAGTCTCCGACTTGTTCATCTTGACATCCACCACCACCCCCAGGTCCCTCTCAGCCATCGAGACTTGTAGAATTCCCCCCTCCCAGGGTGTACACTTGGCCTGGGTTTCTGGCCCCACGGTGCAGTACCTTGCATTTCCCTGCATTAAACCTCAGCTTCCACTTTCTAGGCCATCTTTCCAGAGCCTCCAGGTTCCCCTGTAGGGCCACCCTCCCCATCCACCACAGCCCCCAGTTTTGAGTCATCTGCAAAGAGACTCCTCTCACTCCTGATAACTGTCCTTATGTCAGAGACGTAGGCGTTGAACTGGAGGGGCCCAAGGACTGATCACTGTGGGACCCCACTAATGACCCTCCTTGGGGAAGAGACTATCCCATGAACTATGACCCTCTGGGTCTGGTCCTGGAGCCAATTGCCTATCCATCTAATCATCTGGTTCCCCACCTCAATTTCTCCCAGCTTACCCAGCAGGCCCACATGAGGAACAGGTCAAATGCCTTGCTGAATTCTAGAAAGAGGACGTCCACTGGTCTACTCAGGTCCAAGGCACTCGTCACCCAGTCATAGAACTCCACAAGGTTTGTCTGACACTATTTCCCCGGGACAAATCCATGCTGTCTATCGTCCAGGCACCCTGACTTTTCGAGGTCCCCCCCTAGCCTCTCCTTGACAATGCCCTCCATCACCTTGCCCACCACCGATGTCAGGCTGACAGGCCTGTAGTTCCCTGCCACCTCCCTTGATCCCCCCTTGTGGATAGGCACTATATGTGCCACCTTCCAGTCCTGGGGCACCCACCCTGTCCTCAGAGAGATGGTGAAAAGCTCCACCAGGGTTTTGCCAGGACATCCGCAAGTTCCTTCAGCACTCTGGGATGTAATTTATCCGGCCCCAGTGCTTTCTCCATCTTAAGGGACCTGAGGGCTTCCCTCACTCTCTCTGCTGTGATTTCCACGTCCGCTACCTCTTCTCCCTGCTTAGCCTTCCCCCCTCCTGCCAGTGATGCCTCCCCCTCTCCCCAGACCCACCGATCGGTAAGGGTCCCCCAGTATCACTGTCTCCTCCCATGCATGATGCAGCACCCCCATTTTCCTTGGTGAAAACTGAGGTGAAGTACTCGTTTAGTACCTCAGCCTGCTCCCCCAGGTCTTGTGCCCATCTCTCCCCTGTTTTAATCCTGCTAATCTGCCCCTTCACCCTTCGTTTTTCCCCAGTGTATCTAAAGAACCCCTTGTTCCCTCTCCTAATTTCTCTGGCCAGGTTCTGCTCCTTCCTAGCCTTAGCCATCCTCACCACCCTAGTGGCCCTTCTAGCCATCAGCTCGTACTCCCCTCGATCCCTTTCACTCCTTGAGCACTTGAATTGCCTATAGACTGCCTTCTTTCCCCGCACCAGCTCCTGGACCTCCCTGGTCCCCAGCAGGGTTTTCGGGCCCTACCACATTTTCGTCTTACTCTTGCACAGGTGCTGGTAGCATCCTGCACCCCTTCCTGATGATTTCCCACCTACTATCTGCGTCCATGTCTGACCCAATCCTATCCAAATGCTCCTTAAGGATCCTTCCCATTTCCTGTTGAGAGACTGGTAGGAAGAGGCAAGGGAGAGAGAAGGGAGGCTACTCCAGAGTGCCGCATAGTTGGGCAGATTGGATGGGCCAGCAGGCCTTTTTCTGCCATCAGTGTCCTATGTATCAGAGTGCAGGTGCTCTGGAAAGCCAGTTTGGTCAGCAGAGGTGCAGCAGTACGAAACACTGCGGGAGTGAGAAGCAGTGGAGTTGAGTGTGCCAGAGGGGATGGGACAGTGGGTGAGAAAGTAGATCAGAGAGCGGCAAGGAGTTGAACCAGTACTTTAAGAAGAAAGAAGCACAATAGAGGAAGTGTGGAGAGGCTTTTGTGTTGGGAGTAGTGGTTAGTGGGAGGAAGGAAGTTGGTAATGAAGTGACAAAGAGTGGAAGTAGTCTGGGCACATGATAGCCTTTGGAGTGGCCCTACAGACCACACAACCTGTAGTTAAATGTTGGCAAAATCATGCAAAGAATCATTTCACTATGGACCAGGAGGGGTAGGCATGATTTTTTCCTTTAGAGGGCACCAGCCTTATGGCAGAGTTTCTTGTGAATGGCATCCATGAGGAAGGGGAGAATGGACATTTTTATCAAGTCACACACTGAGGTACTTTAAGTGAATGACCACTTAGAGAGATCATAGCACCAAAAATGGCAGACAAAAAAATATTTTTTAAAATTAGTTCGGGCCTTGTTAATTTTTATTTCTGAATTATTTTTCATTTGCACATTAGGTTATCTACCTGATGGTATTAGGTGTGATGTATGGTGACATTTTTACCAGGTGGCTGAAATATCTAGTTCTAGTTCTCATCATACCACATCAGTATTGTGATTGGCTCTTCTTGGTCAGTTGTGATGTCACAAGACAGTGTGGTCATAAAGCTGATGTATGAGGAGGAATAAAAGTAGCTATTTCAGCCTCCAGATGGAGTATGGTTCCACACATCACAACAGCCATAATCATATATATAACTTTTTCTTATTGTCAAAAAGGAAAAAACAAAAATACTAAAGATATAAGCAGTAATAGTTCGCTACTTTTGAAAGTCAATATTAATTTGAGGCTGTATACTGGCTCTTTAAGGGGAACACCATCCAGGGTTTGGAGTACTGGGCTGGAAGTGAGCCGTGCAAGTTATTGCTTGGAACCAAAAGACATGTCAACAGTCTCTGGCATTTATCGGAAGTTTGTTTGAGTAGTGCCCAGTGTTTGACATTGTTGGAGTTGCTCTTAAGTGACACTTCCAGCTCTGGGACCAAGGAACCAGTAGTAAAAAGGACAGTGTCATCAGTGTACATACGTTAAAGTGAGACGCATGCTGTTAGGATCCACTATGATGGAGCCTTGAGGCATACTGGATTTGATTGGAAGGTGAGGTGGATAAGGCATGGACTGACTTGCTGCCGACAGCTTTGGATAGACCAGCTCTGCCTGGCCACTGTATCAAAGCCCTTTGCAAGGTCATTCAATATAGTGACTGTGACATGCCCCTATAAGATGATATCAGTAATACAGAGGGAGACAACAGTGAAGTGGGCTTCTGAAATCCAGACTGAAAGGGAGAGAGGAATGAGGAGGAGTTGAGGATGGTGAAAAGCTGAGAGAAGTCCAGCTTGTCCTTGAGCTCAGCCAGAACTGTGAAGAGAGATAGGGTGGTAGTTCCTTGGGAAAGGGGGGGGGGGCTCCTTTATGAAGGGGACTTTATACGGATTCCAAACTTGGGGAACAATTCCAAGCTGAATGGGTAGATTGAGGTTGGAGAAAGGGGTAGCTATATCCGGAGAAGAGGTAGAGATGTTTAGGGTCCACTCCTTCAAACAACATGAAGTCTTGCTATATTATGACATATGCAGTGAGTCCCAACCTTCGAACTGCTCCGGAGGTGAAAGAGTTAACTTTCCATGCCAGGCAAGGAATGCTGAGCTCGAGCTTGGTTGAAACTCTGTCTGTTGTTCTTCAAACTCAAACCGTCAGATTCTTTACTCCGCCTCACTGAACAGTCGCTCCGGAGATTTCTTCTTCTGCTTGGTTCATTTTGTTGGTTAAAGTATTGTTTTTCTCGGTTTTCGACCGAATTTAAACCTCAACCGGTCGGTTCAAGCTCTGTCTGTGGTATTTGTGAGTACTAGATAGGTTTACATTATTTCTATTCTGTGTGGAACTTGTAAACAGTTTATCAGTTCGGTTTGAACCGATCAGGTTGTTTAAAATATCTTAATCTGTGATTTAGAGTGTGGTTACCGGTTCTTATCGGTTCTAAAAAACAAACCAGATTTTATTACGTTTTCCACGACCCGTGACACGGTTGGGAACCGATAAGAGGGTCTTGCCTGGTGGATTGCCATAAACGGGTAAGTTTGGTTAGGACTGGCACTATGTCTGAGAAACCCAAAAGAAAAACCGGGCCCACTGGGTTTCAACACTGCAGTGTGTGTGGGGAAGTCTTTGCCAAGGCTGACCCCCACACCACCTGTGTTTATTGTCTGGGGTTTGACCACCTCAATGCAGACTGCCAGATTTGTAAAAATTTTCCTGCAGCTACCCTGGAAAAGAGAGTTGGTAGGCTCAGGGAAAGGGAGGCCAAAAAGTCCGCTGAACCGGATGGCCAGCCCGGTTTGGTTCCAACCGAACCAGAGGGAGTGCCCTCTGACCAGGCGAGACTTCCTCGGGCAAGGAGAACCGACTCTGAGGGTCGGTTCCAGCAAAAGGACTAGGAAATCAGCTGGTGTGGAGCCAAACTTTCCTCTCCAACCGCTGAAGAAATAATAAAGCGATTAAAATTGTCTAGTCGCTTTCCAGTTCCGACCGAACCGGCACCTTCATGTAAGCACCTGAGTTGCTGTTTCCATCGTGTTCAAGATTATAATTTAGAGGAATATTATGAACCGGAGGAGGGGAAGAGGAGGAGGAGAGTGAATGTGGATTTGAAAGTCTGGATGTGCCCATTGAACGGACATCTCCCCAGACAGACCTTCAGGAGTGTCTCCTTCTAGGCTTTCTGAGTCCCCCTCTCATTTTATGTTTTATAAAAAAGTGGCTGAAACCTTCCAGCTCCCTATGCAGGAAGCTGTGGATGATCAAGAGGAGCCTGACTATGTGGAAATGATGGATATCCCAGAGTCTAGGAGACTGTCTATTCCCTTGCATAAATCTTTTGGGAAAGAGTTAAAATTCTAAAAACTCCTCACACTATACCTCCTGTGGTTAAGAGAATGGACAAGAGGTACACATTGTCAGGCTCTGATACGGAGTTCCTTACACAACAGTGCAGCCATGTTGGGGTAGTGCAGGCTGCAGCCTGTGACAAGGCAAATATTCCCTTGGCTTCACACCCCCGGACAAGGACTCCAGGAGGATTGATGCCATGGCAAAGAAACAGTACATGGCAGCATCCTTGGGGCTCAGACAGGCAAATTATATGGCTTATGTTGCTACATATCAGAAATCCAGATGGGATACTGTTATGGCTCTAGCAAGACGGGTCCCTGGCCAGGTTGCCAAGGAGCTGGAGCAGGTGGCTGCTGATGGTATTGAGGCATCCAAGATGCAATTCCATGCTGCAGTGGACTCAAATGATGTGTCATCAAGAGTCATGGCTACATCTGTGGCACTTTGCAGAATGGCTTGGCTCAGATGTACTAGCCTATCACAGGATACCCAGACTAAAGCCATGGATTTTCCTGTTGTGGGTAATTCTGTGTTTGGGGAGCAGACAGAGAATTACATGAAGAAAAAGGATGAGTATAGGACCACCTATAGGAGTGCACAGGCCAAGGAAAGGCAGGCCACTCCTCAAAGGCAGCATCCCTGGGGCAGGGGCAGGCCTTTTCATAGGCCTTTTTACCAAGCCCAGGCCTCCTCTTCTGCTTATGCCCAGAGGGGGTTCTTTAGAGGGAGAGGCAGATGGGGTACAAGCAGGCCTGCTTCCACCCCTCAGCCCAAAGCCCCTGCCAAGCAGGCACCCTGATGGGGTTGCCAGGGCCGATTCTCAGCTACCTGTAGGGGGCAGGCTGGCTTACTTTGTCCAGGACTGGGAGTCTCTGACATCAGACAAGTGGGTCCTGGAAGTAGTAAGCCAGGGACTGGTTCTCAGCTTCAAAAAGTTTCCAAAGATGAGAACCAGATCCTTTCCACCTGCAAATCCACCAGAGGCACTTGCCCTAGAGGCAGAGGTCTCTTCCCTCCTGGCTCTCAGAGCTGTGGAAAGGGTTCCACCCCTACACCAGGGCAAAGGGTTGTACTCCAGGTACTTCCTTACCCCAAAAAAGACAGGAGAATGGCGGCCCATCCTGGATCTCGGATACTTAAACAAGCACCTTTTAAAACCAAAATTCAAAATGGTGACTCTGGGAATTATTCTACCCTCTCTAAGGCCAGGGACTGGCTAGCGTCCCTGGACCTCAGGATGCCTACTTCCATATTCTCATCAGGCGCTCCCCCGAAAGTACCTCAGGTTCGAGCTGCCCTCAGGCCACTACCAGTTCAGAGCAGTGCCCTTTGGCCTCACCTCTGCTCCAAGGGTATTCACAAAATGCCTGGCAGTAGCAGTTGCTTCCCTAAGAAGGCAAAAAAATTGCCATCTTCCCTTACCTGGACGATTGGCTCATAGTAGGCCAGTCCCCAGACCAGGTCAGGTTACACCTACAGATAACTCAGCAACTGCTCACCTCTCTAGGTTTCCTTCTAAATCTTTCAAAGTCAGTTCTAGAGCCTGTACAGCTCCTCACCTTCATAGGTGCAGAGCTGAACACAGAGAAAGCCAGAGCCTTCCTTCCTTTGGACAGGGCAAGGACCCTGGTCTCTCTGGCCTCCTCATTCACCCTGCAGGTCTCTCGACCAGCAAGGCATTTTCTACAGCTCCTGGGGCACATGGCTGCCTCTACAGCAGTAGTGCAGGGAGCAAGATTTCAGATGAGGGACATCCAGTTCCATTTGAGAGCCTTTTGGTCTCAAAGGAAAGACCCTGTAACCAAATTGATCCCAGTGACTCAAACCCTGATCCAGGCCCTACAGTGGTGGCATGATCAGAGCAATCTGAGACAAGGGGTTCCTTTTGTCACTCAGTCTCACTCCTAATCCTTACTACAGATGCATCCCTCTTGGGGTGGGAGCTCACATGGCGACCTCACTACCCAGGGGTTGTGGTCCCCTCAGGAATCTCTGCTCCACATCAATCTGTTGGAACTCAGAGCAGTTTTCTAGCACTTCAAGCTTTTTCCAGATCTGTTCAGAACAAAGTTGGCTAGGTCAGAACAGACACCACCACCACCACAATGTGGTACATCAAGCAAGGGGCACTGGGTCCTTGACCTTGTGCGAAGCAATGAAGTTGTGGTCTTTGGCTTACTCCTGAACACCTCCCTACGGCAGTTCAGCTCCCAGGCAAGGACAATGTCCTGGCAGATGCTCTCAGCAGGATTTCCCAGGGCCATCACGAATGGTCACTGGACCCCCTGGTTTTGAGGTGATCTTTGCCAGATGGGGCACCCGCAGATGGATCTTTTGCAGCCCCAGACAATCACCAGCTTCCCTTTTTGCTGCAGGCCCCCAGTGTTGGGCTCAGTCCCTCTGGATGCCTTAGTCCTCAATTGGGAAGGGAAGTTTCTCTATGCTTTTCCTCCCTTCCCTCTACTGTTCAAAGTGCTAGTCAAAATCAGATCTCAGCCCTGCAAGATGATCCTGATTGCTCCAGATTGGGCCAGACAACCCTGGTATCCACTCCTACCTTCCTTAGCAGTCCATCTTTGCCTGTGTCTTCCCAGGAAGCACAACCTGTTAACCTGTGCTCAGGGGAGGGTTTGGTACCCGAACCTCAAATCTCTCAATCTCAAGGCCTGGCTCTTAAAGAGTTAGAGTTTGCTGATCTACACCTCTCCCAAGGTGTAATGGATATCCTGAAGGCTTCTGGAAACCTTCCACCAGGGCTACTTATAATTCCAAATGGAAAAGTTTTTCCATATGGTGCTTGAAAGTATATTTCCCAGAATCCGCTGATTTACCCACAGTCCTGGATTATAGGTCCACTTAAATACCTTGGGGCTGAGACCAGCTACCCTAAAAGTGCATTTGTCAGCTGTGTCTGCTTTTATTTCAGCAGGCAATCCCTCTTCTCTTTCAGCTCATCCTGTCTTCTCCAAGTTTTTCAAGGGATTGCTTCATACCAACTCTCCACTCAGGGACCCTGCCCCTGCTTGGGATCTTAATGTTTGCATTGCTCAGCTTATGCAACCTCCCTTTGAACCTTTGTCTTCACCAGAACTTAAGTAATTGACTTGGAAGACTGTGTTTCTGGTAGCCATCACTTCTGCCAGAAGCATAAGTGAATTGCAAGCTTTATCAGTGGAGCCTGATTTTATCTCCTTTCATAGAGATAAGGTGGTCCTCAGGACTAATAGGAAGTTCTTGCCTAAGGTGGTTTCAGATTTCCACCTTAATCAATCCATATCTCTTCCAGTGTACTTCACTGACCATTCCTCCTCTGGCAAGAGGAGGTTGCACAGCTTAGATGTGAAGAGAGCCCTTAGTTACCACATAGAGCGCACCAAGGGTCACAGGTTTGACTCCTCCAACTGTTCCTCACTTATGGTGAGGTTGGTAAAGGGAAACCTGCCACTAAAAGATCCATTGCCAGGTGGATTGTCTCTTGTATCCAATTTTGCTATGAAAAACTGGGTAAGGTTCTTCCCTCAAGCCTGAGGGCTCACTCTACCAGAGGTACAGCTGCTTCCCTGGCTGCTGCCAGGGACATCCCTATTCTAGAGATATGTCAAGCAGCTACCTGGAAAACAGATTACACTTTTACCAAGCATTACTCCCTGGACATCCAGGCTAGGAGTGATGCTCGGTTTGGCACAGCTGTGCTTCAGAGCCTATTTCCCAAGTAGGTTCTGTCCCTCCTCCATGGAGGTACTGCTTTGTAGTCTGCATGTGTCATAATATGTAAGACTTCATGTTATTTGAAGAAAAATTACTCACCTTAGTAATGTTGTTTCTTCTAATGTGGAGTCTTGCTATATTATGACCTCCCCCCTGCCCCTCTCAGAACCTCTGTTTTTGGGATGTGGGTGGGAGTAGTGCAGTGTTGGCACTTAGTAGGTGCCAACCTTGTTTATTTCACCCTCATTTTTGGGGTGCTTGGTGTTGTGTTTTTCATTTTGGGTCTCCTGACTTAAGTCTTTGTTTTGGGACCAAAAAATGTGTTCTTATGTTTAGTAGCCAGTTGGCTAGTGTAGGTTTACAGCTTCCACACAGGACCTCAGTGAGTTTAGCTCATAAAGATCTGACAGTTTGAGTTTGAAGAACAGAGTTTCAACTGAGCACGAGCTCAGCGTTCCATACCTGGCATGGAAAGTTAACTCTTTCACCTCCGGAACAATTCAAAGGTTGGGACTCACTGCATATGTCATAATATAGCAAGACTCCATTAGAAGAAACAACATTACTAAGGTGAGTAATTTTTTCTTCTGGGCTGTGGCTCATAAATGTTTCAAGAGAATGTAGAGCAGACAGAATATTGACTGGGGGAAACCAAGAAGAATTAGGAAGTAGGAGCATGGGGGTAGGGGTTAGGAGTCGGTAGCAGAAGTAGAGTTGATAATGCAAGCGGTGAGATAACATGGAAACATAGAATGTTGGCAGAAAAGAACCAGTAGGCCCATTTCATCTGCCTATTTTCCCTGCCTGTTTCTACACCCTGGACCATGTTGGGTCACAGGTGTCCCTTCCTCCTCTCTTACCTTTACGCATTATACCCATGTGCCTATCCCATGCATGTCTGAAGCTCCCCGCTGTCTTTGCCACTACCACCTTTTCTGGCAGGCTGTTGGAGACATCCACCACCCTTTCCTGGAAGAAATATTTTCTCACATCATTCTTAAACTCCCCGTGTTCTAATGCTGTTCCTCTTGTAAAACAGACCCCCCTCCTGCACCTTGTTCACCCCGTGAGGTACATACAGGTCTCAGTCATGTCCTGTCTTGCTCTCCTCTCCTCCAGGGAGTGGTTGAGCTCCCACAGCCTTTCCTCATATGGTTTCTTGTGCAGCTCCTCTCACTATTTTGGTAGCTGTATTCTGCACAGCTTCTACCCTGTCGTTGTCCATGAGGTGTAGCCTCTGGAACTGGACACAGTACTCCAGCTGGGGCCTCACAAGGGGACAGTACAGAGGCAACCACATCTCCCTTCTGCTAGAAATCCGTCTACCTATGCACCCTATTATCTGGCTTGCTTCGCCCGCTGCCTTGTCACACTGCCCTGCCACCTTGAGATAATCAGATATGATCACCCCAAGGTCCCTCTCTTTCTTGGTAACTATAAGTACCCCCTCTCCCCAATCTTGCTCACAGCCCTTGGGTTTCCTCACCCAGGTGCATGACTTTGCACTTCTTGGCATAGAAATGCAGCTGCCACTCTCCAGACCACTCCTCTAGTTTCCCCAGATCCCTTTGTATTCTCTCCACCCCCTTGCAGGGTTAACCCTTACTTCAGTGCTTTAAAACTGATGTTCATCTCAGTATTGCTTCCTATGTGGTGCTCACAATGACCCAAACCACTGATACATAGAAACATAGAATTTGATGGCAAATAAGGACCACTTGGCCCACCTAGTCTGCCCATTTTTTCCTACCTAACAGATAAGCTGCAGATCCTAGCTAACCAACAGCTTACTTCCTCCTACTCCCCACTAGGACTGCCTTATGTCTGTCCCATGCATTCTTGAATTCCCCCACTGTTCTTGACTCCACGACCTCCTCAGGGAGGCAGTTCCATGCATCCACAACCCTCTCTGTGGAAAAATTACTTCCTCACATTACCTCTGAGCCGTCCCCCCTCTATCTTCAAATTGTGCCCCCTTGTTCTTGTTGGCAGCAGATGGAGAACCTCTTCCATTTGGAGGTGTACGTTTTCCTGGTAGAGGGTTTCCGAGATACCCTTAGAACCTCAAGGACCCCTCTGGAAAGGTGCAGATTAGCATACTCTAGGTCCTCAGAGCCAGGCCATGAGCCTTGAGGGACTGGAGGTTGGGGTAGAGGATCCTCCTCTGGGAGGATGTCAACAGGTTGTGCCTTCTGGGGAGGCAAATTTGGTCTGGAGACAGACAGAGACAGGAGCAGAGAGTACCAAGGCTGCCTGGCCCAATCTGGAGCTATAAGGATCATTGTTGCTGGCTGGGACCTGAGCTTGTTCAGCACCCTGAGCAAATGAAAATTATGTACCTACTGTAACTCAAGATCTTTCTGTGTATCTTCACCATTCATCACTGTCGGGTGTCAGCCGGAGGCGCAGCACCGCGCAGGAGCTTTCTTTTGGGGAGGAGCTGGTGCCGAGGAGGCGCTGGCCTCGAGGCTGACGTACTACGTGGTGCTCGTGGGCTGGCCAGCAATGGTCAAGGACTACTCCTTCACCCCAGTTCTGCTCGCCAGAGAGAGAGAGGAAAAAACTGAGGGCGGACAAGGGAACCCAAGGGATAGCAAAAGGAAGGGATATAAAACTGAAAAAGAAATAAACAGGCCAGAGGAGGATTTGAAGGTCTGTGTGGAGGGGTTGTGGGATAACTGACAGACCAGATACCAAACTTCTAGTTCAACACACAATCTCTGTGTGATGCTTATTCAAAATACAAGAAATACGAACATACGAAATTTGCCAGCAGATAAAGGCCTAGAGGTCTATTAAGTCTGCTCGAATCTGCAGCTGCCCCTCCCTTCCGCCCTTCCCCTTCATTGACCCTCCCCTTGTCCTGTCCCATCCCCTTTTGAAGCAGTCCAGTGTTCTACTGGATACCACTTCTGCAGGTAACGCATTCCACTCAGCCACCACCCTCTCTGTGTTAAAAAAAAAAAAAAAAAAAATCTCATCTCCCTCCAGTCTCATAAAATGCCCCTGGTGTCCCTCCTCTCCCTTACTTTGAACAGCCCCTCTGTACCTGTCTTGTTTATTCCTTTCATGTACTTAAAGGTTTCAATCATGTCTCCCTGTCCCTCCTCTCCTCCAGTGAGTACATGTTCAACTCCTCAGCTACCTCTCGTGTAATCGTCCCCCAGCCCCTTGATCATCTTTGTCATCTCGCTGCACCCCTCCAGTAACTTAATGTCCCTCTTCAGATACGGGTGCCAGTACTGCACCCAGTACTCCAAGGCGGCCCAGCTAATGACCCATACAGTGGCAGAATCACCTCCTCCCTCCTTGAGGATATACCTTGCAGTACAACCCAGCATTTTGTTGGCCTTTGCAGCTGCCTTCTCACATTGTGCCGAGTTGTTCATTGACCCTGTAATGAGCACCCCAGATCTTTCTCCTCCTCTGTCTGGGCTAGCTTCACTCCCCCCAGCTGGTAACTCCTCCTTGGGGTCTTCATCCCAAAATGCAGCACCTAGCACTTTTTGGCATTAAACCCCAGTTGCCAGGTGTCTGACCAGGTTTCAAGCTTTGCCAGATCATCCTGCAACCCCTGCCATCCCCCTAGGTCATCCACCACTGCTCCTACCTTAGTATCATCAGCAAACAGACTGATCTTGCTCTTGATATCCAATGATATGTCTGCAATGAATATCCCAAACAACACTGGTCCCAACACTGAGCCCTATGGAACACCGCTCGTCGCTACCCTTGGGTGTGAGAGCTCCCCACCCACCACCACCCTCTGTTGCCTTCCCTGAAACTGGTTCCCTACCCATCTCACCAGCTTTGCACCCGCGCCGTGCCTACTAACTTACTTCCGAGCTTCCATGTGGCACAGAGTCGAATGCCTTACTGAAGTCCAGATACAGGACATCCACTGCATGGCCCCTGTCAAGTTGCCTAGTTACCCGGTCATAGAACTCCACCAGGTTGGTTTTGGCAGGATCTGCCCTGTGTGAAGCCATGCTGTCAGCTGTCCTGTAGTTCTTTGGCCTCTAGGAGGGCCACTAGCCTCTCCTTCAGGATAGTCTCCATTAGCTTACCTACGATAGATGTGAGACTCACTGGTCTGTAGTTTCCCGGTTCATACTTGGGGCCACTCTCGTGGAGGGGCACCACTTGAGCCATCCTCCAGGCCTGAGGTACACATCCTGAATGTAGTGAGGCATTAAATAGGTCTGCCAAAGGTCCTGCAAGGACCTCTGCCAGCTCCTTCAGTACCCTGGGGTGGATGCCATCTGGGCCTGGCGCCTTATCCACCCTCAGTGCCTTCAAACCCTCCCGAACTGTGCTCTCCATGATTTCCCCATCTGTCACCCCCTCCCCCCCGTTTCTGCCATTTCTCCCCCCGTGGGTGTCACCCCCTCTTCTCTTTAGTAAATTCTGAGCCGAAGTACTCATTTTATTGCTTCTGCCTTATCGCACCCTGCTTCAACCCAGCCCCCCTTCTAATCCTTACTGTGTGGTCCTTACAGCTCCTTTTCTCCCTGATGTACCTAAAGAAGTCCTCCTCCCCCTTCTTAATGCCTTGTGCCAGCCTGAGTTCCGTAGATGCCTTGGCTCCCCTTACTGCCCTTGTCACCTCCTTTGATTCCATCACGTAGTCCTCCCTGTCCTCCCCTCTCCCTGTTTTCTTGTACTTCCTAAAGGCAGCTCTTTTCCTCCTTACCTTTTCTATGACCACCTTGCTCAACCAGCTCGGTTTCTTAGCCCTAGCCTTCTTGCTCTGGGCCTTGCAGCAAGTTTTGGTTGCCTCCACTATCCCCAGCTTTGAGCGCCCACCTCTGGTTAGTGTCTATACTAGATTGAATTCTGGCCACGTACCCTTTTACCACTTCCCCCATCCTCCCAAAGTTGGCCCTCCTGAAGTCCAGCACTCTTGTGTCAGATTCCACTCCTTCCTTGCCCATATCCAGTGTGAGCCATACTGAGTGGTGGTCACTCCCTGACAGCGGTTCCTCCACTGTAAGTTCTCTCACAAAGTCCCCATTTGCCAGCACAAGGTCAAGGGTATTCCCTAACCTGGTTGGTTCATTGACCATTTGCAGCAGGAAGCTGTTCTGGAAGGCATCCAGCAGTACCTGCTTCCTTCTGTTCCTGGTTGTTGGGGTATTCCAGTCCACTCCTGGCATGTTGAAGTCCCCCACAGTCACCAGACTACCCTTCTCGAGTCCTCCTGATCTGTCCCGCTAGTTCGCTGTCTAACTCTTCCGTCTGAGATGGCGGCCTGTACACCACTCCCATTCTAAGAATCCTATTATTGGAATCCTGGATTTGCATCCAAATTGACTCCGTACTACCCTCCTCCCCTTCCTTCCTTACACACTTCAGTCCTTCCTTCACATATAGTGCCACACCCCCTCCGTTCCCAATCACCCTGTCCCTACGAAATAACCTGTACCCTGGCACAGACAGGTCCCAGTCATTGTATTGGGTGGCCCATGTTTCTGTGATGGCTGCAATGTCCACCTCTCCCTCTGCCATGAGCACCTGTAACTCTGCAGTTTTCCTCCCAAGGCTCCTAGCATTAAGGGTAACTATCTTCCACCCTTTCCCTCCCATTCTGCCTTCCTTTACTAGCATCACCAGTAGTGCTTGCCATTTATCCTTTCACTGTTATGGGGGGTAAGCTCATATGGTTTCCCAACCTGTGGTCTCTGCATCTCTCTCGTCCAATTGCCACCCCCCGCTCCTAGTTTAAATTCCCTACTTCCTCTATGTACTCCTCCATCCTCTGTTTCAACACTTTCTTTCCCTCCTCACTCAGTGTAGTCTGTCCTTGGCATGAGACTACTGTCCTCCCCCCAACAGCCCATACCCTTTAGCACAACACCACGTTCTTAGCCATCGGTTAAATTCCTCTGTTCTCAGCTTTCTTGTTATGCAGCTCTGATTCAATGCAAAGAAGTGCAAGGTAATGCACATGGGAAACAAAACCCAGGGGAAGCGTACACAATTGGGGGGGTGAGATACTGACAACAGTAAAAATAGAAAGGGACCTGGGGTAATTATATCAGATGACCTAAAGGTGGGCAAGCAATGATGAGAGGCAGTGGAAGGCTGGGGGTATACTGGGATGCATAGGAAGAGGCATCAGTAGCAGAAAACAGGAAGTTGTTATCCCTCTATACAAACAGTTGGTGAGACCCCATCTGAGTACTGTGTGCAGTTCTGGAGACCCCATCTCCATAAGACATAGACAGAGTGGAGGCTGTCAGAGGGAGGGCAACAAAATGGTGCAGGAGTCTGCACCAGAAGACATCTGAAAGAAAGACTAAAGGAGCTTAAAGGAAAACTACACCCAAAACCTGAAAAATATATATATACGTGCAGAGTGTTTTCATTTCTATGTGAAGTTCTAGTGTTTCCTTCCTCTGACTGGTATTAGGAGTTTTTTAAATTAGCATGCTAGCTTTTATACTAGTTTACGACCCCTGGGGATCTCCATACCTGATAGTGTAATTGTATTTCTGGTTCCCACAGTGCATTTTGTCTCATGTGACTGTGATGCAAGATAGACCCAACATTCAGCACATGCATGCCAAACAAACTAAATATCTTGGAAGCTTTACAAGCTACACAAAAATTACCAGCAGCAAAGTTTTTCAGGACAGTAAAACCTTTAGGATGAGGGTGGTCACCAAGCTGAATTCTACAGATTTTAAAATATAGCCATCTCTGTAATGCAGTGCTTTCTGCTGGATTTATGGGCTTTGCTACATCACCATTACATGAAACAAGGTGCACTGTAGGACAAAGAAATGCAGTAAAACTATTTGATATGGTGATCTCCAGGGGTCGTAAAACTACCCTAAAGCTAGCAGGCTAATTTAGGAAAAACTGCTAATACCAGTCAGAGGGAAGGAAACACTAGAACTTCACATACAAATTAAAACATTCTGCACAACATATATTTTTTCAAGTTTTGGGTGTAGTTTTCCTTTAATATGTATACTCTTGAGGAAAGAGGGGAGAGAGGGGACATGATAGAAACTTTCAAGTACCTCAAGGGAATTAACAAAGTCCAAGAGGGTAGCATCTTCCAGAAAAAGAGATGTGCAAGAACAAGGGGGCACAATTTGAAGATAGAGGGAGGACGGCTCAGGGGTAATGTGAGGAAGTATTTTTTCACTGAGAGGGTTGTGGATGCATGGAACAGCCTCCCTGAGGAGGTCGTGGAGTCAAGAACAGTGGGGGACTTCAAGAATGCATGGGACAGGCATAAGGCAGTCCTAGTGGCGGGTAAGAGGAAGTAAGCTGTTGGTTAACTAGGATCTGCAGCTTATCTGTTAGGTAGGAAAATGGGCAGACTAGGTGGGCCAAGCGGTCCTTATCTGCCATCAAATTCTATGTTTCTATGCTTGCCTTGGGCACTGAAAGTGTCTCCGAAAAAGTTACTGATCTTCCTGCCCCCTCACATAATTGTCCTAGTTCCTCAAACCTCCTCTGGACTATATCTACTGTCTTGTCAGCCAGGTCGTTCGTCCCAAGATGTATAATTAAATGAGGCTTGTCCCTACCCCTTCTAGCATATTTCAGAACAGATTGTCCCACCCTTTCCGCTCTCATTCCTGGCATGGCCTCCACCCAAATGCGACTATGCCTCTCCCCCTTGCTACCCCACCTGACTCCTCTTAGTATTGAGTCCCCCAGCTCTAAGATTCTACCACTCTTACTCCCTGCTTGCTTCCATTCATTTCCCTCTCTCATTTCCGGCTCCTCTTCTTCCCCCTGCACATTATTTCCCCTTTTTGCCCCTGTTGCAATTCTCCCAGCAGAACTTCCCCCCGCTCCGGTTTGGTCCAGGCATTTATCAATTACTCCTCTAATTTCATCATTTCCCTCCTCCATCTTCTTCCTCTCTAGCAGTGCAAAACTATTTTCTGAAGACCCTTCACAAATGCCCGCTCCCTCTCTCTTCATAGTATCCTGTTCTCTCCTTTCTACTCCATGACTTTTGCCACTTCTTCTCCTCCCCTAATAAGTCCCTATCTCCTCCTTCCATTTGTCTTTTGTCTTGACCTGGTTCCCCCAGCACTCATTCTTCCTGGCCTGGGTCCCCTTGTCCCTGCTTCCGTTCTTCTGACCTTCTCCTCACCACTGTTGGCTTAAATCGCCCTCCCTCATCTCCCATTCTTCCTCCCTCCAGTACTGGGCTAAAACCACCCCCAGTCTGCCTTGCCTGTCTTAGTTCCTCCTGCAGACTCTCAATCTCCTTTCTGAGTTTCTCTATGTGGTTGCACACTAAACATCCTCCCACGCTTCAGGCAATTTTTAAGAAAGATTGGTCCACCTCAGTTGTTGCAGCCTACCACCCTACCCATTGCTGTCACTGCCCACCAGCAACTCCCCACCCTTCCAGATGCAGGATACCAAACACTCCCCCAAGTCTCCCCTCTATCAGTGCAAAACATTATTTTCTTAATTTCCCTTACCCCCTTTGTTGTACACGTTCAGACAGATTGAGCAACTGTTTTTTATATTCCTAACCTTCCTATCCAGACTCAAAAAGAGACTTTAAGTAGCTATTGCACAACCTTCTTCAAACTCCTACTCCTCCTTTCCACAATGCAATAGCAATGTAAAGAAGTAACAATAAAGGCTCCTAGATTTGCAGTTACTTCCCTTCCACTGAGATAGCAGTCACATCTTCACTTACTTCTGTTCCTTTCCTGGATGTCTGCTTCTGCTATGACAGGTGCATATCCTTTGCCTGTTTGAGGAAGTGATGTCAGAACCCCTGGTATAAAGGAAATCATGGGTGAGGGATTGGGTCCAACCCAAGTCTTCCAGAAACGATCAGGTAGCTGATGCTCCTGATCAGACCATTAGCACCCTTCCCCCACTATGCAGTAACCTTTGCAGCTAATGAAGCCAGCAAAAATGAATCATAATTCTACTCAAAGCCCCCAAAATAGGTTTGCTACCAAAAGAAACAGGTCTCCTATTCAAACAGCTTCACCAACAACACCTCAAAATAGGATTGAAATTAGAAGATATAGGTCTCTGAGTCAAAGAAACAGCCCCACTTAAATCACACCAAATAGGTTTTAAATCAGAAGAAATAGGCTTCTACAAGTGCAGCCTGCTACACAGTGAAATATCAAATAAATGAGTCCACTTATAGCCACCAAAACAGTTTTCAAAATTCCAACAGCCCCAAAACAATACCCTGCTAGTCCCTTAGAAGCAGTACGAAAGAAAAGAAATAATCTTCAACCAAGTAAAATCCACAAGAAACCATGTAAAAAGAAGAAGCTACTGTATAACATCTGATCCTTTTCCTTTTAAGAAGCCAAAGTCAAATAACCTTCAGCAATGGCGTATTCCTTCAATACATCAGTTTGCAGCAACAGACTATGAATGCTCTTTCTCTGCACTTAGCCAGCACCTACTGACACTGATCTCTGATCTAACTTATCAGTTGACATTCAGCCTCCACCCTTATGCGGGCCTTGTTTGCTTGGGTGGTGGGGGCTCAAAAAAAAAAAAAAAACAAGCTATAGACAAAGAACCTCAATGCAGAATCACTGAAAGAAGGGTTACCCTAAAGGGCACTGGCAACAAGTCAAGTTTCAAAGAAATACGTAATCATACATACTTCCACAATGCAAAGCATCATGGAATATATGCAAATCACCATGACATTTCCGACTTGTTCAGTTTATAGCAATTTTCATGCATTTTAAATAGCACAACTAACTTAATTTCTATAATAGTCACCTAGTACTTTTTACCATTATCAAAAACACCTAGTGCCATGGTATTTTGAACAGTGACAGGTTTCATAAACATAAGGTATTTTATGACACAGTGCTGTTACATACTAAATCCAACAACGATAAACATAACCTGTTTTACGTATGCTTGGAGGTCACCACAATAAATGGAAATTACGTACCTACCGTAATTCTTGATCTTTTTGGATGAAGTCTCCACCACTCATTCACACTAATTATATGGTTGGTTGGTCTCTCTTCCTCTGAGGTGGGATACAGATGTGACACGCAGAGTCCTAACAAGGATGAAACAAGTGTCTGCCGCTTTCAGCCTTTGCAGATTGTTTTGAGGCCTTTAGGGACTTTTCCATCCTGCTTAAAGGGAAACGTCCACGACTGATTGAGCCCCACCTCCTTGTGAAGCAGAGCCCGCTTAACAGTTTCAGAAATAGGACACATTTTTTAAACTTACTGGTGCATCAATTTATTTTAAATTATATTTGGTTGATTTTGCGCCCTCCCCATGGGCATTTTACAACTGAGAGCCCTCCCTGGCGCACTCACAATCACCCACGGCTATCATCAGTATGACATCTGGCAGGGAGCAGCCGGGGCTCGTCCATAGGATTACTATAGCGCAGCACTTTCAAACAGCTCTGGTTTGACTACTGTATTGCTGTACCTTCAAACAGCTCCAGTTTGGAGCCTATGTGTGTCCGTGCTGTACTGAGACCAGGTACAGACTGCCAGGCACACTGGCAGTCTGTACCTGGTATCAATGTATCATGGACACATAGTGTCCAAACTGGAGCTCTCTGAAAGTGCCGTGCTACAGTAATCCTATGGACGAGCCCCGGCTGCTCTCTGCAGGACACGTCGTACTGGGGTGATTGTGGGCACAACAGGGAGGGCTCTTAGTTGTAAAATGCCAGCAGGAAGGGTGCAGGATCAACCAGATACAAATTAAAATAAAATGGTGCACAGTAAGTTTTAAAAATGTGTCCTATTTCTGAAACTGCTAATCGGGCCCTGCTTCACACGGAGGTGGGGCCCGATCAGTCTTAGATGTTTCCCTTTAAATCCAAACCAGCCATAGTTCTTTCACTGTGATGCTTCTTATTATGCGTTGCATTAGCAGGGTGTGTGTAATTTGGAATTCTCTGAAACTGGGCTTTATTGCCAATTCCTTTCCAGGGTAATCTTTGCTTCAGTGTCTTTGCACTGATAAGTCTTATCTTCGTACCTAGGATATCTAATTTATGAATTAACCTCCTATGTGGTACACTAGGAGCTGCTTACCTAATTGCGGAATATACAGCATCCGCAGACCTTACCACATGTGGTTCCTTTGTGAAATTTTAGAAAAATCCAGCATGAGTTGTTTGGTGTGATTTTTTTTTTTTTTTTTTTTCTCTTCCTCTTCTCCCATACAGAATCTGTACTGGGTCACTGAGTGCAAATTTTATGTTTTTTGTTTAGTACTGAATTTAGTTTCTTAGGATGGTCATAAGCAGTTTTCTTTGAATTAACATCAGCCTGACTGCCCTGTAGTTTCCTAGTTACACGCTAATTCTTTTATTTGATTATTGGCATCCTGTGTGCCACATTCCAGTCTGACACACAAAACAGGTTTAATGGACTTGTTGAATGTTATTGCTAGTAGGGACGTAACAGAATCAAAGGTTGTGTATTTTATGATATTTATATATCAAAAAAAAAAATAATACTGGTCATCACGATAATTTGCAGCATTTTTAATTTTAGGACAGATAGTAAAACTATGATTGGCAGAAGGTGAGAAACTGGGAATCTCTGTTATACCTGGAGAATGACATGCTGCCAGAGCAAAGAGATGAGAAAGTTAACATGCTGTCACACTGCACGATATTGTTGCTTTTACAGTGAATTTTCATCAGTAGGAATTATTGTGACCTAGTGTCACATGTTTCCCAGGTGCATTATTTTGCACTTCTTTGTATTGAATCCAAGCTGCCATACTTCTGACCATTCCTTCAACCTTGCAAGTCCTTTCGTCCTTTCCACACTCCTTGTGTATCAACCAATTGCAGATCTTTGTGTCATCTGCAAAGAGGAATACTTTCTCTTCCAGTCTCTCTGCAATGTCACTTATAAAGATATTAAAAGGACTGGACCCAGTACTGAACCTCAAGTGCACCCACTAGTAACCCTCTTTCTTCAGAGTGGACTCCATTTACAATTACCTTCTGTGTCCTGTTGTCCAGCCAATGTTTTATCAAGCTACCACCCTGGGACCCACTCCCAGGCTGGTTAATTTGACTATTAATCTTTTGTGTGGGACTGTGTCAAGTGCCTTGCTAAAGTCTAGGTAGGCCATGTCCACAACCCCTCCCTGGTCTACTACTTTGGTCACCCAGTCAAAGAAATTAATTAGATTTGTCTGACATGACCTTCCTGCTGTGAACCCATGCTGCTTTGGGTCCTGTGCCCCACTGGCCTCTAGGTACTCAACAATTCTTTCCTTCAGAACTGATTTCATCACGTTCCCTACCATAGAGATCAAACTGACAGGTCTGTAGTTTCCTGCCTCTGTTTTGCTCCCGCTTTTGTGAAGGGTTATCACATCCGCCTTCCTCCAGTACCACACCATCCTCCCATGATTTGTTAAAAAGGGTAGTCAGTGGTGTCACTAGTTCTCTCCTTAATTCTTTTTAGAATTCTGGGGTGAATTCCATCAGGCCCCATTGCTTTGTCCACCTTCAGTTTTAGGAGTTCTTTCAGAACCCTTTCTTCTGTGAAAGGACTGGGATCAACCCCCCCCCCCCAAAATCAGGTGCTTCTGCTAATTGGATTAGGCACCTCCCTACCTCCTGTTCCGTGAATACTGAGCAGAAGTATTCATTCAGTATCCCTAACTATCGCTAAACCGCTTAATGTTCTGTATTTCAGTGTAACTGCATTGTAATCTATTTGGTTATTTTTTCATGTTCTGTATCTGTCTGACTTGGAACCTTTGTAAACGAGTCTTTTGGCTCAAAGGTATTAATCCCAAATTGAAATAAATAAATACATACCCTGCAGAGTAAGGAGTTAAAGCATTCTTAAATTAGAACGAGATACTGTAGGACCTTTGTAAAACCTCCAAAAAAGTAAGAAGTCTAACATGTGAACAACATGCATCAACGGCAGACCAATTAAAATTAAAAATAAAGATTGCAGTGATGTGTATAAGTGGGCTTAGAGTAATAAACCGACAGACCTGATTGTAAAGTACTTCAGCCCTTCTAAGAGTAGTCTTATTAGCTGTGGAGTAAATAGGAAGACCAAAGTCAATAAGCCAGCAATAAGACACAATGAGGTGTGGGTTATGCCTGATAAGAGCATGCCCCAGGTGCATTGAGTGCCTTTAGCACCTGGGAAGTGCTCTTATCAGACCATAACCCACACCTCGGAGTGTCTTATTGCACTTGTAAAATGCCCCCCCCCCGACTTCAATTTAAAAAAATGGACACACAAAGTGCACATAAAAATATGCTCAGTAGAAAATCATAAAAAGTAGTCCCTGTCATTGTGTTTGAGTGCAGGAGGTTGGTATGTGTGTCTGCACTGTCAGCTACCTAGACAGCTGATCCTGCCACAAGTTTTAAAGAAAGACATTTTTTAAAAAAACTATCTGGTTGATCCTGCCATTTCCAGATGGGTTAGGCAAGACTCGGTTTCGTTTTGACAGCCTAATATAGATGGTGACCGACCGAGTGCTGTCAGTACTGTAACATGAGATTATGTGAAATATTTCACGTAAGGTCTTGTATGTTTAAAAGTTGGAAGTATTTGTATTTTCCTTAGCTTTACTCACTTTTGTTTAAAAGAAGCTGCCCACAGTTGAAAGCCGAGAGCGAGGGAGTCCGTGGTTCAAAGTGTGTGCAAGCCTGAGTTAGCATTGCTATGGCAATACACGGTCACGCTCGCGTCTAGTTTTTTTTAAAGGTGCGACTTAGAATATAGAAACATAGAATTTGACGGCAGATGAGGACCGCTTGGCCCACCTAGTCTGCCCATTTTCCTACCTAACAGATAAGCTGCAGATCCTAGTTAACCAACAGCTGATTTGCTTCCATTCGTGTTTCTAATGTTAGAAACCGAGGAAAAGGTTACAAAAAAAAAATGCTCTAAAGTTTAAACGTCTGGCATTGTTATTTTTAAAGGGGTGTGATTAGAAAACACAACTGTATGTGGAATTTAAATGTCAGTGATTCAGAGTAAAACGGACGACCATAGAAAGGAAATGGAGAAAATAAAAATAAAAGTAGGGGCACCTTAGGTTTTAAATGGTGTTTATGAAAAACTTTTTGTTGCTTGTAATTTTGGGAATTTTATCCTTCGCAGCCAACTGATTACTGAGCCAAACACTCGAGGCTGACTTCCGTTTTGTGGTCCTGTTTTATACTTCACGGTCACTTTAGCTAGTGCCGACAGCTTTACAGTCAGATTTTCCTAACTGGGATATGGGTGGGACACTGATACCTTAGGTTATGGGGCTTTCCTTGTGGCGTGTGGTGCCAGTTGGCAAGGTATGGGCTGATAAGGACACGGCTAGAATGACCCTTTAGCCAGTCAGATGGGAGGAATGTTTTTGCCCATTTTATAAGAGATAGCAACATCTGTTTGGCTAGAACTTTCTGAGAATGTGAAGTGAAGCAATTCCTAACTTTGTAAAGTAAACCCAATCTAATGTGATCCTTCTTAATCAAGGAATCAATATGATTTTACAATATAGAACTGTCTAACATAAATCGTAAATATTTGGTTATCAACCTTTTCAGTTACTTTATTACCTATGTACTTAATTACCAAAGATGACCAACCAGAAGACTGCTTACAAATAGGCCTAAAGAGCATATACTTTGTCTTCCACATTTAAAACCATTTGTTTTTAATCAGCCAACATTGTACCAGCAAAAATCACTCTCAGCCTGAGTTATAATGAAGAAAGGAGTCATAGGATTTTTACAGAGCTAGGTAGACTTTAGTCCATTATGCTCAGCTACTTGTTACTATTATGTCATTTTCCCCGTCGGTAGAAGTCATTGTTTGTTTGAAAGCCAGTGTAGTTTTACTTCCCACCACCTCCAATGAGAGCCTATTCTAGCCATGCACAACTGTTTGGTTACACCATGGACTGATCCTCACTAATCTTGTTGATCTAGCTTTTCATTGTTTGTTTATTTAGCTTTGTTGGCCGGGTAAGTACACTAGACAAGTATTATGCCTATTTTCAGGAACGACTCGGAAGAATAAAACATAGGGATACAGAAAAATTGTACAGAAAGGATGCAAGTTGTAATGGATGTGACCAGGTATTAAACAAGTTATCACTGGAAACACAAGAATTATTAGCATACTAAAACAATGTCATCAACATATAGAAAATACAGTAGTCTTAGTAACAACCAAAGGCAAATCAATTTATAAACAAACTGAATAAAAATGGACCCAGTATTGATCCCTGTAGTACTGCAGATGTTACAGAACCTAAAGCCATCCTTTATTTACAATTAGTAAAGTAATTTGAGAACCAGGAGACCACAGTATTGGACAAACCCAACAATCTAAGTTTTGAAATCAGGAGACTATGATCAATTAAATCAAAGGCCTTTGATAAATCTTTAAAAGTGTGACCGCCGTATATACTTTAATTTGAACACATTTTAGCGCCGCAAAGTTCGTGTTTACACCTAGAAACCGAAAAGAAAAAACTGGTAATCACGGCTTTAATGTTTTTGAGTGTGGTGAATTCTGTTCAGACAGGGACACTTCAGTGTGTGAAAGCTGTGTTCATGTCTTGACAGAATTATTAAACATGCCTGAATAAGGCTAAAGAAGAAAAATGTCACCACCTCAAGGTCCCTCGAGCTCTGACCAACTGACACCCTAAATTACTGTGGGTGAAACCACAATGATAACTATTGTAACTGCTACCCTGAGACAGGTATACAAGTAGTTTAAGAGGCTTGCTGAACTGGCTAACTGCCTGGTTCCCTCTAAAATCAAGAGAAACTAAGCACACAGAACCCCTGCTGGACAGCCTTTGGGGACTTCCGTGCCTGTTATAATGCTTGCCAACCCTGCAGATTGCAGGCTACAAAGATCATTCAAGCTACAAAGGATGTCTGCTTTTGAGCAGCAGACTCTGCAAACAAGCTGTCTCCTTTGCTCATTTTATGTTTGCTTGCACACATATGCAAGAAACACAGTGCCACCATACGAGTTTTTGTAGATATGGCACCGCCGCATCCAGTGTCCGGATCTGTTTTACAGGCGCGGTCGCATCGCACCAGTGAATGTCCAAGCTGTCTATGACAGCATTTCAGATGCAGTGGTGTACAGTTGAAAGAGAAAGACTGCTACAATCAGCGGTGGTAACGTGTAGACAATTTGCATACTGCCGTGCGTCAATAGTATGCAGATTGCTTACAGTCACCATCACTGATTGTAGGTGTCAAACTGTACACCACTGCAAAGCCGCCAGCATGATGTGGCCCCCCCTCCCATTTGTTGTGTGCCGAGGGGGTGCCCAATCCCCCTTGGCTCATGCACCCCCCCCAAGCACACTGTATGTCCGATAGGGGTGCCTGTCGGCTCCAGTGCCCCTCCAAAAAACAAACTTCTAGGGACATGGATATGTTGTTCAATCCACACTTATTGGCAGGTTTCTTGCTGCTTTAAATCTTGCTGGAAGGTCTTCAAGCTGGCTCCTCCCACCCACCCGGGTAGTAAACCTCTCAGCTCCGCCCCATGACGCCAGAGCTTCCTTACCGCTTGGAAGCTCAGGTTCCCTCCTTAGCGCTCTGCGTTTTAGACTGGATCCTTACTCTTCGGGTTCATCCGAAATTGGTTTTCAAGTTTTCTAAACTTTGGTCTTCATCTTCCCTCGCGGCTGCGATAGACAAATCTATTTCCGGCTTTCGGAGGTGCCCTTGCGGGCAGAAAATGTCCAGGATGGATCCGCACTCCACGTGCGTCTACTGCCTTGGCCTAGATCACGACCCGCAGGCCTGCGAGTTGTGCCGCTCTTTCTCTGCCAACGTCCTGAATGATCGCGCTGCCTGATTGAAGCTTGGGCGCCCCGAGAAGCGTTTTCCGCCGGTAAAATCTAAAGAGGCTCGTTGGGCGGTGTCCGCAGCAGCTGGCTTGGCTGAGCAGCTCGAGCAGATGATCGCCCTCGAGGAGGAGGAGGTGGCCCAGGCCGCATCTTCCTCCTCGGCCGCGGCATTTATCCCACTCTCTCTGAGTTCCTCGTACACAGCTTAGTTCAAGGAGCTTTGTCAGTCCCTTTCCACAAAGGGAGAGGGGCCTTCGGGACTTTCTTCTCAGCCCAAGAAGAAGGGTCGAAGGTAAGTCCACCGTCGGCGTTAGTGAGGGCCGGGAGAGTCTCCTTCCCGGACAGCCAACTGTCGACTTGATCAGTTGCGGCTCAGGCGCTGGCTTCACGGTGTCCCCGTCAGACCAGCCTGCCGAGACTCCCGTCAACGCAGTCGAGATTTTTCTCGATCCGTTAGATGGGCTGTCGACTGGTGAAGCCGACAACCCTCCTTCACCAGTTCCCCCGGTGGAGACCGAGGATCTGCCTGTGCCTTCGGGGCCACAGTCTTTGGTTAAAGTTCCCGAGCAGAGGGAAGAGCGGGTGTCCCCCGCCCCTTCCCAGACCCGCCCTCAGTCCCCCCGAGGGTCTCGGTCTCGGACTTCATCTCGGTGAAGCCGTTCCCGCGAACATCAGTGAACTCGGTCTCGATACCGGAGTAAGCGGCGACACCACTCCTCCTCGTCCTCTTCCTCGGATGAGGGGAGGCTTCAGCGTAAGTTACATTGGCGCTATGAGGAGCTTATGTGGCAGCAGTTGCTGTTGTCCAGGTCTAAACCGACTCCGGTCCAGACCCCGGCCATCAAGTGGCTGTCGCCCGAACGACCAAAGCAACCACTCGCCCCAGTTGAGTTGCCCACTCCATGGCCGGTTGCTTGGCCAAAACCAGCTGCTCCACCGATTTGTGGTGGAACCTCCGCCTCCACAGCCGAAGTCTGGGGCACTGACCAAGGATTCTTGGTCGGGTCACGGCCTGCCCCACAGGTTGTTGGTCACCCTCACTCCCGACCGTCCTCGGCAGGTAGAGGGTGGCTCAGGGCCGAGGCAGCTCTTCGCAGACTCTTCGTAATCCGATGACTCCTCCCTGTTCTCCAGGCAGGTCGACCTGGAGTCCTCTGGGGGCCAGTCTTTGGACGATAGCCCATCGTCCTTTTTGGGTCTGCTTAGACTCATCTCTGAGTCCACCGGGATGCAGCTCGAGCCCGTGTCCGAACAGGCCAAGTATCCTCTGACGGAGATACTGGACCGAGGGGATTCCCCCGCGGGAGCCTTTCCGGTGGCTGAGGCCATTGTCAGCCCAGCCTTGGAGCTCTGGCAGCGGCCTGCTTCCTGTTCTGCGCCCTTGGCCAGGAAGTATGCGGTCCCTACCGGCTCTTTGCCCGGTTTCTCGGAGCGCCCCTCTGCGGAGGGGTTAGTCACCAATAGCGTTTTCTGGCGTTCCGGTAATGCTTGGGACGTGGATAAGCCCCCCCTGACAAAGAGTCCAAAAAGCTGGACTTTGCCGGGTGCAAGGTGTACGCTGCATTCTCCCTCAGCCTCAGACAGGCCAGCTTGGCTGTGTTGATGGCACACTTCTCCCACGCCCTCTTAGGCTCCCTGGATGAGGTTGTCCCTCATCTTCCGACCGACCTGCAGACCACAGTCTGCCAGGTGCGGGACCAGGGTAGGGCAGTGGTGAAGCAGCAGCTTCAGACTGCTCTGGACATAGGTGATTCCTGTGCCAGGTCAGTAGCGGCCGCGGTGGCCATGCGCCGCAGGGTGTGGCTGAGGATATCCACCTTCACGGCGGATACCCAGCACAAGTTGGCGGATGTCCCCTTCTTAGGGACTGACCTCTTTGGCCCTGGAGGCCCTGGTCACCTCCAGCGGATCGAAAAGTCCAGTGCCACCCTGGACTCGGTCACCTCCACCCAGAGGGACAAAGGCCGCTGTCAGCTACAGCAGAAGTCCTTTCGTCTTTCGGCCCCTGCATCTCGACCGGCCCAACAGCACCAGCAACAGGGCCAGCAGGCTCGCGCTTGGCGTCCCAAACCCAAGCCGGAGGCTTCCTCCAACAGGAAGCATGGAGGTAAAGGCCCAGGAGGTCCCTCGGCCGGTTCCTCCTCCTTCAAACCTGCCCAGTGACTGGTTGAGGGGTGCCGCCCCCAGCCTCGCCACTCCCCCCTGGGTTCCCCCCATGGGGGGGGACAGCTCCGCCACTTCGTTTCCGCCTGGTCCGCTATCACCACGGAAAGCTGGGTGTTGGAAGTGGCAGGAAAAGGCCTGCCTCTGGAGTTTGAGCAGGCTCCACCCTTTCGAGCCATCGCTCCTCGGGGGGGTCCACAGCCTCGCTGTCGGCCCGCCGAGCCGATATTGCCCTGTTCCTTGAAAAAGAGGTGATCAGGAAGGTGGCGGATCCTCCTCCAGACCCGGGGTTAGTGTCCAGGTACTTCCTGGTCCCAAAACGGACGGGGGGCTGGCGCCCCATTCTCGACCTGCATGACCTGAACAGGTTCCTAAGGTCTTGGACCTTCAGGATGGCCACTCTGGCTCAGATAATCCCATCCTTGGAACAAGGCATGTGGTTCTGTTCCCTGGACCTCCAGGACACGTTCTTTCATGAATCAATCTGTCCGTCTCATCAGAGATTCCTCCGCTTCAGAGCGGAGGGATCCTTTACGAGTTCCCGGCCATGCACTCGACCTCCCTAGCTCCCAGGGTCTTCACCAAATGCATGGCAGTGGTGACAGCATTCCTGCAGTGCCGAAGGGTCCAGGTGTACCCCTACCTGGATGACTGGCTGATTGCAGCCCCCTCCAGAGCGGAGGCGGAGTGGTCCAGAGATCTGGCCCTCCAGGTTTGCTCTCAGATTGACCTCCTAATCAACGAGGCCATGTCGGAACGCGTGCCGAAGCAGGTGACAATCTTCATCAGGGCAGAGCTCGACTCTCTTCGAGCCAGAGCTCTGCTCCCGGCTGACAGGGCCGAGGTTCTTTCCTCCTTTGCCCAATCATTTCTGTTTGGGCAATCGCGCCCTGCCCGGGACTTCCTGTGCCTCCTGGGCTTCATGGCAGCCTGCACCAGCATGGTCCGTTGGGCCCATTGGTACATGCGTCCCCTTCAATGGGGACTGGCCAGCCAGTGGTCACAACGCTGCGCTCCATTGGATCAGCCTGTGACAGTGACCCAGGAGATGTGGAACGCTCTCCAGTGGTGGTCCGTTCCGGCACATCTGCAAGAGGGCTTCCCGTTTGTCCGCCCCTAGCCGACGGTCTCTCTATCAACCGATGCATCTCTGATGGGTTGGGCTGCCCATCTGAGGAGCAGAGTGCACGGCCTCTGGTCCCCTGCTGGAGCTCGGAGTGGTCCGCCTAGCTCTCACCGCCTTCGCTCCATTTCTACGGGGTCAAGTGGTTCAGATCCAGACGGACAATACCACGACCATGTACTGTCTGAACTGCCATTGCGGGACGCACTGCATGCCATTATGCAAGGAAGCTCTCCGCGTATGGTCCCTCATGCGCAGCCTGGAGGCAGATCTCCTAGCCATTCACGTGGCAGGAGCCTCCAACACCCTGGCCGATGCCCTAAGCCGGATAGAGACTGCGTGTCACGAGTGGTCTCTCCTGCCGGAGGTAGTAAAAGATCTCTTCTCTCACTGGGGCACGCCTCAGGTGGACCTGTTTGCCTCCAGGGAGAATGCAAAGCTGAGTCTGTTCCATGCCCGCCCCCCTCAGCAGGGCTCACTGCAGGGGATGCCTTCTCGAGGCCGTGACCCCGGCCTCTTCTATACCTTTCCCCCATTTCCCTTGATTCAGAAGGTGCTTCTCAAGGCGAAGAGGGACAAGGCGCATGTGATTCTGGTAGCCCCAGACTGGCCCCGCCAGTTCTGGTATCCAGATCTCCTCAACCTGAGCTCCAGGCTCCCGAGGCGGCTTCCAGCCCACCCGGACCTGATCTCAGTCAACCAGGGGAAGGTATTCCATCCGGACCTTCGATCCCTGCACCTGACAGCCTGGTTCCTGAGTGGCTAGAGTTCCAGGCCTTGGGTCTTTCCGACGAGATCCTCAACGTCGTTGAGGCGTCCCGTAAGGAGTCGACCAGAAAATGCTACGCCTTCAAATGGAAGAGATTTTCCATTTGGTGTCAGGGCAAGGGCTTGGACCCTTCGTCCTGCTCCTTGGCAAGCATCCTGTACTACCTGTGGTCCCTTTCTCAGCAAGGGCTTCAGTCGATGACCCTTAAGGTGCACCTGGCAGCCATCTCTGCTTACCGGGCACGGGCCGGGAAGCAGTCAGTGGCGCAGGAAAAGGTGGTCGGGCGCTTTTTCAAAGGCCTTGACCACATTTCCCCTCCGGTGCGAGAACCTCCACCTCCGTGGGATCAACTGCTGGTATTGGCTAGCCCATGGGCAAGCCATTCGAACCGATGCACAGGTGCGATATTTCCACCTGTCGTGGAAGACCGCCTTCTTGGTGGCTATCACGTCAGCCAGAAGGATGGGAGAGCTCCAGGCGCTTTCCATCGAGTCTCCTTATCTGGTCTTCCACAGCGACAAGGTTGTCCTGCGCCGCCACCCGAAATTCCTTCCGAAAGTGGTGTCGAGTTTCACCTTAACCAGGTGTTGACTCTGCTGGTGTTCTACCCCAGTCACACTCGAAGGTCAATATAAGCTCCATACTCTGGACCCTAGAAGAGTGCTCGCTATTACAAGGAGCGGACGGCTGAAGTTCAGGGAGAGGTTCGCCAGCTGTTTGTCACCTACGCTGAAGCCGCACCTGGCAGACCTGCAGCCAAGCGGACGATAGGCAGGTGGGTCACCTCCTGCATAGAGCTCTGCTATAGGTTGGCGGGTATGGAGCCTCCCTGAGGGATAAGAGCTCATTCTACCCGCCATACTGCTGCATCGGTAGCTGCTTCCAGGGATGTCCCTATCCAGGATATCTGCAGGGCTGCTACCTGGAAGTCGGCACATACCTTTTACCCACTACCACATCGACCCAGAGTCACGCCGGGATGCTGGTTTTGGGGCCTCGGTTCTCCAGTCTCTATTTCCCAAGTAAGTATCAGGGGTGTGCGCCTTGCCTCCCTCCTCCCGGAGAACTGCTAGGAGTCTGCCAGTCAGTGTGGATTGAACAACATATCCATGTCCCTAGAAATACAGGTTTCTCACCTGTAACAGGAGTTCTAGGAATGGTATATGTTGTTCATCCACACGACCCACCCGACGTCCCCGGCTTCAACGCACAACCTGACTTCCAATGGGCTAGATCTGGCGTCATGGGGCGGAGCCAAGAGTTTTACCACCCGGGTGGGTGGGAGGAGCCAGCTTGAAGACCTTCCGGCAAGATTTAAAGCAGCAAGGAACCTGCCAATAAGTGTGGATAAACAACATATACCATTCCTAGAACTCCTGTTACAGGTGAGTAACCTGTATTTCCAGATGCCACGCTGGAAGCCCACCCCAGCATGGCAAAAGTCCAGTGTCCTCAAGTGCTCCCCCCATATGGCCAGTAGGGATGCCCAATCCCCCATTGGCTCCACTGCCTTCCCAAACAAACTCCAGGTGCCATGCTGAGAGCCCACCTCAGCATGGCAAAAGTCCCGCATCGCTTTGTTATAAAAAAACCTCTAACAAAAGAAAACAGTCCCTCGTTGACTCGCTTGCCCAACCTCCCCACACACACACCCACCCCATACTTAACTCCGGAGGCCAGCAGGACAGACTTCAGTGGACCAGGAACACGTCTGCACTCTTCTAAGCCGACCGCGAACTGAAAAAATGCCAGTAAGCTGTATAATTACATAAATAGGGTTTCTTTCAACTTTGGTACATATCTCGGTAATTTTGTTTGAATTTGTGCCCAAATTTTCAACACGCGGTTCTTGGGGCCCCATCTCATGAAGTCAGTGACTGTCATCTGGTTATTTGGTCCCAAAAGGTGATTTTGCGGTCACCGCGCTGAATCCCTTAAACCCCATATGTTGAAATTTGGTGAAAAATTCCAATAATGGATGTTTATAGCCGCATTGCGCAGTTCCTATGCACGCCATAACTTTGAGAATTTTAAAGATTTTCACTCTAAATTTTCGACATTGGCATTTTTCAAGACCTCCTTATGAACAGTACAGCCATCTATTTTTCTCACATCCTGGCCGAATGTGTTTTTGCACTTCCAGCCAGAATAGCTGTCGCTAAGCTAAATTAATGTTCGGGCCAGATTAAGAAAATCACAGTGACACTGTTCATGAGCAGCCTATGTTGAAAATTTGGTGACAAAAATCCATAAAATGACACTATTACGAGTGTGCATTGCACAGTTTTTACGCACCCTCGTAACTTCACGAATTTGTAATATTTTCACGCCAGATTTTTAACACTGGCATTTTTTCACACTTCCTTATGAACAGTACAGTTGTCATTTTTCACATCCTGGCTGAAATGAGTTTTTGCACTTCTGGCGCAGAATAGCACGGTCGCTGTGGGAAATCAGTGTTCAGGGCGGATTAAGAAAATCACAGTAACACTGTTCATGAGCGTAGGTCCCAGAATGCCTATATTGAAAATCTGGTGCAAAAAATCCCCAAAATAATTGCGTTATGGGTGTGCGTTGTGCAGTTTCTTCACACACTCGTGACTTCACCAGTTTTTTATATTTTCACTCCAGATTTTCAGCATTACTGTTTTTTACACCTCCTCATGAACAGTACAGCTGACATTTTTCATATTGTGTTCAGAATGTGTTTTCGCACCTGTGGTGCCAAATGGCACAGTCACTGTGCAAAATCACCTTTCAGCTAACAAACTGGTAGTGTCACTGTTCATGCAGTGGGATCACAGAAAGCCCATATTGAAAACTTGGAGTTAAAATACCAAGAAACTTCCAGGGCGTTAGGGTTTCCTACCATTACGCCCTACCCTGTAGGGACTGACCGGCATCAGGGGTGTGACTTGGGATTGTCGACAGTAATGCTCACGCCATTCCACCCCCACCCTGCAGCCAGTGACAGGCATCGAGGTGCTGTTTAGACTCTTTGGCCCCAGAGTTCACCCCATTCTACTGTGCTGCACCCATTTTGCTATTTCCTTATGGAATGAGGTGAGTGTAAAGCCCGAACACCCCAAGGCACACCTCGACACTTGTCTGCAGGGTAGGGTGAGGTGAAATGTCGCGATCGTAATGGACGATGATCCAAAGGCACACCCCAATGCCTGTCCATTTCTGCAGTGTGGGGGTGGAGTTGGTGTCAGTTCAGTACATCACTGCCATTTCTATACTGCATCTGTCTAACTCCTGCACTGCCACTGCTAATGCCAGCAAGTAAACATTTGAAATTGACAAATGCTTATTACTATTAATGATACAGAGGAGAAATATGTGTTTTTGATGAAATGGACAAAGGGGAACCTATTAAACCTAGGTTTTCCCCTAAATAGGAGTTTGATTCTTTCCACAGAGCTTGAGGATTATTCCTCACACTCCCCAATTGTGGGATATGACTGGGCTGACACCCACCAAAGCCTTCTCCTTCCTGTGAAAAGATATATTCATCAAGGAGGGTACTTTCAAGATTTTACAAACTCTTTAGCTCTCTCCCCTCTTGATAAGAGGCTGTACAAGACGTAATAAACTAGATAAGGAGGGGCTGCATTTTTATCCTCCCACTCTGTCCCCTAAGGGGTGGTACAAGTTGATACTCTGTGACAAGGCATAGATACCCCTGACATTTATCAGTTTTCCTAGCTATCAGGCAGGCAAACTTTCAAGCTTATGTCAGTACCAAAAGTTATTAGGGTAGTCAGCCCCTGCTAAAGCAGTCAAAATCCAGACTTCTCTGTCAGATGACCTAGCTGAAACGGCTAATTTTGGTTTGGAGCCAAATATCAGTCTCAAATGTCTGCTGATTCTAAAGACTCTTACCAGGGATGGTAAATACAATGGGTAGAAAAGGTTAGCTGGTTACAAGTCACCAGCCTCATTTAGGATACCCAAACCAAGACTCTGGATTTCCCAGCCGAGGGTAACTCCCACTTTGGGGAAAAGATAAAGGTTTAAAAAGGGGTGCACAAATACAGTACAGTAGCAATTCTGCACAAGAAGAGGCTTCCTCTCCCACTAAATCACGTAGGATGCGAGGCAGATCTTTCCACAGCAGGCTCCTTTGGTTACCAGACCATGAATGCACCTTTGCATCTACAGTAACCACAGCAGTGGTACTTCAGGAATTGACATCCCTCCACCACCAATTAAAAGCAGGTTTGTTAAACCTGTTACTGTCAAGTACAGTGGACCCTGCTCTATTACAGCAAAGGGTACCACAAAGAAAATGGGGTGTGGGGGCCTAGATCACTGGCTGGGGGTTGTAAAATCATCCCAGCAAGTGAGAGTATCTGCAACTCACCCAAGGGTTTCTGGAGTCCTTAGGCTCCTGATACCTCTAGAAAGTCTGTCCCTGGCTTGCTCAAGCACTATGGTTTATGGGAGCAGAGCTAGATACCCTGCAAAGCAGGGCCTTACCTGCCTCTGTGCAGGTCAAGGAGTATCCCACAGTTAGCAGGCTTAACCAACCTGAATAAACCAAATACTCCAGCACAGTTTCTTCCCCTACTGACCATGTGGCACCTGCCACTGACAGTCCTGGAATCCAGGTTACAGGTGAGGGACATGTAATTTTACCTCAGGGCTCACTGGGGTCAGGGTAAGCACCCACTTTCAAAACTAATCCTAGTAACAAGAACATTGTTACTGACCCTCCAAGGGTGGAAAGAGGAATCAACTAAGGGTTTCCTTTTTCAGCAAGAATCCCTATCAGTTGTTCCAGCAACAGATGCATCCCTACTAGAGTGGGATTCCCATTTGGGGTTCACACCATCCAAGGCATATAGTCAAGTGCAGAGTCACTCCTGCAGATAAATCTGCTGGAGTTAAGAGTAGTGTTACTGCTACAGGTCAGAGCAGACAATACCTCCACACTGCACTACCTAAATAAGCAGCAAGAGATGAGGTCAAATCCTCCCTGCACAGAAGTCATGAAAATATGGAGTCTAGTATACTCCATAGGGGTTTCCTGACAGGCTTTTCTTCTGCCAGGCAAGGATAATACGTTGGCAGGTACCCTGACTCAGATCAACAGGGCTCATTTCTAATGGGCCTTGAACAGTTGGGTGGTGCAAGTGATCATTGAGAAGTGGGCAGCCGCCCGTGGCGCTGAAGGTTGAGGCGCTGGACACCACACGTCGCACTACGCCGATGACCCGGTTCGAACGGATCGGTTGTTGGGGGTCGGTGGTGGGAGGGAGGATTGAACGTCCCAGCAGATGCTCTCCTCCCTCTGGGGTGGGTTACCAGGGTGTGCATCTAGCACTCGATGCCCCTGAAGCTGGTGGATGCACAGGCTTTCAGGGCACCAGCGGCTCTGCTTGAGTCGGGGAGGTGGGACGCTGTTACACATGTGGCTGTCAGCATGCGTAAGCACATCAGCAAGCCTGGACGTAAAAGTCCTAAGTGCAGGCGTCCCAGGGGAATGGGGGAAAAAGTAACACCCCTGGCCCTACGAGCGGATGAAACTGGGGATGGGATGCTGTGGGGATTGCCCTGGCGGACGGAGTAGGAGAAGGAGGTACGAGGCCTTCTCTGAAAGCCGTGGGAGCCAGGCTAATAACAAAAAAAAAAAAAGTGGGGCACTAAAGTGGTACACTTGTTCATATCCCACCAGGACTACCACTTGCCACGGTACTGTTGCACAGCTGATCGGGAAGTAGTCACCCTGGATATTCTGGCTTTGTTTTGGTCAGTGAGGCACATGTATGCTTTCACATAACTTCTTCCTCCTCTTTGATGTACAGAGCATTGCTTGGGCTCAAGCCCAAATCAGTATTAACAGTTCTAGGGACGTGAATATGTTCAATCCACACTTGTTGGCAGATTCCTTGCCGCTTTAAATGTTGCCGGAAGGTCTTCAAGCTAGCTCCTCCCACCCACCCGGGTGGTAAAACCCTCGGCTCCACCCCATGACACCAGATCTAGCCCGCTGGAAGCCAGGTTGCGCATCAAAGTCAGGGAGGTCGTGTGGATGAACAACATCTACCACTCCTAGAACACCTGTTATAGGTGAGTAACCCGTATTTCTTGGGACGTGGATATGTTGTTCAATCCACACTTGTTGGCAGACTTTTAGCAGTTCTCCGGGAGGAAGTGTGGATGAACAACATATACCACTCCTAGAACTCCTGTTACAAGTGAGTAACCTGTATTTTCTGTGGCACCAGACTGAGCCAGACACCATGATACATTCTGCTGTCCTCCATGTCTGTGGCCAAGTCAATGCATATTCCTCAAAAGGCATATTTTACTGCCTCCAAAAGAGGGAGGCTCCTGTACTCCAACCTCAACTCACTATTTTATCTATTTACAATCAGTGGGCTTACAGCCCAGTATCTTAAAAAAAAAAAAAAAGCATTTGCTTACATGTCAGTTGCAAAGTATTCTTCTGTATTTATACTTTGTTTAAAAAAAAAAAAAAAAAAAGGAGGTTCTTTAAGGGCCTGGTCCACCTGCACCCCCACAGGGAACCAGTGGACCTAAATGTGTGCATAACTAGGCTGATGGGCTCCCCTTTTTGAACCTGTGCATTCAGCTCATTTGAGATGTCACATGGCACAGTTTTCCTTGTCCCATTAAACAGGACTACATATCATCCCACAGAGACAAAGTGGTCATGAGAACAGGAGGTTTATTACTAGAGTGGTTCCTAAATCCCATTTGAACCAAAGCATTACCTTATTCATCTTTTTCACTGAACACTCTAGTTCTGGTGAAAGGAGACTCCATAGCCTGGATGTCAAAGGAACTTCTCGCTATTGCTTGAGAGCCACTAAAGCCCATAAGCAGAGCAGAAAACAGCTATTCCTGACATATAGAGAATAATGCATATGTAGGGGGTTGATGCGCAGTTTTTTATACACCCAAGGTGTGTGATATTAGAGAAACCTTGATAGCGAAGCTTGAGAGGTTTCACTAGTATCACACACCGAGGGTGTGTATAAAAAAAAAAAATATGTATCAACCCCCCCAGAAATGTTTCATTTTTTATAATAACTGGTGCATGGACTTTTGATGTAAAAGTATTTAGGCGAGAGAGAAAGCATGGCTGAGCGGTGTTCAATTCGGTAAATTATGTGCCCCAAAATCCACAAAAAGAGAAGTGGCTTGTATGAAAAAAAATTCTAACCTGTGGGTGCTGAGCTCATTTGTTTTCAGTTTTAAAATACATAAGCCACCGAGTGTAGATTGACAGAGGCGAAGTTACTCTGTGGCTTGGAAGGAAGGTAATGAGTGAGTATAGAAATACCACTATTCACGCTTGAATCTAGTTTACATGAAGCCGCAGAGTAACTCGCTTCTCGCCGGTCTATACTCAACGGCTTTTGTATCTTTAAACTGAAAACAAATTAGCTCAGCACGCACAGGTTAGAATTTTTTTTCTGTTTTTGTGGATTTACCGAACACTGCTCGGCCACGCTACTGTGTCAGAGAAAAGTGAACATGATCTTCACAGGACAGCGTAAGTGAAAAGTGACTTACATCTACTCAATTACAGCGTTTGAAGGGTACCTGAAATCAGGCTTTTTAGCACGAGACTGTAAGTGTCGTATCAACCAGAGTTGCAGGTTGATGCGACTTTTAACAGCACTCGAAAACGGGTTGATAACGTGGGTCACCAGTTACTGTATAAGGATACAGGTCAGGGAAACCATGTCAACATGGGGCCTGTACATTTGTCTTGCCAAACTCATGGGTTCTTCCTTTGAACCCATGTTTTCAGTAGCACTAAATTATGTTACATGGCAAATGCTACTTTTAGTGGCTATCACCTGACTCAGACCAGTCAGTGACTTTCAGGCCCTATGCATTGAGCAGGACTACTTCCCTTCTCACAGGGATAAAGTTGTTCTTAAAACTGATAGGAAATTCCTTCCCAGAGTGATTTCAAACTTTCATCTAAACCAAACTATGTATCACTCAGTGTTTTTAATTGAGCATTCTTATTCTGGTGAACGTAAATTGCATAGTCTTGATGCAAGGGAGCTTTCAGCTATTGCATGACTGCTACTAAGCTCTACAGGCAGGACAAGACACAGTTTTCCTCATTTATGGGAATATGGGGAAGGGTTAATCCAGCATCTGAAGGTCCACTTATCACTGGATGGTGCAGTGTTTTCAGTTTTGTCATGTCACAGCGGGCAGAGAGGCCTAACCAGGGCTCAGAGCCCACGCCACGGGGGTGGGGGGGGCAGCTGACACTCTGGCAGCTGTCAGGGATGTCCTTTCTAGATATCTGTAAAGCAGCTACCTGGAGGACAGTTCACACATTTATCAAACATTACAGCCTGGATATGCAGGCTAGGGCTGATGCCCAGTTGGTACAGCTGTCCTCTGGGTTGGACTGGCCCACCTTTATACCTGGAAATTTCCAGGTAGGCCCCCCCAAGTTGGGTAAGTGGTTACCTTCTGAACTCTGAAAACTATTGCATTTATCTTTTTTCTAATTAAATGGGATATCTGGGACACTGTTGATTAAATGTAAGATGCAAACACAGAGCTAGTGTATCAGATTGAAGTGGAATATTGATGCGAGCGTGTCAACCTGGGCCTTCCTCTCCTGATTTTCCAGGTGGGCCCTCTGTACCCCAGTCCGACCCTGGCTGTCCTGCAGAGCCGGTTTCAAAAATAGGTTCTGTTCCCGCCTCCAAAGGTACTGCTTTTTAGTCTGCAGAAGAGTTACTAATATTGGAGTATTCCTGGGGTGAAAAGAAAAAGTTGCTTAGCATATAACCTTGATAACCTAGATAACCTTGTTTCTCCCAGGGGATACTTCGGTATTCATAACTCTCCCACCCTGCCTTCCCTTCCAGAACTAGTGGCTTCTGCATTCCATGCTGTACTTTAAAGGTATGTATGCCACATTCTGTTTTTTATTGAAACCAATTTTAGTGGTTTTTCACCTTTCAGGTGATTCTGACATTGGAGAATGCATTGTTTGTGAATATATCTTAGTATATTCTTCCTTCAGTTGAAGGCTAGTTGTGGGAGTCCTAAAATTACTAAATTTTACTGATTTTAAATCTTTTGGGCCCTGTCCTTGCAGGCGTCCACGAAATGTGAGGGTTAGAATATAGGCAGTTGAGTAGTGGCAACATTTGAAAAGTGGCACATGCCAATGATTCCATCACTAGCATAGCATTCTGTCTCTGGGCAGATCTGGCTTAGAGGCATACTGCAGAAGAGTTATGAATATTGGAGTATCCCCTTGGAGAAACAAGATTACTATGGTAATTAACTTTTTCTTTCAGCTTAGTGCGCCTCTCCTGGTTAAAATAAATAAATAAATGAATCATAAGATCCTTTACAATTGCCAGTAACTTTGTCAATTAAATCATCACCATTAAAAGTCTTTATGTTCATTAAGACAACAAACTATCCTCTAAAGAAATGGCATAAAAATTATACACATCATGCAAAGATGAATCAGAGTATCATCAAGGGAGACAATACCAGCAACTATTCCTGGTATTAACTTAGCCACTTTACAAAAATTAATATTCTACTCATCAGCCATATCTTTTGTGTCAAATAAAACACCAGCAGAAGTAGTCAGGGAGGTTACTGACATGGTCTGTGATCTACCTAAAAGCTCATTTAAAGTTCTTCTGTTTTTTTCAGAAGACTTAGGCTCTGTCCACATTACACCAGAAAACACCCTCTGTAATGTTGGAGTGTCTATAACGTTACCGTAACGACTAGCGTTTACACTGGTAACATTACAGAAGGCATTTTCATAACCGTTGTTGAAAACTGTTAGCAGGTGGTTTCAACAACGGTTGCTGTAACGTTTATGGTACTGGAACGGTACAGAGCACTGTGTAAACTGACACCGGTGTAGCCTTCGTTTCCCCCTCCAGTCTGCCAGTATACCAGCATGCTGTGCAGCGGCTCCGCGCTGACAGCTCCTAGCTCCCGGCGGTGTGGATCGCGACCCATTGCAGGGCATATGGCAGGGAGCATCGGCAGACCGGTGCAGATGGGCCCCACACCATGTAGGGGCACCGGACTGTTGACAGCACTCACTAGGACCACCGTACATGCCAGACATCCTGTGGCAGCAGTATGCGGTGCCTGAAGCAGGGGACCAGTGCCCATAGCTGCCCACAGGCCAGACGTGCTGGACATCCTGCTGCGAGGGATATGACCTGTAGTAGCTGCACCCACAACCACAGTATAGCACTGTAGCATGCGTGGGACACGGTGGTGACATTGTGCTGGGGAGGTTATACTGAGGCAGGGAATGGTGCACAGCACAGTACTGCATTCTTGGATGTGCCCAGCACTACACAGGTTGGACACGGTTCCAGTTCCTTTAGAAGTGTGGATGGGCTGTAGCAGTTTGACAACGTGTGCACGTATAGTGTGGACACACTGTATCATTTTGATTCTGTAACGTTATCCAAATGTTAGTGTTTTCCGGTGTAGTGTGGACAGGGCCTTATTTGAACTGGTGAACTGTTGAGTCAAAAAATAACCTGATCTGCACTTCCTAACAGCATTCTTACAATGATTCCTCAAGTGGTTATAGACAGTAAGGGACCAGATTTTCTCCTTCCTATAAACTTTTCCAAGCCCTATCCCGCTTACGTGTTAACATTAACAGATCTGGTGTTATCCAGTCATGATTACGATTTTTCACACCTAATTTATGAACAGAAGCAAATTGATCACAAATCTGACTAAATTCAGAAACAAATCTAAAATTGCATCAGTAGCAGGTATACTATATGAATATGACAAGTTCAGTGAAGCAGTTTGTGATTCTAAATCCACTAATCTCCAAATGCCGAGTGCAAATACGTAAATTTAGGTGGCAAATAATGATTCTTAGCCCTCCAAAACCAATGAACTGGGCTAGGATAACTTATTGAGTCGGAAAGGGGCAAAGCTGAAGATACACAATCTGGTCTGTTTGTTAAAATCCATTCAATGACTGAACCTGTACCAGATTTATAATTAATATGAGTAGGACTGTCTATCAATTGTGTTATTCATCCAGCTAACAAATCTTTAATTTTGTTATTAATTTTGTCAGCCCAGTTTGTATTAGCATCCCCTAATAAAATATGTTCCTTGGTATGCCCATAAGAACTGATAAATTTGGACAGCAGAGAGAGTCCATCATTGGTTAACTGTGTGTGTGTGGGGGGGGGGATTAAAAGTACTTACATATAGATGTTTTACTCCTAAAATAAACCAACCTGATAAAAAAAAAAAAAAAAAAAAAAAAATTCCAGTCAGTGTAAGGGTACGGAACTCCTCCTGTACAGCCACTAGATTGGTCTTAATATACATTAAAACTCCCCATTTACCTGTGCTATCACTCCTAAATGATATATAAAGGGGAAGCTCAATAAAGGAATAGCTAATCGTTAAACACAGCCGTGTCTCTTAAATGGATGCAATATCAAACTTGTTAGCAGTAACCCATGCCCCAGAGTCATCAGATTTAGAAGGTAGACTGCGAATATCTATATGTACAACATATAGTGCCCCTTTTTTGTTTACTTCCACAAGAAATATTAATGTCATTATCACAAGTAGGTCCAGGATTAACATTAATGTTTCCAGATACCAAAAGCATTAACATCTATAAATAATTAAAAATAACAGAATTTAGATACTTGATTTCACTTTTTGCAAGATAAGATTTTGTTTCAAAGGTTTAACACAGAGCCAATAAAGGCTCTCATGCCAAACCCCATTTGATAAAACAGAAACCAGCCCAATTTCCTGAAAAAGAAACAGGGCTTTTCAGTAGCAAACACTGTCAGGCATAAAAATATTTTTATTTGTTGTCACATTAAATACAATAATAAACACATAAATATATAATAAAGCATTCCCTAATAGATGCATTATAGTAGGACAGAGTTCCGTAACCTAGTCTGACTCTGGGACAAGAATAAACTGACTTGGAGGAATGCAAACACTGATGTAGCATGTGGTTAATTAAGCAGTAATGCACAAGAGGGTGTGGGTTGTGCTGGGATAACCTCACGTCTGGGTGGTTGGGCACGAGGCCGCAGGCCAAGTGCGTCCAGTGTCCCAGAAGTGAGGTTATCCCAGCACAACCCACACCCTCTCGTGCATTATTGCTATTATACAATAGCTCATTGTTATACAAAATAAAAAAATTAAAAATAAAAAAATGTTTTTAAGAAATCCAAATGGTCATCCATGACATCCAAATCGTCATCCATCACATCAGAAGCAATACAGTGAGGTTGTGCTGAGATAATCTCACTGTGCCAGGGACACACTGACCGATCAGAGTCCAGGACATTTTTTTGCCATTGTATAATTGTTAACAACATTAAGAGTGTGATAACTTAGTACTGCTGAAAATACAACTGAAGAAAACTAAGAAACCAACTGTCTAATGCAGAGCTTTACATGCAATCAAGTAGGAACAGACGGATTACAACACACAATATATGAACAGGTAAAACGTTTAAAAACAAAACAGAAGAGCAAATACAAATTAAAAATGTTGTTTATTGAAATGTTTCACCAGGAGGGCATATTGAACAACAAGTTGCTCATCTCACGGTACGACCTGAGGGGAGGGGTTACATAGGGTTGCGAAGGATGATCCGTTACAATAGTATGTGGGTAGTACAAACAATACAACATTGTAAGATTGTGCAACAGTTGGAACACAAAGTTGTAAAGGCAAAGCTGGCCTGGTAGCGTGGAGGGCTGAGGCAGCGATGTCTTGCCTCTGCCACGCCGGCGACCGTGTTTGCAGTGGGAGGCTGGAGAAGGAGAGGATCGAGCATCCAGAGAACAGCTCTTCTCTCCTGGGGAGGTGGGACTGGAGATCGGCCCCTAGTGGCAGCTGGAGTCTGGCACACCTATTCCACAGATGGGGGTCGCAGACGAAGCAGACACCCAGCGTGCCGCATGCGGAAGCACGCACAGCTCGGCCATTGGCATAATTTCACACTTGCCCCGCATGCAGGGACAGGGAAGAAAAACGGAGGGCGAAAATACTGTGGGTCAGCGGGGTGATTCTGACACTGTGCAGGCGCCGCATCCGGCTAGCTGGCACTTCAGAGCAAGAGGTGAGTACCAGTGGATGCCGGGGTGACTGGGCTGGGAGGGCCAGAGGAAGGGGGCTGGCCTGGGAGGAGATAAATAAACAACAATAAAATAAATGTAAAAGCAGCCTCCCTGTAAACTCTTGCGGGTGACTCCTGCAACTTCAGCGGGAGCCACTCTTACAGAGAGCAACTTGTGCGACTCTTTTGAAGGAGCTGAATTTCGCCCCCACAGCACGTCACTCCTAGTGAGGGAAGGGTCTCGGCGAACAGTGTTAGCCTGGTCCCTAGCGGAGGCTGGGGGCTGACACACCGACGGTGCAGAATCGAGGCGGGACAGACACCTGGCATGCCGCGCACTGGAGTGTGCGCGGGACCACTAAGTGGCGCCATTGCACGCCTTCGCCTGCAGGAAAGAAAAATAGTGGAGGAAAATCCTGGTGGGCTGGATGATGGTGGGTACTAGCAGGTCACGCTCCCGACCAGCTGGGCTGCCAGCTCAAACTGGATCCTTGCCTCAGTGGGAGTCTGGCCCCACCCCCCATCAACTCTGCCGGGAAGAAGGCTTACAAGTTCTGGTGGACATCAGGGATGGGACTTGGGCACCCTCCTGAACAAGGGCCAGTTGGGAAGGTGAGAAACAAGAAACTTGTTCCTAATTTGAAAAGTAAATGAAAAAGTCTCTGGGTTCCAACCCAAACTTTCAAGTTTTTTTTTTTTTTTGTTTTTTTTTCTGTACGAAGTACACAGGGCTGTCCTTTGAACAACTGCTCCACATGGGATCTTTTGCAGCCCAGGTTACTTAGGCCTGAATTAATAGTGGGGATGTGTTCAGATCTGACCCTTCTGTGTGACATAGGCTTGCTTTAGGCAGTAGCAGAGAGCATGAGGTAATATGGTTGTAGGCCCAATGCCAGGCCCCCATCTGTGCTGCTGTAAACAGATTGGCCACTTGCTTGACACCCGTTGTAGTGAGGGAAGGGCTGAAATCTGGGTCATCGACTGAAGCCCCCAGTGAGTCCTCTTCCATAAGCATTCAATCTGGAGGAGACATCTCAGGAGGTGTGTGCTGCAGGAAGGAAAGATGAGCTGTACAATTATACAGGTGGAAATTAGGGAGATTCAGGCTATCTTTTTTAATGGTATGTTGCTTAATTTAGATTAGCAGCACATAGCGGCAGTAAAAACTGTATTTAAAGAAAAAAAAAACAATGTTGTGTTTGCCTTACTGTAGGGTTGGGTTGCTACCACCTTGCTTTTGCTTCTGTGGTGCCATCACCCGCACTCCTTGGTCTGGGGAAAGTGTCCCATCTCCCCCCCAACCCCTGCAGCCACCCAGTCCTGTCAGACGCTATCCATACTGACCACCACCGCTTTTGGTTAAAGCGAGCAGGGCATGAGGCATCTTCCACCCCCCTGTAGTTTTGCCTGCCCACCCCCTGATGGCACCTGACATAGCCACGGTAGCTTAGCACATGCATAGCTAGTCACAGTATGGAGAGCAGGCTCCTTGGCTGGCCACAAGGCAATGCTAGGATGGAAGAACTTGGCAGCAGCCTTAATTCCTGAATCTGGGTAGCCAGCACTGCACTGCTGTTGGACTGCTGGGTGGGCCACTACCCTTTTTTATTGCTGTCCCTTTTCTGGTCTCTCAGGCGCACATTTTGTTTTCTCCTTCTTATGGCCCCTCTCCTTTGGGCACCATCCCATATTCCTTTGGGCCCCTCTCCTTCAGGCCTGTTCCTGTGCCCCCTCAGGGTCCCCTCTCCTGGCCATTTACAGTGCCCGTTGGGACCCCTCTCCTTTATGCCCCTTCTCATGCCCCTCAGTTCCTCTGTCCTTCAGGCCTCTTCCCATGCCCATCAAGGCCCTTCTTTAGGCCTTTTTTCTTGCCCCTCAGGGTCCCTCTCCTTCGGGCCCCACATGGGCTCCCCACTGCCTTCTCTCACCTTTGTGCTCCGTGGGATTCTCTATCACTTCGTCAGTTCCTGGCTTCTTGCCAGAGGCTTCCCTGCTGCAACCAGGGAATAAGCAACTTGAGACATCTTGTGTGATGGGCAGGGGGTGTGAGGACAGTGCACTGAGTGGTCGATGGCTTGGGGGGACATAGAGGACTATCATCCAGTGGATCAGAGATGGGGCTTTTCCCACATTCTCCCTTTCCTCTGCCCAGCTCCTACATCATGGCTACAAGTCGCCATTCTGGGGAGGCACATTGCAGTGTGTGGTAACCCATGCAGTCAAGATTGCATCAGATGCGCCACCACCAGGATGCGCTCTAGGAGCAGTGTGTGCCATTCCCTCCTTCCTGGGAGGAGAGCGGACGTCACGCTCCCTCCCTGCCGGTCTCTGCTCTAGTCCTCCCTGGTACAGGGCACAAACCTAGGTCACCAACGTGCTGAGTGGGTGCTTCCATTACTTTTTTTTTTTTTTTTTTTTAACTTCTGTTTATTTAATTTTCCACACACAAGACAATTGTCATTACATATAGTGCACAGTCCTGTAATACAGAAATGTTCAGGACATAAGTCCCTTAATCAAAGGTAACATACATTCACTATTTGGAGATCACACGTGGAGGAAAACCTGTAGGATACAAGTCTCAGAAAAAAATACAAATTATGCTGCGTCACTGAGCCCAAGAGCAACATGGCTAGTTCAAAATGTCAGTATTGTCCAGCAAGTCTCCATAAAAAAAAAAAAGCCTGTTCCAAATGGAACTGATAACGCCATGTGCAGTCCCCAAAGTTAAAAAGGTTTTGAAAAAACATATAAGCAGTATACAGTTTCTAAATATGTAGGTAAACCAATTCTACCTCCTCGCAAATCCATATGCCCACCTCGAATTATACTGTAATCAGTCAACCAATACCTTGGTATAAAATCACACTTTTTATGAGCAATAATAGTAGAAAAGGATAATAGTCAACAAGAAAAGCAACAAACCATGGTGGCAAGGAGCCACCTTGTGGTAAACTGGTCAAACTTTGATAATTATGATGAACAGGCTAACTGTAAACTGAAAGTCCAGAAGAGAAACAGAACATCTTACTTTGAGAGTCAGCTCTTGCAGCAGGTAACACATTTAGGACTGTAGCCGGCAAGCATCAGGTCCCCACAGCAAACTTCTATCCAGCAGTACCAGGCGGGCACCCCCCCTAACATCGGCCCACTCCCAACGTCCCATATGGTATAAGAGGAGGCGGTCCCCGGCATGTCCCAGTTCTTTTCTTGTAGTCGACGTGCATTTATCGGCTCCACAGCCTGACTCGCACCAGTTTGACCACCATTGCTTGGTACCATTGATATCTTATTTTCACGCAGTAATCTCGCCCTCTGTTCACTATCTTCCTGTATGTCGCTCTCCTGTTGTCGCCTTCTAGGCACACAGATAAGTGCATCTGTGGGAAGCAGATCCCCACTAAAGATGGCCATGCGGCCTGCCTACTGTGTTTGAGCCCAGACCACAATGCCCAGTTCTGCCCTCACTGCCAGGCTTTCAATAGCCGGACACAGATCCACCGTCAGAAGACCCTACAGGCTTATCTTGCCCAACAGCATGCAGAGGGATTCCTCCTCAGAGCAGGAGTCTTCCCACCACTCACACAAAAAATCGGAGAAACGTAGGGATTCTTCCGAACATAAGGAAAAACGTAAGGTGAGGGGGAAAGAACGGAGATCCCATTCGCAATCCTGGTCCTCCTGGATCACCTTCTGCCTCGAAGGGCACCTCTGAATCTTCCGGCCATGACTCCCAACTTACAGTCGTCAGAGCCCCGGCCACAACACGTGTATCTGGCACCAGGGAGAAGACTTTGGGATCCTCTGGCCCAGTGCTCCAACCTACCAAAATTCAGCCTCCAGTTCAAGCCACAGGCTGAACTTCAGACCCAGGTGAGGGGCATCATGTATCCCGGTCGGCCTCTTGGACAAAGTCAAAGATCTCTTGCCAGTCAGTAGGAAGATCTTCCTCTCCCCCTCCCAAACTGGCCCAAAAACCGGCAGCAAAGTCCACCCACCCGACGTCAGAGAGGTGCCAGTGTGACAAGCTTGCTGAGTCCATGTTGGACCAACACCAATGTCGGACATCGGACGGTGCCCCCAAGGTATCTCATACGCCAGCACTACCACTGGCAAGGACACCATTGCCTCCAGCGCCTCGCCTCCTCCCCCAACAGACTTCCGGACTGACGACACCCCTGTGTGGGCAGACCCGATGCCGGTCCACAGTATGGCACTGGATGACGCTAACCTTAACCCATCTTCACCACCAGAAGGCCCACCAATAGACCTGGTGCTGGTATAGGTACAAAGCCCGGCCCATCACCGAATCCAACTACAGGCTCTCCAAAACGTAATCTTTCCCAGATTAAGGACTTGTTTAGTCACTGGTTGGAGATCATCAGATCTGACATACTCCCCCCAGAACCTCAGTCAGCAACTCCTGTTGCCCCGGGTTTGACATGGAATCCGAATGGGGGACAAATTCCTGACCCTCCCCCCACCACCACCACCATCTCTGGATCTACACATGGTTCCTCAGCCTCCTTCGGACGGGGACCAAGGAAAGCAACCCACTCCACCGGAGAGGCCTAGAAAGCGAGTTGCCGAGAGGAGGGGTCACAGGTCCAGGTTGAGGAGCCCTAGCTCGTACACCTCTCTCTGATAGATGCAGACACAGGAAGAGGTGGCACAGATCCTCATCTGTCTCCTCCTCTCGGTCTCTTACCAGTCCTCAGATTCATCTCACTTGTCCATTGAGGATGTATCACCTATGGACCTGAGGAAACCCCAAAATCGCCTCCAGATGACCCATTCTTTGTGGCGGTCATGAGGCACATTCAGGTAAATATGGGCTGGGATACGGAGGATTTGGATCCTGAACATATGCGGCTTGCAAAATACCTGAGAAATAGAGACCCCAAACCAGTGGTCATCCCACCTATGGTGGACACCTTCGAAGATGTCACCCAGGCAACATGAAGACACTCGTACTCTTCAACAGCTGTCCTCAAAAAGGCTGACCATCTTTGCAAGGCCCAAAAGGGTCCTCGGTAAGACCAGGATGGGAAGCGACATGACCGATATGAAGATGGTAGCACTGTTATTAAATGAACTTGTGGCACCGCTCACCAAGGTATTCAGTGCCTCACTGAGATCTGGCATCTTCCCTGACAGGTGGAAAGAGGCTCTAGTTGCACCTGTTTTTTAAATCGGGAGACAGAGCTAATCTTGCAAATTTCCGGCCCATCTCGATTTTACCCACCCCCCTCGACAAAGCACTTGAAAGGGTGGTCTCAGAACAACTGAGTACCTAGAAAAACATAGCCTTCTCTGCTTGCAATGACATGGGTTCCGGATAAACCATTCTACCGTCCTCGCACTAGTAGAGTATACCACTCAGCTTTATGGGGCCCTGGATAAAGGGATGGCGGTGAGGTCTGTCTTCATAGATTTCACCATAGGGCTTTGACACAGTCAGTCACAACTGCTACTGAAATGTCTCCTCTCCACAGGATTGTCAATGGACTCGTGGCCTGGTTCCATAGTTACCTCACCTATAGATCTCAACAGGTCAGGATCGGCAGTACAATCTCTGAGCCCAGGAAGTAAACCTAGGGTCCTGCAAGGTTCAATCCCAGTCTCTCTTATTCAGCCTCTTCATAAATGATACAGCTTCCACCTGTCCTGAATACTCCATACTTTATGCAGATGATGCTGTTATCTCCGTCCCAGAGAAAGACCTGGGATCAATTAGCTCTGAACTTCAGCTCAATTTTAATGCATTAGAATCCTGGTTCACCAGAAATAAACTGCGTCTCAACTACAAAAAGACAAAGAGCATGCTGTTTAGCACCCCTCAGAGCAAGATTCAAGGGTCCTCGCTGCAAATACTTAGTAGCGAAGGAGAAGTACGAGACCAAGTCAACACATTCAGGTACTTAGGGATTCACCTTGATGACACCCTCACCTTCACTGCCCATGCAACTGGTAAAGTCCAGCAACATGAAGCTTGGCATCCTGTACAGACACCACACCTCTGACACTGGCTGCCCTGAAACTTGTTACGTGCGGTTCAGGTCTCTCATCTGTGGATCATGGCCTTGTCATATACGGGGCAGGCACAGACACAGCACTTAAAAGGGTCAAAACCATCCTCAACAAGGCCTGCCGCCTGGTCCTGGGAGTACACAAAATGACTCACTCTTGTGACCGATACAAGGAAACTGGCTGGCTCCCACTTCCCCACAAACTCCAATACCAGGCCTGCCTCCTTGCAAATAAGTCCCTGAGTGATGGGGTCCATGCCTAGTGCTACTCCAGCCGTCTTTGAGCTTGCACAACCATCACCTTACACAAGGAGTGCCTCCAGGGCTGTCCTAACTGTTCCCTTCAAACGAACCACCCTTGGCCAAAGATCCCTCTCCTGCTGTGGGCCTTAAATGGTTCAATGATCTGCCTGCAGACCTAGCCGACTCCCCCAGACTTGGCCACTTTAAAAATGGGCTTCAATCGCTTCTTGCCAGCAAATCTGACTGCCAGTGTTTCTGTTAACCCATGGCCTCTGACAGCCATTCTCGCACCCATCAAAAACTACTCTCTCTCACTTCCACCCTCCTGTTCCACAACTGCCCACCTCCCACCACCTACTACCTCCCTTTGACAAAGCCTCACCTTGGCTGCTAAAACTGCATTTCTGCAGAATGGGAGCGCCCCGTCTAAACTGTAATATGATTGTTAAACACTGTGCTGCATTAATATGTTTCTCCAAAAGTGTGGTCTGTTTCTCCTCACTTGTACCCTGCTTAATGTTGTAACTGCACACTAATACTACTTGTTAGTTGATGTTCTTTCTGTTCTGCAATGTTTCATCACCTGTAAACGTCTTGTATTCCTTGTTGACTTGGAGCCTTTGTAAACTCAAAGGTATTAATCTGAATTTGAAATAAATAAATAAAAAGGAGCAACCATTCCTAGCCAAACACCCCACTGCAGACTCGGTGGTCATTTCGGCAGCACATGATTGCTCACAAAGGCTGAAGCACCTGAGCACTCAATCTTCGGACAGAGAGTCTAAACAATTAGACTGCATGGGTCGCAAGGTGTACTCCTCTGCCACCTGCAGCATAAGAATCCTAAACTTCATGACTCATATGGTCAAATTCCAGAATGCCCTCTGGGAACAGAGATTGGACATCCTGCAGGGGTTGCCTAACTACCCACAAAAGGTGGAACTTTCTAAACTTTTACAGACTAGGTCAGATGTAGGCACGATATCCTCACGATCCGCCTGTGATTCTGTGGACATAGCAGCAAGGGTGGTTGCCATCAGCATATGTCTGTTGCCATTCTTGGCTTCATGTTTTGGGCTTTGCACAGGATGTTTAGTCCAGCATCCTCAATGCACCCTTCAGAGGCTCCGTCCTCTTTGGCGAGGACACGGAGAAGATAAAAATACAAGCTCCAGGACTCCGGAAAAGCTGTCAGAACTGTGCAGTCCATGTATCGCCCGAAATAGAGACAGTTTCGAAAGTCTTGTTTTCATGGCTGAGGGGGTCATCAACAACAGCAGCCCTATTTTCAGCACTAACAGTCTCAACGGGGAGACTACAGCCACAGAGGAGCTGCAGGACCCGCCTCTGACCAGGCAAAACTGACTCAAGCCACTTTTCTACCCCCTCCCACCACCTGACTCCCTCTGGGACCCACCTCTCCCCATCATTGTGTCAGGAGATGCAGTCAGAAGACGCTTTTCTCTCTACGCAGCAGCATGGCGAGGAGTGACCTTCGACCAATGAGTCCACAAGCTCATAGAGAACGGCCACTCTATAGAGTTCATCAACATACCGCCGGACATGCCCCCACCCCCCTCCCACTACTCAACAGAACACACAGGTCTGATTCGAGAAGAAATCAAAATCCTGCTTTCCAAGAAGGCCATAGAACCGATTCCCCTAGATTAGAGAGGAACAGGATTCTATTCTCACTTCTTTCTGGTCCCAAAGAAGACAGGAGACTTGAGACCCATCCTGGATCTCAGCGAGCTCAATCGCTCGGTAGAGTACAAGAGGTTCAAGATGTCACTCTCCAGAATCAACTTTCCATGGTTTGCCAGGGAGACTGGCTGGCATCACTGGACGTGCAGGATGCATACCTTCATATCCTGGTGGTGAAACACCACAGGTTCTCCTTTCAAGGCAGATGCTTCCACTTCAGAGCGTTACCCTTCGGCCTCTCCTTGGCACCAAGGGTACTTACAAAGTGCCTTGTGATGGTAGCATCAGCACTTCAGAGGATATGACATTACGTGTTCCCATACTTGGACGACTGGCTTCTCGCAGCGCGGTCCAAGGAACAACTTCAAAGGTCCTTTCAGGACACTTATACTTGTGTCTAGGTATCACCATCAACCTCCCAAAATCTTTCCTAACTCCATCCCAGATATACTGCCTTTTACCGGGGCTCTTCTTGACACAGTCTGAGGGGAGAGCCTTCCTGCCACAAGACAGGGCCTATCGGCTACAGGTCCTAGCCAGTCAGATCTCTTCAGCCTCAGTGGTGCCAGCCAAATCCTTGCTGCCGCTGCTGGGCCATATGGCTGTGTCCATCATCACAGTCCCCTTCGCAAGACTTCTGATGAGGACAATTCTGGGACACTCACGCTCCAATGGGACCAGAGACGGACGATCTAGACCTTCCAGTCTCCATCACAGGACCAGTTTGGCTAAAACGTCAGTGGTGGATGACATCACCTTCCTTACAAGAAGAAGTGCCATTCCCAAAGGAGGCATCAGATCAGGTCCTGACATCCGATGTCTCAGACATGGGTTGGGGAAGCACCTAGGCATTCACAGGACTCTGGGATCCTAGTCCATGAATGAGGAATCTCTCCATATCAACATTTTAGAAATGAGAGCCGTTCTTTATGCAGTGCGAGCCTTGAGCATGGTCCTCAAGCCGGGACACCTCCTCGTGCAGACTTACAAAATGTCAGTGGTGTTCTGTATCAACAAACAGGGTGGCACTTCTATCCTCAGTGCAGAGAAGCGATGAGAGTGTGGGATTGGGCCATAGCCCATTGTCTGACTATTCCAGCAGTCCATGTTCCTGGAGTACAGAACACATTGGCGGATGCTCTCAGCAGGACGAGGGCGAGAGCACATGAGTGGCTGCTTCTGTGGTCTGTAGCTGACAACCTATTCGCCAAATGGGGGATACCCAAGTTGGACCTTTTCACCTCCCCTACCAATGCAAAACTGCCCAGTTTTTGCTCGCTAGGTCACGTACCTGGTGTTTTCTGGCAAGACGCGTTGTCCCTCTCTTGGAAGGGGAGATTCCTCTACATCTTTCCACCATTTCCACTCCTTCAGAGAGTCATCCTCAAGGTGCGGCAATGATCCTGGTACCACCACAATGGCCTCAACAACCACCACAATGGCCTCAACAGATTTGGTTTCCACTGTTACAACATCTGGCAGCGGAACCTCCGGTCATCCCTCCACTGAGCACATTCTTGCTCTCCCAGGACAATGGGACCTTGGTCCATCCGAACCTGTGGTCCCTCCATCTACATTCATGGCACCTGAGGACCTAGTCAGACTTCACTTCAGAGTTTCAAACAAGGTTGCCAAAGTCCTTGTGGATGCCAGAAAGCCTTCCACTAGAGCAATTTATGCCATGAAATGGAAGCGATTTTCTCTGTGGGCCATGGCTCCCCACCTGGATCCTTTGGCCTGTCTGGTTTACTACCATACTAGAGTACTCGCATCCCTTTCTGAGTCTGACTTGGGCTACTCCTCAATAGAAGTGCATTTGCCCACCCTTTCTGCCTATCACATCCCTGTTCAGGGCAGGATGGTGGCACAGCTGAGGTAACTCACTTTCCTGAGGATATGCTCCACATTAAACCTCCCATTGGGGACCCTGTTCCCCTCCCGGGATCTTTTGTTTGTATTGGAGAAGTTGACCTTACCACCTTTTGAACCCGCCGTAGATTGCAAGCTACGGTTCCTGTCATGGAAAGCATTATTTTAGTTGCTTGTAAAGAGTCTTACTTAGTGTTCCACAAAGACAGAGTTGCTTTGTAAACTAATCCTAAGTTTCTACCCAAGGTGGTGTGTCAGATGACATTGAATCAGGACGTCCAACTACCCATTTATTACCCTAGTCCTCAAATCAAGGTGAGGCACTTCTCCATCCTTTGGATGTTCACTGCATCTTGCAGTATTCTTATCCAGAACTAAGGGAAGCAGAAGTTCTGACCAGTTATGTTTCTTTTGCTCCTGGGGCGCTTGGGGTTCCTGTGTTCAAACAGACCCTGCCCAGATTTCTTGTGGACTGCATTTCCTTCTGCTGTCAGAAGCATGATAAACCCTCCCTGGGTCAGTAAGGGTCATTCCACCAGTGGGGTTGCAGACTCTTTTACTGCACTGAAAAGCGTTTCAGCCTCAGACTCTGTGCAGCGGCTACGAGGCACACAGTCCACACCTTCATATTAGATACTGTAGTCTGGACATTGCCTCAAGACGCAGAGCTGACTTCGGCTTGCTGTCCTGCAGGGCCTCATCTCATGGGGATTTCTTCCATCTTTCTCCTAATTCCCTACCACCCAAGTAGTTGTCTTTAATTTATACTGCTTGGGAATCTAGTCTAAGTGTGTTACCTGCTGCAGAGCTGACTCTCAAGTAAGATCGTACAGTTACGTGAAAACCATCAGAATAGTAGATCGGAGAGAAGCTCTGCAGCAGTATACTTACCACCTTCCCCGGAGATTTACTGCTACATGCGCCCAGTGCCACAAATTCTGCCTGTTGAATGGCTTACTGCCTAGGTTCCCTAGACGGATCTCAGCTCATCCGGATGCCGGAGTCTCTGGGGAACAATAACTGGGACACACTAGGGACCTCCTCCTTTTGTACCATGTGGGACTTGGGGTGGGCTGACATCGGGGTGAGGTCCCGCCTGGTACTGCTAGATAGAAGTTTGCTGTGGGGACCTGTTGCCTGCCAGCTACAGTCCTAAATGTGTTACCTGCTGCAAAGCTTCTCTCAAAGATCTATTGTTATGGTAAGTCCTGCGTAAGTGTACTTTAATAGGACCTGTTCAAGTGCCACCCCCCTATTTCAGAAGTATCATGAGCCTCGAGCGATCCCTTGTATGGCTGCTATTCAAGTGGCCCACTTACCAGACTCCATGGGGTCTGAAATTAGGTAGACCTTCCCCTCAAAGATGATCCGCAAATGGGCAGGATAAATCATTGAATGTGGGACTCCAGTATCTCTCAACGATCGTCGGACCTCATCAAATTTCTTTTGGTGTTGTCGCGTAGTATAGCTGATATCCGGAAACACATAAATTTGTTGATTATTCAGCATAATGGGGCCTGCTTTACATGCCAGTTGTAGGATGCAGTGCCAAAAACCAACACCCGCTGTCACCACTAGTAGGGTCCGAGGCTCCTCTGAATTCTGCGACCCGGCCACGAGGAATAATATGAAACACTTTTTGTATGCCTGTAATTGCGTCCGCTCCTGCCAGCACCAGTTTCTCTGTGAGCCAGTCTGTAGCAAACATCACGGGGGGATCCCCCACCCCACCCCATTAGCCCAGCAACCAAATATTTGCAAAGTGAGCCTGGTTCCCAGCATTTTTAGTCTGGCTCACAAGTGCTCCCTTCACCATGAGTGCTGTAGCTCCTGTTGCAGAATCAGCCTGCTTGCGTACTCGGTCATATCTCCTTTCAAGTCATCCACAGCAGTCTCGAGAATTAGAACACAGCTGTTAAAGACATCAACCTTCTGGGAGAGATCAGTTATGGAAAGGATCAGTTTCGAAGCCAAAGTTTCATCTGAACCATGTTCAGTCATGGCTAGGCCTCCGCATCAGCCCGCGAGGTCTGTGCTCCACCAGATCCTTTCAATTTTTCAACACCACCAGCAGCTTTGTCGCATTTAGGATTTCCCATCCTAACAAAAGGAAAGACCCGCTATCCACTGTAACACTCTAATTGACAATGAAAGCAATCCAGAGTGTTGATTTTAGTGGATTATAGCAGCCAAATTGCAGGAGCTGTAAAAAGCTGCTTCTTCTGAGCTCGGGCTCCACAGTTGCCGCCTCCGCCCATCACAAAATTTTGATGTCACCTTTGTCACCAGTGCTCAGTAGTTCTACCCCAGCCATTTATAGAAGAATTAAGGAGGTAAGCATTTGTATTTATCAAATTAATTTTTCGTACCAGATAGTTCACTTAGACTGTTTTTAGTAGGAAAAACACTGTGCAGTAACTTAAATGACATCATGCTGTCAAGTGTCTCCTTGAAATGTTGTGCTCTAAGAACTCTGGAGCAGAGGCAGGTGTAATAACACACAGTGCTGTAGTCCGTATTGTACTGTAGTTTAAAATACTGTTTTGTTGCTAATACACCTCAGATGTGAAAAAGTTAAAGCACATTTTGTATTTACACTGATCTTTAATCTATTTAAAACATGTAATAGAAACATATGTAGAAAAGACCACTGGCTCTGCCTTTTTATTTAATAAGGAGATTTTGAATGACTGTTTCTCTGATGTATTTCTTCTGTGTAACATGCATGCTGGAATTGTAGGTATAAAATACTATCCCAGTTTGAGACATCTGCAGGCTTTATTCTATCAGCCTTAATTGGGAGACTCCAAATAGCTTAGTGTATTGTTTCTGTGTTCTGTGTTAAGGTACTGTAGCTCCATGAGGTGATTCAGAGCGTATCACTCCTTGTTGATGACACCCGACGGCGAAACACAGAAGAAGACCATTACGGCAACATTTGCGGTAATGGTCCTTTTTCTGTATCTCACCTTCCCCCTGTGTTCTGCCCCCTCCCCAGATCAGTTCCGACCTGGAGTTGAAATCCTAGAGTCCAGGGTACAGGGGGCACAGCCCCCCACCGAAAACACCTATGCAAGAGGCGGCACAATACCTGCATCGGTATTGTGCCGTCGCTGTGGGGGAGGTCAGCATTCTCGACGATGAGATAACTTGGTGCTTCCGATTCAGAGTAGCGAAATCAGTGCTTTTCTGAATGGATATTTTAGTGTACCAATCCTGCCTTTTTCCTTTCCCCTCTTTGTTAGGCTAGTATCCCATTTTGTGTAGTGGGATCCAATCTGCTGATTGAGACCAAAGGCAAAAAGGTCAGAGGTCGCCTGTATCCATGGGGTGCAGTAGAAGTGGAGAACCCGGAACATAATGACTTCCTGAAGCTGAGGACCATGCTAATGTAAGTCATGCTTGAAATGTCTGTTTGATAAAAAGGGGCAGCATGTTTTGGGAAGGACTGCTATGCTTTTCATGGTCAGATAAGTGTGAGCCGGTTCTCCCTAGTTTGTGAGGACTCGTATAAGCTCAGTTATTGAATCTGACAGTGTGACACATTTCTCATACTATGCAGTAGCAATGGCTTGGTTTGTTCAGCACACCAAGGCAGTCTGGTTCAAACTTAATGCAGGGAACCGAGCCTGTCAGCTTTTGGCAAGACTTTAAACAGTTATATTTATACACAGAAATATAAAATCTTACATACCCTGGTAATGCAAAGCATCATGGGACGAATATGCAAAGCACCATGACAATTTATATTGTTTCTGCTTTAAGCAAGAGTATATGTGCCAAACGGCCTCCTACATAACCTTCAAAGTTTGAGAACAGAATATACAGGTATGTGTTTCGTCCTTCCAAGGACTTGTCAGTACCTCAGCGTGGTGAAAATGAGCCATCCCTAATGTGGTCTTATGAGTTTAGGTCATGGGCCCAAAATTTATTTTGTATGATATAAATTTTCTGTATTTCTTACCCCAGGAAACCCTCACTGATGCTTTACACAAACATCATCTTCCTGGCAGAGAGTGATGTCCCAGAGATAGAACCTTATGCTAATTACGGAACTTAGAATCAAGGTTCAAACGCTGCACTGTGGTCACACACCTCTGTTGCCCCTAATATCAGATTTGTTTCTCTGCCTGAGGAAGAAGTTGCCCCCAAGTCAGCTCTAGTATTTCTGGTCTCCAGTCGCATTATTGTTTTTAATTTAGAAGTTTCATGCAGTATTTAGCTATTTCTCAATAACTCTGCGTTACTTAGGGAATATTTGAAGTTTCTAAAGTACCCATTCGGTTCCTAAGAACCATAGGAGGCCATAGTATAGTGCGGTTCCTAGTTTTAGGGAACCACATGTATGTATGTATTTATTTTTGTTGTTGTTTACTAACCTGCATTTAAAACCGTATTCTAAGGGTTTTTACCTAGATGTTTTTATTTTCTTTATCATGGCTCCTGCCTAGAGGGAACAGGACTGCTAAATTCTCTCTCAACACAGTGTTGTACATTACAACCACTCAAGTTCATATAATAATAGTTTTTATTATCAAACTAACAGTTCCTATTAATAGGGAACCAGAATAGCTAATTGTTTTCTCAGAACTGATCTTTATTTTTTGACCTCAAGTTCTGTGACAAGTGGGGTTGTTTGTTTTTGGGAACCTAAATGATTTATCTGAGGTCTTCAGTCTCTGGCATGCCTGATAGGCTCAAGAAAAGAAAACAGAACCAACAGGCTTTAAAAATTATAAAATTGTTTCCATCTCTTGGCGAAGGCAGACTGCCACAAGCTCTTTTATGGTGCCTGGGTCCAGATTATGATTTTATCAGTTGTGAACTGTGTAAAACTTCACCCTAAAACCAAAGGGCTAAATAAAATAAAAAAAAAAATATGGCTTCTCAGTCTGCCTTCATGTCACCAAAACATAATAAATTTGGGAGCTCTTAATGATGGTGGAAAGCACACATCAGAGGAGGCAGTGTCTGCCAAGAAGAAAAAAAAGAATGTCCTTACCACGCCTTCTAAAAAGGAAAGGAGCAGGCCTTGGACCCAAGACAATACCTTCATCAGAGGACATGGCAAAGACGTGGCATTTTTCCAGGCCTTCCAGGTCATGGAAGTTTTAGGAAGATACCCCGGCTCTGGCGCCTACCTGCCTATCTGTAGAGGAGGAACAAATGTACTGTGAACCTGTTGAATCAGATGGTTCATCTGAGTAGGAATTTGCTCCTCTCCAAGGCCTACAAAGGATTACTGTTCTTTTTCTTCTTTTGTTATGCAAATGGGTGAATATCCTCAACAGTCTCCCTCAGGAAATGGAGGAGAAGCAGAATTTTATTTATTTATTTGGAAACGGTTTCACCAGGAAAGACAACAATGAGCTGTAAACAACTCGTTTCCAGAAAAGGGGAGGGGGGGGATAAGATTTGGGAGAACAAGCAAACACATAGGAATACCAGTACAATTTCTAAAACAAAACAGTGTAGTACAGTTACTGAGCTGAAATAACCCAGACCAACGGCCAGGAAAACAAAACCATATTCAGATATAGCATACATTGCAACAATCCACGAGCAGGTGATCCAGTAAGGTAAAGGTCAGAGGATGGCTAAACATTTGAAGTGCTAGAAGTAGTAGGCTGAGCACAAGATTTGAAGAGCTATTGTATACCCAAGGGAGGGCAGTTATAAGACAAGTAGGGAAGTGGATGGGCGAGGGGTAGAGGGCAGGGGATAGAAGAGGAAGAGAGAGGGACAGCCAAGATCTGTACCCATCCAGGTTGCTGAGAATCCTGCAAGGGGGTTAGGACCAGGCAGAAAGGGAGGGGAGAGAAATGGAGTGGGGTGATACAGAAGAGAGGGCAGGGAACAGGAGGGAGGAAGGGGATAAGGGAGGGTGGACAGGTGATGGATTTGAAAGTGTGGGGGAGGCAGAGGGGAAAACAGAGAGACAGTCTGTACCCTTCAGGATGGAGAACCCTGCCAGGGGGTCAGGATTAGAATGTGGGGGGAAGGAAGAGGCGTAGAAGAGAGGGAGCCATGAACTATACCCCTTCAGGATGACAGAGAACCCTGCAAGGGGGACAGGACCAGTCAGAAAAGGAGAGGAGAGAAGGGGGGGCAGGGAGGAGAAGTGGAGTGTGGCAGGTGACCGGAGGGCAGAAGAGGGATAAGTAATACAGAGACTGGAGAAAATAGGGGTAAACATAGGAATGGAAAAAGTGGAGAACATTAGTGGGGAGAAGAGCAGCCGTAGAGTGTCGAAATGGCGCAGTAGCTTGTGGATGGTAGAGTGTCGAAATGGCACAGTAGCTTGTGGATGGTAGAGTGTCGAAATGGCGCAGTAGCTTGTGGATGGTAGAGTGTCGAAATGGCGCAGTAGCTTGTGGATGGTAGAGTGTGAAATGGCGCAGTAAGCTTGTGGATGGTAGAGTGTAGCAAATGGCACAGTAGCTTGTGGATGGTAGAGTGTCGAAATGGCGCAGTAGCTTGTGGATGGTAGAGTGTCGAAATGGCAGTAGCTTGTGGATGGTAGAGTGTGAAATGGCGCAGTAGGTTGTGGATGGTAGAGTGTCGAAATGGCGCAGTAGGTTGTGGATGGTAGAGTGTCGAAATGGCAGCAGTAGCTTGTGGATGGTAGAGTGTCGAAATGGCGCAGTAGCTTGTGGATGGTAGAGTGTCGAAATGAGCGCAGTAGCTTGTGGATGGTAGAGTGTCGAAATGGCGAGTAGCTTGTGGATGGTAGAGTGTCGAAATGGCGCAGTAGCTTGTGGATGGTAGAGTGTCGAAATGGCGCAGTAGCTTGTGGATGGTAGAGTGTCGAAATGGCGCAGTAGCTTGTGGATGGTAGAGTGTCGAAATGGCACAGTAGGTTGTGGATGGTAGAGTGTCGAAATGGCGCAGTAGCTTGTGGATGGTAGAGTGTCGAAATGGCGCAGTAGCTTGTGGATGGTAGAGTGTCGAAATGGCGCAGTAGCTTGTGGATGGTAGAGTGTCGAAATGGCGCAGTAGGTTGTGGTAGGGGGTAGGAAGAGGGAGTATAGTAGGAGGTAGCATGTGAGGAATATATGTTATGGATATGATGGGGTTAGATCTTACAAGTAGGCTGCTGATCCCCATACAAAATTATTACAAGCGCCACTTCAAAGTCATGTTTCACCTACTTCAGCTGCAACCACAGATAAAAATATTGAAAAAGTATCAGGTAGCCAGCCCAATGGTGCAGAGGGCTGATGCACTGAAGCGCCTACCTTTCACCATGCTGGCTGTTTGGCAATGGCGTGGGTTGCTGGGGTTGGGCAGGGAGGGAGAGGATTGAGCCCCCGTAGGGCTGCTCTCCTCTCCCGCAGAGGGCAACTGCATGTTCTGCCAAATGACTGCCACCAGGTGGAGGCCTAGTGGCAGTGCAGGTCAAGAAGGGCAGTAGCAGGGAGGTGCTGTGGGACTCCGCAGTGCGCACGTGCCTCCACACACGCGTGCTGATGTGCGCGCCCCAGTGTGGAGAACGGATAACAAAACTGGTGGAAAAATGGCAGTGCAGGTGTCACCCACCACATCACCAGGACCCTGGACTGCAGTGTGCTTTTGGGGGATGGCCTTCCCCTCCTGACCCTCTTGGGGGGGGGGGTCCATGGGGTACTCCGGCACAAGGTAAGTCACGGGGAGATGCAGGGTGGGATCTGTAGGGCGGAGGTGAATGGAAGCTCAGCCTTCCCTGGCCATGGAAGGAAAAAACAAAATATTGGGTGAAAAAAATATTAGGTGGACAGACGGAGGGAGGGAGTGGAGTACCTGTATTGCCCACCCTTGGTCATCAAGGTGTAGTTGAAGTGTCTACCTGTGAGAAGGCTAAGGTCCTGTTCTCAGCACAGCCCCCTGATAAGGACTCCCAAAAATTGGATACTATAGCCAAAAAGTTTATACATCAGCTTCCCTGCTCAGCAGGCAGCTTACTCTGCTCGCATGTAGCCCAGTACCAGAAGGGACTCGAGTACCGTGCTGGCACTGGCTAAGACTGATGTTGGCACAGGATCTGACTGCCACAGCAAAATCTGCCCTGGATGCAACCAAATACCACTTTCATACGGCTGTAGACACTATATAATGACACAGCTTCAAGGGTCTTGGCTCATGCAGTGTCATTGAGGCCGTTCTCCTGGCTGAGGGCAACCATAATTACCCAGGACACTCAGACCAATGCAATGGATTTCCAGTTTAAAGGAAATTTACTTTTTGGTGACAAAACAGAGGCATACATGAAATAAGTGGATGAGTAGGTAGGTACTGTAGCTAGTTTGTTGATCGACATCGTGTAATTTCAGTTTAAAACAAGATAAAAAAATAATTACAATTCACAATATTAAAATTTCTCAATATAAAATTACAGTAACAACCTTTTTCCAAGGATGCCGTTAGTCAATATAACAAGGGCACCTAAAAACAAATTATTTGTTAAACGGAATCCATATGTGTGTGTGTGTGTGTGTGTGTGTGTGTGTATGTATGTGTGTGTGTGTATGTATGTATGTGTGTGTGTGTATGTATGTATGTATATATATATATATATACACACACACACATGTATGTAACTTAACAGTTAAGATATTGTTTGTTCAGAAAAATTTAAACTTTTACAAACTTAATGACTTCAGGAATCTACATACACAGTTCAAAAATAAATCAGTGTGGTTGGTAGAAAAAAAGGTGAAGAATCAACATATCCAAGGGGAGGCGGGGTGCAGCCAATACTGGGGCTAACCAAAATTTTATTTTCCTTTTGTATATGGGGCAATGTAAAATAATGTGTTTGAGATCATCATCTGTGCCCAGATTGCAGTTGCAAAAATATTTAGACTCAAAACCGGGTCTTTTTTTGGCAAAAAAAAAAAAAAAATTATTTGTAGTATACAATGCCATGCGGTACCTTGTTAACCGTCTCCGATCCCCTGGATTTGGTATCAGTATTAAATATGGTTTTAATGAGGGTCTAGTTTTCAAGACTTTATACCAACAAAAAGTTTTTAAGTAGATTGATCTTCCTTTGGTTTAAAGAAATTTCAGAATCCATGAGCCTTGTTTTTATCTGCCAAACTATATGTTCAATAAGTTTAAAATAAATTTTGTAAAGTAAATGCCCCAAACCATGTGAAACAAGAGTTTTAATCAGGGCCATGGAAGAGGATTTAAAACCTTTACTATGATACTGCATTTTGGATGAGATGTTAAACCAAGGTCCCATCTTCCTGTTCTGGTTTTAGTTCAGGTGGATGTTAAAGATCCGATGGCACTTCTCAAAAACAGTAGGGAAAATTTTTATTGCAATACGTAAACAACAGCAACAAACAATAAGTGCAACATTTTCCAGGACTGAATGCAGAATAAAAAGATCAAACTCAAAAATCATGGCTGTGAACATTGACACTCTCGGCAACCCTTAAAAAAACAAAAAAAAAAAAACAGAATACACCCTTTGCTGCAGGGGAAGCAAAATAACACAAAATCTAATACTCACTCAGTGAACAAGAAGGGAGAAAAAAAATCGGTCTCTAGACATCAGTTCCAAGGGACCATCCATTAAACTGGTATTGTGTAAAAAAAAAAAAAAAAAATGCCAAAAGGTCTAGACTGTACTTGTCTTCCAAACCAGTTGATCCCCATGACATTTGTCCCGCCCTCTCCCTGGTGCCTCGGCCCACCCAATCTGTCCCTCTCCATGATGAATTACATACCGTCTGTCCCAAAGAGTTCGCCTCGTATGCATGCACTTTATCCAGTTCTCCCTGTATTAATAATATCAAATCTTGTTACCACTTCCTGTCTTAAGCATTGCTTACATCTAATTTGCCAAACAGCCCACTTAATAACAGCAAAAATAACATATATGGTAGTTTTCTTCCATTTACCCCAGCAATATGGCAGAGTCCCATATACTAGCATGCTATATGTCATGTTACTAAATGCCGGTTCATTCCAGTGTCTCGCTATGGAATCCCAGAACCCACGGATAAATGTGCAGTAAAAAAATAAATGCTGCATGGATTCCACTTTTCCCCACACAGGTCACTAATAAACACATCCTTTCTTCCAGTCCTTTTATCTTTGTGATTATCCCCAACGTTCAGCTTCCCATGTCCACATAACCAAATTGGGTCCTGCATTTTAAGCGGGATTCTGGCCTCATTCATACATGCCAGTCTAGTCTCATCCAGTTCATCCGGATCAATACTAAATACTAGTTCTAGAAAATAAATCTTTTCAACCAATTTTGCATAAAATATTTTTTTCTCCTTTGTGAGAACCCAATTTAGATCAATTTTCCATATCCTCAAATATTTTAGGGTGGTTTGTATATAATCAGGCGACAGTTTCTCCTTTACAGACCATTTCCCTTTCCCCCAAGCTGTAAAAAAACACTTCTTCCCATGATCTCACACTTATCGTGCCCATAGTGGTGTTGCCCAATATCAGGGGCTTAATATCGGTGAAAAAAATTCCCAAAAAGAAAAATCAAAGGTTGCAACATACCTCGTCCTCCCTCCTTCCACCAGTGCCCTGGTCAAATTTCCCCCCCTCACTAAAAATACCACCAACAGCTTAACCTGGTTCAAGGTCAGTTAACATTCATCTGTATCCCCCTCCCCTGGGTTGTGCCTGAAAATAAGCAGAATTTGTCTAGTGCACTTCCCGGTCAACAAAACTAAATGAATGAATAAATAAAAATCAGTCTCCTCCTCTAAGCATTGTCTCTGAGGCGATTTTCAGATAATAAAAGAGTTTAAGAATGGATATTAAACATCTTTCTTGGACCAAAGTGGTCAGTGAAAATTAGCCAAGTTCTGCCCTTAAGACTTAGGTGGGAACTGATTGCGTACCCTAATATATAACTATACATTTTGGTTATTATTTTTTAAATTAAGCCAAGTTACCACGAGCCCAAACTTCTACAGCGTATAAAATACGAGACATAATTTTGGCATTTACTACCTTAATGAGGCCGGTAACTGAACCGTGTCCCAGTTTAGCACTAAAACGTTTAAAAGCGTTAAATGCTGTTGTAAGTTTATGGAACATTAGGTTCAGTTGAGATGCCCATTGTAAATTGTTTGGAAATCTGATACCAAGATAATCATAGTGATTAACCGTTTTAGTTTTGGATTTGTCAATAAAGACTGTAGGTTATGGTATCTTCCAATGACCAAAGACTACAAGATTCGTTTTGTTCTAGGATAGGTACAAACCCACTTACAAAAATAACAATAATAAAGAAAAGGCCTCCACTTCCTACAGGCATTATGGTAGGAGAGACAAGGTTAGAGGCTTCTCTCCAAGAGCCTGCACCTCCTATGCCCCTTATGAGTATGAACCCCAAAAAGGTTACTACAGGGCAGAAGCAGGAGGGTTTCCAACTATACTGCGGCTGCGGCAACACCAGCCCCCAAGCTTCAGCCAAAACAAAACCCTTGACAGTTCTGCCCAGGTCACCCAACAACCACTGCATGGGAGGAGAGCTGGCTCACTACTTCTGGGATGGGTAAACATTGCTACAGACAAGTGGGTCCTGGAAGTGTAGTGTGCCAGAGGTTGTCCTTGCAGTTCAAAAAATTCCCAAAACTGCAAAAACACACAGATTTTACAGTTCACTGTCCCACAGAAAAAAAATTCTGCTGAAACTGGAAGTAAGCAAACTGCTACAGCCAAAAGCAGTGGAAAAGTCACTGCCTCTCAGTCGGGCAAGGGACTATTTTCAAGGTACTTCCTGACCTACAAGAAAAATGGGAAGTGGTGACCCTTTTTAGACCTCCGATATCTGAGCGTGCTCATCAGAAAAGGGAAGTTCAAGATGGTCGCCCTGGGCAGTGTCAGTGATACCACCCATCTGTGCAGTTAGGGCATTGACTGGGATCACTGAATCTGAAAGACACCTGTTTTCACATTCCAGTCAGACATACACACAGAAAATATATCTGGTTCAGGCCAGCAAACTGCCAGTACCAGTTTTTAGCCCTTCCTTTTGGCCTCACTTCAGCATCAAGGGTCTTCAAAAAGTGCTTTGCCGTGGTGGCAGCACATCTGCGAAGGCAAGGTGTGGTGATTTTTCCCTACCTGGATGACTGGCTAGCCTTAGGAAAAACAGAATGAGAGACAAGGTGCTCTATTCAGAAGGTAAAAAGCAACCTGGAAAAAGTGGCTTTACATAAATCTGCAGAAGTGTCAGACAGAACCTGTTCAGGTGCTGGACGTCGTAGGCACAGAACTGGACACTGTGTTGGACACCATGCGGGGGAATCCTTCAGAGTGGGCCAGCCAAGACATGCAAGGGATTTTCTAGAGCCACTGGGCCACACTGTGGTCCCATGGGTCAGGTTTCAGATGAGGGACATCCACCACTGGTCTCAAAGATGGGACTCCTCTGCAGACTACTGCCAGTCTTGCCTTGCCTGTCACAAAAGCATTGGTGAAGTCACTAGAGTGGTGGAAGGATGAAAGCAACCTCAGAGAGGGCGTTCCCTCCCTCCAGCAGTTCCCCAGCAAGTATCCTCACAATAGGTGCTTCACTCCTAGGGTGGGGTACCCACCTGGATGACCTCACTTATGCCCACAGAAGACCCAGGAACACATCAGTCTCCTGGAACACGGGGCAGTATTTCTGGCAGTGCAGTCCTCCTGCTCCGAGCATCAAGATCAGTCTGTCCAGATCAAAACAGACAACACCACAGCAATGTACTAGATAAGCAGGGAGATGGAGGATCCTCAAGACTGTGCACAGAGGCAGTGAGGATGGGGGATGTGGTTTACTTCCCAGATGCAGAGTTCTCTGCAGTACAGTTGCTAGGCAAAGTTAATGTCCTGGCAGACTCCCTAAGAAGAATCAGCCAGGAAACCATGAATGGATGAAGAACAGGCTAGTGAAACCATGACTGGACTGTGAACCAGCAGGTTCTGGCTACAGTTTTCAGAAGATGGGGAACTCAAAAATAGACCTGTTTGCATCACGGGAGAACAGTCAGCTCCCAAAGTTTTGTTGCAGGCCACCAGCCAAGGAACAGTCAAGAGTTCTTCTAAAGCTCAGGAGACAGCCAGCAACAGTAATCCTAATAGCCCCAGACTGGGTCAGGCAGGCCTGGTACTCGGTGCTCCTGACCCTGCCCAGCAAGAATCCACTACCACTGGGTTACAGCCTGCTGACTGTCTCGGGCAGGATAACATTCCCAGACCACAGGACATTATGCCTAGGGGTGTGGTTCTTGAACAACTGGTATTCTTGGTTGATTTCTATCAGAGGATGTGCTGTGCTTAAAGTTTCCAGGAAATCAGGAAAGCATAGTCCTATAAGTGGAAGAGATGCTCATACTGGTGCATCCCCAGAAGGATAGTCCCAGTGCAGGCAGGATTGCCCACAGTCCTGGACTACCTAGTACACTTGCAGTCCTTTAGGCCTGAGGCCATCAGCACTAAAGCTACATCTAGAAACAGTGTCTGCCTACACATCAACAGGCAAGGGCAAGTCACTGTCCTTTCAACCTGTTTTTAAAAGTTTTTTTTTAAAGGTCTCAGGCACTTATACCCATCTTTGAAGGACACAGTTCCCCCATGGGACTAGAACATCTGCCTTGCCCAGCTGATGGTGGCCTACTTTGAGCTTGTGGCTACATATGTCACATGGAAAATGATTTTCCTGATTGCCATCGCTTCTGCTGGGAGTAAGCAAGCTGCAAGCCCTCTTCACAGAACCAAACTACATAATCTTCCACATGGACAGGGTAGTCCTTAGAACCAATAGAACGTTCCTACCTAAGCTGGTATCAGAATTCCATCTGAACCTGCTAGTTGCCTTTCCTGTTCTCTACCCTGAGTACGTCAGCCCAGGTGAGCAGAAACTGCACAGCCTAGATCTGAAGTGAGTATTGGCATCTGCCTGGACCGGACAGAGGGTGTCGGGTCTCGGGCACTCGGCTTTTTGTTACCTGTGGTGAGGTGGGAAAAGATAAAGCAGCAACTAAGAGAACTATCTCTTCACTGGATAGTCTCTTGGAGACAATTTGTTAGGACTCAGCTGTGAAAATCACCCCCCCACCCCCCAGGCCAAAGGGCACATTCCATAAGGGGTATCTCTGCCTCTGTGGCATCTACAAGGAGCTTCCCACTACTGGACATTTGCAAACCAGCTACCTAGAAAACCGTGCACACCTTTATAAACCACTATTGTCTGGACATACAGTCCAGATGGGATGCCAGCTTTGAAACTGTTTGCAGAACATATTTCCTATATAGGTTTTGGATCCAATCTCCCAGCATACTGCTGCAGAATCTGCTTGTGTAAAGCACCAGTTGGAGATTCCTGGGGTTAGAAGAAGAAATTACCATGGTGATGTTTTTTCTCAGGGATCCCTCACTATGATCTACACTCCCTAATCCTCCCTCCCATTCCAGAACCTGAAAATAGGTTTACAGAAGAATTAGTTCTTTTCATTAAGGTTGCTGGAGCATTACTATTGTAGTTCTGGGACAATTGCAAAATGTGGTCAGTTAAATATTTTTCACTGTTTGAAATATTTCCCGTGTGATTTCTGTCTTAAATTTGTTTGCTGTTTTTCCTAGATTCATAGGCATTTGACAGCAGAAAAGGGCCTTTCTGGTCCATCGAGTCTGCCCATACTCCCCAAGATTCCCTCATCCTCCCTTTGACAACCCTCTGTGTTTGTTCTAGGCCTCTTGAATCCCTCTACTGTACTGGCACTCACTCAAAAATGTTATTTAAAAAATGTTTTAGAAATTTTAGTAGCCAGTTTTGGCAAGGTTTAGTAGTCACAGCTCCCTCTACCTATGGAAACAAATATGACAGTAGGGGCTAGAGTGGAGCACGATCGTTGTACACGTTGACCCTTGATTCTGAGTTCCATAATTAGTTTGATTCTATCTCTGAGGTATGACTCTATTCTATGAAGATGATGCTTCTGTAGAGCATCAGCGAGGGATCCCTGAGAAGAAACATTACTACAGTGAGTCATTTTTCCTTTGTTCCTTTCATTCATTATTTCTGGTTTATTTATATGGAAACAGTATCTCTGTCCTCCTACAGTCGCTCTACTGCCGCTGTTTAATCTTCTGCTGACACAGTCCTCTGCTTGTGACATCTTAATAATGTCCACAGCAACAAACTAATATCACAAATGGACAACTGTGACTTAAACAAAGGATCTTACTTAGAGAGGGCTCTTGCAGTAGGCAACACCGTAAGGACTGAGCCATCAGGCGCTAGGACCACACAGAAAACTTAGCTAGCAGTGTCAGGTGGGGACTGCCCACCCGATGTCATGTGACTGATGTCAGCCGAACAGTATATAGTGGGTGGTCCCCGCCTGCCTCAGTTCTTTCCCTGATAAGCCTGTACATATGGGACCTTGAATGCTGCTACTATCAACCGCCATTTTCAATAAGTATACCTTCGAATTTCTTTATTTTTCTGTAAAATTGGAGTATTTTCGACATGGGATTGTATGTCTTCTCCAACTTTGTCCGAATCCCACAAAAACAAGTGTGCCTGTGGCAAGCAGATCCCCGAGAAAGACTGCCATGCCTCGTGTCTCCTTTTGCCTTGGGCCGGACCACTACACCAAGGACTGTGAGGCCTGCCAGAGCTTCAACCAGGCCACACGGAAGCACCATCAGCAAGCACTGCAAGCCCATCTTTTAAAACGAAACTAACTTCCATGGAAAAGGAACTGCAGGTTCATCTGGTTCCCACTCTTCCAAGAAGAAGCACAAGCGAGACAAGGACACGAAACGGGACTGGGACTGGTCTCCCTCCAAGCTGCAGCCCTCTTCAGAGGTTGTGGCCGTCGAGTAGTCCTTTGCAAGTAAGGAACACCGCTAGGCTGCTCTGCTCTTTCTACTGGAGTAGCCTCTGCACTCCCCCACCACCACCACCAACCATGCTGGTAACGGTTCTGAGGGAAGATTTGGAGGTTCCTTCACCCTTGGGCCCATTCAAACCTCCAGGGACTAGTTGAGTGATTCAGCTGGTAAGTCAGCTGCCCAGCCCCGGCACTCATATTGGGCCCCGATTCGAAGTCTGACCCTGGTCCTCTGGACCAGCGCCCACTGCCGTCTCGACCGCAGCCATCCCAAGAGGAATCTCCTTCTCAGGACACTCCTTCGCTGCCTCCAGTGGAGCATTCAGACTCTCCCACCCGCCTGGAGCAGGAGGATGGAGGATCTGCCGCCTGCTGGCCCTGTAGATCTCCCAGCGCCTGCCCGGCCTTTGTCGGAACTTCTCCTGGACCTTCCGGCTGCCCCACCTATGCTCCCTCCGTCTGGACCTCCCTGTCTACCCTAGACCCCATCGGGGTCAATGCTGGGTCCCCCTGTGGGTCCACCACTGGATCTCCCTCAGCCTGGACCCTCCGGCCTCTGCTGGGTCCCTTGGCTCTGCCATTTGCCCATTTCCAGGGTACCCAACACTGGGCTACCCAACGCCAGGCTACCCTATGCAAGGGTACCCATCGCCAGGGTATCCAATACCTGGATACCTGATGCCAGACTATCCTATGTCTGGTACCGACACTTGGCTACCCATATCCCCCACTGGCTCCACTCACATCCGCCGGTGGACTACGAGACACTCTTTAATTCCTAGTGGAACAGAGCTAGGCACCAACTATCCTCGGAGCTGCACCAATGTCAGCTGAGCATGGTTTCTATGCTGGTATGCCTATTCCCAAGGCCAAAATTAAGCAGATGGTGCGGACAGCAAAGATTGCCTGCCGCAACACCTTATGGGCAACTTACGATGTCAATGCTGCGGCCAGAAGTATGGCAGCAGCAGTTTGCCTTCGCAGGCACACCTGGCTGACCCTTCAGAGGCTCGGTGCCCTTTGGAGGGGATGTTCAGGACAATATGACCGACCTGCAGGAGTGAGGGAAAGTCCTTCGTTCAGTGCACTCCTTCTACCACTTCAGTACTAAGCCTTGGCAGCCTTTTTCGTCACCAGCAAGGGCCCAAACAACACACAAGCAGCCCGCCAAATGCCAAGGCAAATGTCAGGCTCCTTCTGCCTTTACCCCACCCCACCCACCAAGTGTCACAGACCTTCTGGGGTGGCACTCCCCAACACTACCTCCGCCTCTTGACTCATGGTGTGCCCCTCCTCCTTCACCTGCTGTTCTGGAGGAGCCAGTAGGGGGCCAATTCGCCAGCCACTTGTCAGGTTGGGAGGCGATAATGACAGATTCCTGGGTCCTTCAGTTAATGTCTCGAGGTCACATACTGGAGTTCACGGAGTGACCTCCCAAAAATTCTCCAGGTCACTCTTTACCCACGAGGGCACATCCCATTCTTCAGAGAGGAGATCGTAGCTCTGGTACAGAAATCTGCCTTAAAGCCTGTTCTTCAGGGCCAGATAGGAAGGGGATATTATTCCCACTTCTTGCTAGTCCCAAAAAAGACGGGAGATCTTCGACCAATCTTAGACCTCAGCACGCCCAACCTGTACATATAGAGTACAAGAAGTTTCACATGCTGACCCTTCCAGGACTCTTGCCATTGCTCTATCAGGGACACTGGCTCGGCGCACTGGACGCTTACCTGCATATCCTTATCTTCCCTACACACCACCTCCTCTTCAGGTTTTCCTTCCAGGGGGAATGCTTTCAATTTAAGTCTCTCCTCTTTGGCCTGTCATCGGCACCCAGGGTGTTTACCAAGTGCCCAGTGGTAGTGGCAGTAGCTTTGCGTCATCAGGGCCACTGTGTGTTCCCATACCTCGATGACTGACTTCTGTCAGCCCCATCGAAGGACCGACTGGAGGCTGCCCTAGCAGGTACCCTGGACCTGATCCACAGAGTGGGCATTACAGTGAACCACCCAAAATCTCACCTTATTCATTCCCAACACCTCCAATTCATCGGGGTTATGCCGGATACAACCCAGGGTCAGGCCTTCCTCCCCCTTGACAGGGTGGAGTCAAGCCCGGCTTATGGCTGGCAGCAGCTATCCCCACAGTATCTCTGGCCTGCCTCCACATGTGAGTCTCGCAGTGGATGCTCAGGGTACAGTGGGACCAGAAATCGGACGATCTAGATCACAGGGTTCTGGTAGCCAACTCTTATGCGAAACATTCTCCTTTGGTGGCAAGACCTGACAAATCTCTGCCGGGAGGGGGGGGGGCCCCTTCCAGGCTCCTCCCCCAGTTCAAACTCTGATGACAGACGCATCTGGTCAGGGCTGGGGTGTGCATCTGGGAGATTGCAGAAGCCAGGGATCCTGGTCTCGGCTGTAACTCTTATTGCACATCAGTGTGCTTGAGATGCATGCTATAATGTATGCCCTCCACGCCTACAGCCTCATCTTTTCCGGGACCACTCCTAGTCCAGTCGGACAGTATGTGTTCTTCTACCTGAACAAGCAGGGTGGCACTGGTCGTACTCTGTGCAGGGAAGCAATGCTAGTGTGGTATTGGACAATCCAGCACCATATCTAGCTCATGGCTGTTCATGTCCAGGGTGTCTAGAACATCCTGGCGGACGGTCTCAGCTACACTCAGGCAAGGGTTCATCAGTGGGAGCTGAGTCAGTCAGTGGTTGAGGACGTCCTTGACCTTTGAGGTTGACCAGATACTGATCTGTTCATCTAACCATTCAACACAAAACGACCCAACTTTTGCTCGCTCTTTCCTGGTCCTGGAGTTTACTGGTGAGATGCGCTGTCTCTGCTGGACATGGAAGTTCCTGTACGCCTTTCCTTCATTCCCACTACTGCAGAGGGTGCTCCTCAAATTGCAGGTGGAGGGAACTCTAATGATTCTTATCGCTCCATATTGGCCTTGCCAAATATGGTTTCCTCTGCTCCAGCAGGTAGCAGTGGATCCTCCTGGATCAGGGCATGCTGGTCCATCCGGACCTCAAGTCCCTGCACCTTCATGCATGGCACCTTTAGACATAGCTGTCTCTCACTTTGGGCTGTCCCCAAAGTTGCGGTGGTCTTCATGGAGGCCAGAAAGCTCTCCACACGTAACACCTATGCAGTGAAGTGGAAGAGATTCTCTGTCTGGGCCACCTACAAGGGTTGGGACCCTTTCTCATGCCCTGCTCCTCAGGTCATGGAGTATTTGTTGCATTCACCTGACCTGGGACTCCGTTATTCCACTCTGAAGGTCCATTTGACAGCCATATCCGCTTACCACACTCTGGTGACATGCAAAACCTTGGCTCAGTTGGAGGTCTCTCATACCTTTCTGAAAGTGATCCTCCATTTGAAACCCTCAGTCAGAAACCCTGTTCCACCGTGGGATCTGAACTTTGTTCTTGAGAAACTCACTCTGCTTCCCTTTGAACCGGCCGCGAGTAGCGACCTGCACTATCTATCTTGGAAAGCACTGTTTTTAGTTGCTGTTACTTCTACTTAAAGGATTTCTGAGCTTCAGGCCCTTATGCAATCAGCTATTCTCTAGCTATGGCATGGAATACTCTACAGAAGTTGCTAAAGCTGACCAATCTTATACCTGTAGCATCCTTTAAACAGCTTTGCACAGGTTTCTTCGCAGAGAAATGCAACTGCTACCACAAGATCTAGTCTAGTCACTTCATAACCCTCCCTTCAAACAACATGAAGTCTTGCTATATTATAGACATTAGCAGTTTGATCCAGCTCTAGAACTGCCCCGGGGTGCAATGGTTAAAACCATTCCAAAATAGAATTTTGGCACGAGCAGCTCTATCTGTGTCATTTCAAACTTGAACTGTCAGATTCTTTACTCCGCCTCAGTGAACAGTCGCTCGGAGATTTCTCCTTCTGTTCGGTTCATTCTCGGTTTAAAAAGTGTTTTCTCGGTTGGATTTAACCGAGAATAGTTTATTTAACATAAAACCGTTCGGTTCAAGCTCTATCTGTGGTAACCGTAAGTAAATGAAGGTTTTGTCTGTGTGGAACTTGTAAGTTATCGGTTCGGTTTGAACCGATCAGTGAGTTAAAACTCATTTAAAACTAAAAGTTACTATTTTAGAGTCCGGTTCCCGGTTCTTATCGGTTCTAAAAGCGGTTTATTACGTTTTCCAATACCATGACACGGTTAGGAACCGATAGGGTGTCTTGCCTGCTTTCTGCCGTTAAAAGGCAAGTTTTTGGTTAGGCTGGCATTATGTCTGAGAAACGGGCCACTGGGTTTCAACACTGTGATGTTTGTGGGAAGTCTTTGCAAAGGCTGACCCACACACCACATGTGTTTATTGTCTGGGGTTTGACCACCTCCAGTCAGACTGCCAGGTATGTAAGAATTTCCCTGCAGCCACCCTGGAAAAAAGATTGGGCAGGCTCAGGGAGCGAGAGGCCAAAAAGTCCGCTGACCCGGATGGCCAGCCCGGTTCGGTGAATACCGAACCAGAGGGAGTGCCCTCTGACCAGGGCCAGACTTCCTCGGGCCAAAGAAAAGCTGGTTCTGAGGAACCAATACCAGTAAAGAAAACAAGAAAATCAGCAGGTCTGAGTCCAAAATTCCTTCTCCAACTGCTGCAGAGATAGCAAAAGCCATACAAATTGTCCAGTCACTGTCTCAGGGTCCGTCCGAACCACCACTATCTGGTAAAGGTGGTTCGTCCGGTCCCAGTGGTTCAGGATTATGATATTGAGGAATTTTATGAACCAGAGGGAGGGGAGGAGGATTATGAACAGTATGAATGTGGCTGGAAGGTCTGGGTGTGCCCATTGAACCGGACATCTCCCCAGACAGACCTTTAGAATCTCCCTATGCTGTCTGAGTCCCCATCTCATTTTATGTTTTATAAAAGTTGCTGAAACCCTCCAGCTTCCTTTAGAAGAGGCTGTGGATGAGCAAGAGGAGCCTGATTTTGTATAAATGATGGATATTCCAGAGTCTAGAGATTGTCTATTCCTTTACATAAGTCTTTTAGGAAACAAACAATTAAAATTTTAAAAGCTCCTAATTCTGTGCCTCCTGTAGATAAAAGATGGACAGAAGGTATACATTGTCAGGCCCTGATACAGAATTCCTTTCTCAGCAATGCAGTCATGTTAGTAGTTCAGGCTGCTGCCTGTGATAAAGCTAATATTCCTTGGCTTCACATCCTTCTGACAAGGATTCCAGGAAGATTGATGCCATGGCAAAAAAAAAAAAAAACAGTATATGGCAGCCTCTCTGGGACTCAGGCAAGCAAATTATATGGCTTTGTAGCTAGGTATCAGAAATCTAGATGGGATACTGTTATGCAATTGGCCAAGCAGGCCCATGGCCAGCTGCTAGTGAACTAGAACAGGTGGCTGCTGATGGCATTGAAGCCTCTAAGGTTCAGTTTCATGCTGCTGTGGATGTTAATGATGTTTCCTCTAGGGTCATGGCCACATCTGTAGCTTTTGTAGGTTGGCCTGGTTCAGGTGTACTAGTTTGTCTGAGGATACCCAGACTAAGGCTATGGATTTTCCTGTGGTGGGAAATGCTCTGTTTGGAGAGCAGACAGAGAATTACATGAAGAAGATGGATGAATATAGGACTACTTACAAGAGTGCCCAGGCTAAGGAGCGGCAAAGCCACTCCTCAAAGGCATGCCCCAGGGGTAGGGGTAGGCCTTTTCACAGGCCTTTCTACCAGACTCAGGCCTCCTCTGCCTATGCTCAGAGGGGTTTCTTCAGAGGCAGGCAGACGAGGGTGGGCAGACCTGCTCCACCCCCAGCCTAAAGCTCCCAAGAAACAGGCACACTGATGGGGTGCCCAGGGCTGATTCTTCTGTACCAGTGGGGGCAGGCTGGCTTACTTCAGTCAGAATTGGGCTTCTTTAACCTCAGACAAGGGGTTCTGGAAGTAGTAAGCCAGGGTCTGGTTCTCAGCTTCAAAAGTTTCCCAAGTTGAGAAGCAGACTTTTCTACCTGCAAGTGCTTCAGAGACCCTCGCTCTGGAAACAGAGGTCTCATCCCTGTTAGCTCTCAGAGCAGTAGAAAGGTTCCTCCCTGCATCAGGGCAGGGTCTGTATTCCAGATACTTCCTTACCCCAAAAAGACAGGAGAATGCTGGCCATTTTAGATCTCAGATATCTGAACAAGCATCTTTTGAAACCAAAGTTCAAAATGGTAACTCTGGCAATGATTTTACTTTCCCTAAGGCCAGGGACTGGCTAGCCTCCTGGACCTCAAGGATGCCTATTTCCATGTCCTGATCAGAAGATCCCACAAAGTACCTCAGATTCGAACTGCCCTCAGGTCATTACCAGTTCAGAGCAATGCCCTTCGGCCTTACCTCTGCTCCAAGGGTATTCACAAAGTGTCTAGCAGTGGCAGTGGCCCACTTAAGGAGGCAGAGGATTGCTGTTTTTCCCTATCTAGACGACTGGCTCATTGTAGGCCAGTCCCAGAACAGGTAAACTCACCTGCAGGTCACCCAGCAGCTTCTTACCTCCCTGGGTTTTCTAGCTAAACCTACAAAGTCTGTTCTGGAACCAGTCCAGGTACTCACCTTTATAGGGGCAGAATTGGACACAAAGCTAGCCAGAGCCTTTCTTCCCCCAGAAAGGGTAAGGAATTTAGTGGCTCTGGCCTCTTCCTTCACTCTGCAGGTCTCTCGACCAGCAAGACACTTTCTGCAGCTCCTGGGGCACATGGCTGCATCCACAGCTGTTGTGCAGGGAGCCAGATTTCAGATGAGACATTCAGTTTCACTTGAGAACCTTTTGGTCTCAGAGAAGAGACCCCCTTTCCAAGTTGGTCCCAGTGACTCGAACCTTGATCCTAGCTCTCCAGTGGTGGAAGGATCAGAGCAATTTAAGAGCGGGGGTCCCCTTCATTTCCCCTTCTCACGACTTGACTCTCACTACAGATGCTTCCCTTCTTGGTTGGGGAGCCCACATGGGCGACCTTTCCACTCAGGGAGTTTGGTCCCCCCAGGAATCTCTGCTCCACATCAATTTGCTGGAACTCAGAGCTGTCTTTTTAGCTCTTCAAGCTTTTTCTGCATCTGTCCACGACAAGGTGATACAAGTCAGAACAGACAACACCACAACAATGTGGTACATCAACAAACAGGGGGCACTCGGTCTTGACCTTGTGCACCGAGGCAATGAGTTGTGGTCTCTGGCCTATTCCCTGAACACTTCCCTCATAGCAGTTCATCTTCCAGGGAAGGACAATGTCCTAGCGGATGCCCTCAGCATGATTTCCCAGGGCCATCACGAATAGTCCCTGGATCCTCAAGATAGTTTTTGCCAGTGGGGCATCCCTCAGATAGATCTTTTGCAGCCCCAGACAATCACAAACTTCCTCTGTTCTGTTGCAGGCCTCCAGTGCTGGGCTCAGTTCCCCTGGATGCCCTTCCTCTGGATTGGGAGGGGAAGTTCCTCTATGCTTCCCCCTTTCCTCTCCTATTCAAAGTACTAGTCAAAATCAGATCTCAGCCTTGCAGAGTGATTCTGATTGCCCCGGATTGGGTCAGGCAGCCCTGGTACCCACTCCTTCTGTCTCTGACAGTCCATCTTCCCTGTGCCTCCCAGGAATCACAATCTGTTGACTTGTGCCCAGGGAAGGGTTTGGTATCCGGACCTCAATCCCTCAACCTCAAGGCCTGGCTCTTGAGGAGTTAGAGTTGCTGATTTACACCTCTCTCAGGGTGTTCTTGAGATCCTAAAGGCTTCCGAAAGCCTTCCACTAGGGCTACTTATAGTTCTAAATGGAAAAGGTTTTCCATTTGGTATGCTGGGAAAATATTTCCCAGAATCTGCTGAATTGCCCATTGTGTTAGATTACATGGTACATCTTAATTCCTTGGGTCTCAGACCAGCTACCCTGAGAGTTCATTTGGCAGCTGTGTCTGCTTTTGTGTCAGCAGGAAAGTCATCCCCACTTTCCTCTCATCCTGTGTTTTCCAAGTTTTTTAGGGATTACTCCATACTAATCCTCCTTTGAGAACCGCCCCTGCTTGGGACCTTAATGTTTGCATTGCCCAGTTAATGCAACCCCTTTTGAACCTCTGTCTTCTGCAGAGCTTAAGTACCTAACTTGGAAAACTGTTTTCTAGTGGCTATCACTTCTGCCAGACGCATAAGTGAATTGCAAGCCTTGTCAGTGGAGACTGACTTTATTTCTTTCCACAGGGATAAGGTAGTCCTTAGGACTAATAGGAAGTTTTTGCCTAAGGTGGTTTCAGATTTCCATCTTAATCAATCTATCTCCCTTCCAGTATTTTTCACTGATCACTCCTCTTCGGGTGAGAGGAGGTTGCACAGCCTGGATGTTGAGAGCTCTTAGTTATTATATAGAGCGTACCAAAGGTCACAGGTTCGAATCCCTCCAACTTTTCCTTACCTATGGTGAAGTTGGGAAAGGCAAACCTGCCACTAAGAGATCAATAGCCAGGTGGATTGTCTCTTGTATCCAATTTTGTTATCAGAAAGTGGGCAGAGCCCCGGTTTGAGGGCTCATTCTACCAGGGGTACAGCTGCGTCTCTAGCTGCTGCCAGAGATATCCCTTTATTAGAGATTTGCCAGGCTGCTACTTGGAAAACGGTACACACTTTTACCAAGCATTACTCCCTGGATGTCCAGGCCAGGAGAGATGCTCGGTTTGGCACAGCTGTTCTTCAGAGCCTATTCCCTAAGTAGGTTCTGCCCCTCCTCCATGGAGGTACTGCTGTGTATTCTGCTAATGTTATAGACCTCCCCCCCAATATAGCAAGACTTCATGTTGTTTGAAGAAAAAATTACTCACCTTAGTAATGTTGTTTCTTCTAATGGAGTCTTGCTATATTATAGACCTCCCCCCAACCTGCCCCTCTCAGAACCTCTACTTGGTGGGGTGCGGGCAACTTAGTGTGGGCACTACTTATGTCCTGTTAGCATTTTGTCCCCTTTGGGACTTTGGGGGTGTGTATGTGTATCGGCGTGTGTGTTTTATTATACTTATGTTCCATTTTCATTTTATTAGAATGGTGTTAGTATTTCTGGTCCCCTGACTTGAGTCTTGGGTGTTGGGACCATCAATGGTTGTTATTATTTAGGTAGCCATTTGGCTAGTGTAAGTTACAGCTTCCACACAGACCTTAGTGAGTTTGGCTCGTAAGATCTGACAGTTGAAGTTTGAAATGACACAGATAGAGCTGCTCTCGTGCCAAAATTCTATTTTGGAATGGTTTTAACCATTGCACTCGGGCAGTTCTAGAGCTGATCAAACTGCTAATGTCTATAATATAGCAAGACTCCATTAGAAGAAACAACATTACTAAGGTGAGTAATTTTTCTTTCCAGACATCCACCAATATGGCATAATTTTTCTCCACAGTTCTCCCTCCCAGACAGCCACCCTTATTATGGTACCTCAGTTCCATTTAACTCTACCTACCTACCTAAACCTTTTCCCACTAACTCCTGGCCCTTACACCAACCCTAAATACTCCCCATACCCCTAGTATTACATTATGCTGTGTGTATGCCTTGACTCCTCTAATGGGATATGTATATACTTTATTTACTAGTGTAATTTTCATATAACCTACCTTGTCCTGTATGTCTTAATCAACTTCTACCCTTGATTATTGTATATATGTGTTTTTTATCTCCTGTATCTGTTATGCATATATAAGTGCATTGATGTATCTGTTTATGTACCAACTGTTGAACCTTGACCTTATCAGGTCCATCTTGTAAATTAGCCTTGCTCAATGATGTTCGCCTGAATAAATAAAGATTTGATTGATTGATTGATTGATTGATGTGTAAGGAGCCTTATTTGATTTTTTACGAGACCGGGTGGCTCTGTGCACTAATCCTCAGTTCTTACCAAAACTTGTTTCTAACTTTACTTTAAATCGGACCATACACTTGCCAGTGTATTACCCTGAGCACTCTAACCAAGAGAGGCACTTCTGCACTTCAGATGTGCACAGAATTTTGCGTTACTACACAAACTGGACTAACAAATTGTTTTGTTCCCATATTGGTCCTTGTAAGAACAGATCCAGAAGCAAATGACTTGATACCTTTTATTGGACCAACAAAGATGTTACAGTAAGAACAAAGTACTTTAGGTTTTGGATCAACTATGTCCTTCCTCAGAAGTTTGTCATAAGCCATTTGCTTCCGGATCTACACGAACCAGATGAAGTCGATCCGGAAATCAGATCAACTTTTTGTTTCCTTTGAGCCCAAAAGAGAGGGTATCACAGTTTCAAAACAGTGTTTATCTAGATGGTTGGCAAACTGAATCCTGTTTTGCTAGCAGAAGTACAAAAAGCCCCTTCTGGGGAAGGTTAAAGGGTATTCCACCAGAAACATGGCTGCATCTACTGCTTGTTTCAGAAACGTTTCTGCCGCATATATTTGCGCAGCAGCTACTTGGAGCTCTGTCAACACCTTTATTAAGCACTACAGTCTGGACATTGCCTCTAGACACAGGGTAGGCTTTGGACTGGCCGTCCTTCAGGGCCTTCTGTCTTGGTTTCTTTGCCTACTGCAAACCTTTCTTCTGCCTCCCATGTTCAGTCATTGACTTGCACTGCTTGGGACTCTGTCCTTATGGTGTTGCCTACTGCAAGAGCGCTTCTCGAAGATCTACCGTTATGGTAAGTTCTTACGTAACTGTACTTTCTAGTGGCTGGAGCAGAGGACCTCTAGGCATGCAGAGTAACCTAGTAATGAACAAAGGGAAGAGAAATGCAGATGAGTTATGAACAATAAGCTGAATTATAAGTGACAGAGTTTTCTCAGAAGTGGCACGCATAGTTTAAACATATTTGGAAGGGTGTGACAGAGACTTGTTCAGAGTCTATACTGCAGGGCCATCCTAACAATGCAGCATTCCAGGTTCCTTGCTGGAGCCTGGAACGGTGTGGAGCAGCCATGATACTGGACTGGGCTTGGAAGTTTGGTGGTTGCCCAGTGTGCTACCAGCTGGCACAGCTTAGGGAGGAGGTTGCAGGGATGAGGAGAAAGCTGGGGAAGGGGTGGTATGGTTGGGAAGGGCTGGAAATCTCCCACAGGGTTGCACCAAGCACTGGGGCGGGGTATAGGGAAAGGAGTGCAGGAGAATACTCAGGGGCCACATAGGGACCCTGGCAGAGGGGCCAAAGGACACTACCAAGCAAGCAGGCAGGTAACTGGGGAACCTCACAAAGGGGGACGGAGGGACAACATTCTCAGGGAAGTAGGCAGATGGCCAGGGCTGGACAGAAGGAAGCAAGGCAGGAGGTGGATCAGACCTTATCTTAGTAACCGCCTAATTCTCTTCTTCTGCTCAAGGATGGGGGGATGTAGCCACTACAGAGGTGGTTAGAGACGGAAAGGGTGTGGGAGTGGGGGCAGGAGGCAGGGGCCAGATAGCAGGAAGAACAGGGGGGGACCTGGAATGCAGGAGAATGGGGGGAGTAGTAAATCGGAGCAGGGGGAAGAGGGAGGAAAGCACAAGGAGAAGGACCAGTTGGGAGGAAAGGTAAAGAAGGACCAGAAGTACAAGGAGGATTCAGTAAAGAGAGCTGAGGGGTTAGGCCAGGGGAGCACGATGAGCAAGGAGGAACTAAATGGAGACAGGAAGGAAGGGAGGATGAGCCAGGCTAGTTTAGCAGATGGGGGAGAAGGACCAGTCGCAAGCAGTGCGGGGGAATTAGAGGTACAGAAGGATACTCAGGAGGAGGAGAGGCATAGGATTGGAGGGGAGGGAGTGGCCATGGTAAATAAGGAACGGTGGCATGTGGCACCCAGATAGGGGGAGGAACAAGGAGCCAGCTGGGTGGGGGGCTGTAGAAAGGATGAGGGACATGGAAGGGAAATGGAGGAAAAGGAGTGGTCAGAGTGCTCCCTGCTGGGGATTCTATGATCAGGGTATCAAATGGGATAGGGAGGAGAAGCCTGGCCAGTTAGAACAAGATGCTTCCCTGGACTAACGGTGCACAGGGCTAGCAGAGGTATATCAGCTGGCAAAGGACTGTGGGGTTCCCCAGACATACTGGTCCACCTGGGCACAAATGACATTGAGGGAAATAGCGAGCTAGAGATACAGGCAAGATTCAGGGAGCTCGCTAGGGTCTGTCATGACATAGGATGCACAGTTTCCTTCTCAGAAATCCTGCCAGTGCCAAGGGCTAGTGGGGAACACAAAAGAAAAATTAGGGAGATAAACCAGTGGCTCAGGGAGTGGTGTGAGGCCAGAGGGTATGGGTTGATGGGGGATTGGGGGGAGACCTGGGAGGATAAGGAGCTGTATGCTAGAGATAGACTACATCTCAATTTGGAGGGGAAGGGAATCCTTAAGTTGAAAATGGAGGAGTTCATTGGTGAAAAGTGGGGTTTAAACTTGTGAAGGGGGGTGGGATGGGAGAAAAGGCAGTCAAGGGGATGCCGATAAAGGAGGGACTCTGTCTCCACCCCCCTGGGGACCAGGAGGATTGCAGGAAAAGACCAACTGGCAAAGTGCAGACCAGGAGAAAACAGAATCCCAAGGAACACGAGCAGGGAAATGAAACTATAGGAAAGGGTGGAAGGTAGTCCTGCTAAATGCCAGGAGCTTGGGCAATAAAATGCCTGAGCTCCAGGCGATGTTAACTGAGGAGCAGTGGATGTGGCAGCGGTCACTGAGACTTGGGCCACTGCAAGACATGACTGGGACCTGAACCTGAGGGTTACACTATGTTCAGGAAGGACAGGGGGAGGGAAGGGAGGAGGGTAGCAATGATAGTCAAAACTGCATTGGCATAGGGGAGTTGAGGCGGAGGAACCGTGGAGGTGATTTGGGTCACCTTGATAACAAGGGGGCAAGAGAGTAAAAATAGGAGTGGTGTATAGACCCCTGCCCTGGCAGAGGAGCTGGAGGACAGTCTGGTGGCAGATGTTAGGAGACACTGCAGACTGGGCAGAGGAAAGGTGGTGGTGTTAGGGGACTTAAACATGCCAGGAACAGACTGGGAGACTATGACATCCTCTGTGACCAGGAACAGAGGTTGTTGGATGTCTTTCAAGGCGCGTTCCTAACTCAGCAGGTGAGGGAACTGACAAGGGAGGCACGGGTACTGGATGTGGTCCTGGCAGACAGTGACCAGATTGGGGGCCTGGAGGTAAGGGACCTATTGGCGGGGAGTGACCATGCCACAGTCTGGTTCTGCCTGGACCTAGGAGGGGTAGAAGACTGCACAAAGACGGAAGTAACCGACTTCAGGGGGGTGGATTTTAAGGAAATGGGAAGGATCCTAAGGAGCATTTGGATGGGATTGGGTCAGACATGGACGCTGATAGTAGGTGGGAAATCATCAGGAGAGGGGTGCAGGATGCTACCAGCACCTGTGCAAGAGTAAGACGAAATGCGGTAGGGCCCAAAAACCCTGTTGGTGGACCAGGGAGGTCCAGGAGGTAGGGAAAGAAAGCAGCCTATAAGAAATTCAAGTGCTCAAGGAGTGAAAGGGATCGAGGGAGTATGAGCTGTTGGCTAGAAGGGCCACTAGAGTGGTGAGGGCGTGCTAAGGCAAGGAAGGAGCAGAACCTGGCCAGGAAATTAGGAGAGGGAAAAGGGTTCTTTAGATACATTGGGGAAAGACGAAGGGTGAAGGGGCAGATTAGCAGGATTAAATCAGGGAGAGATGGGCACAAGACCCAGAGGAGCAGGCTGAGGACTAAATGAGTACTTAGCCTCAGTTTTCACCAGGGAAAATGGGATGCTGCATCATACATGGGAGGAGACAGAGATAATGAGGAGGGGACCCTTACCAATCGGCAGGTCTGGGGGGCATCACTGGCAGGTGGGGGGGCTAAGCAGGGAGAAGAGGTACTGGAAGTGAAATCACAGCAGAGAGAGTGATGAAGCCTCAGCTCCCTTAAGATGGAGAAAGCACCGGGCCGGATAAATTACATCCTAGAGTGCTGAAGGAACTTGCAGATGTCCTGGCGAAACCCCTGGCAGAGCTTTTCACCATCTCTTTGAGGACAGGGTGGGTGCCCCAAGACTGGAAGGGCGATGTATTGCCTATCCACAAGGGGATCAAGGAGGTGGCAGAGAACTACAGGCCTGTCAGCCTGACATCAGTGGTGGGCAAGGTGATGGAGGGCATTGTCAAGGAGTGGCTAGGGGCCCTGGATAAGTCAGGGTGCCTGGACGATAGACAGCATGGATTCATCCGGAAATCGTGTCAGACAAACCTGGTGGAGTTCTATGACTGGGTGACAAGTGCCTTGGACCTGGGTAGACCAGTGGATGTCCTCTTTCTAGACTTCAGCAAGGCATTTGACTCTGTTCCTCACGGGGGCCTGTTGGATAAACTAGGAGAAATGGGGGTGGGAAACCAGATGATCCGATGGATAGGCAATTGGCTCCAGGACCGGACCCAGAGGGTCGTAGTTGGTGGGATAATCTCTTCCCCAAGGAGGGTCATTAGTGGGGTCCCACAGGGATCAGTCCTTGGGCCCCTTCTGTTCAACGCCTACGTATCTGACATAAGGACAGGAATCAGGAGTGAGATGAGTCTCTTTGCAGATGACTCAAAACTGGGGGCAGTGGTGGATGGGGAGGAGGGGAGGGTGGCCCTGCAGGGGGACCTGGAGGCTCTGGAAAGATGGTCTAGAAAGTGGAAGCTGAGGTTTAATGCAGGGAATGCAAGGTACTCCACCAGGGCGAAACCCAGGCCAAGTGTACACCCTGGGGAAATACTACAAGTCTCAATGGCTGAGAGGACCTGGGGTGGTGGTGGATGTCAAGATGAACAACTCTGAGACTTGTGGGAGGCAGCAGCCAAGGCCAACAGGATGCTGGGATGCATCGCTGGGGATCACCTCAGAAGGAGGAAGTGATACTCCCTCTGTATAACTGCTTGGTGAGGCGCACCTGGACTACTGCGTGCAGTTTTGGAGGCCACACTTAAGAGGGACATTAACCTCCTGGAGAGGGTCCAGAGGAGGGCAACCAAAATGATTTGGGGCTTGGGGACAGGACCTATGAGGAGAGGCTCAAGAGCTAAATATGTACACTTTGGAAGAGAGAGGACCGGGGACATGATAGAGGTCTTCAGGTACATGAAGAGGGTAAATAGGGAGGAACAGTGAGGGTGCTTGAAGGAAGGAGGAAGGGGCCACTAGAGGGCATGGGTGGAAGCTGGAGGGGAATTCAGGGAGAAAGGAGGAGGTGCTACTTCACTGAGAGGGTGGTAGAGCCATGGAATGCACTACCTAGGGGCTGGTGGAGGCAGAGACAGTGGAGGGGTTCAAGAGGGGGTGGGACAGGTACAGGGGAAGGGTTCAGGAAGCAAAATCCAATGCAGCAAGAATATCCGGGACTGGGAAGGGAGAAGCCAGAGAAGGCGAGGGGGACAGCAAGGTCAGCACCCAGGGTGGGGGCTGACCAAACGAGCAGACACGAAAGACCATTAGGCCTATTCTGCTGGCATTTTAGTATGTTAGTAAACATAGACTTTGACAGCAGGTGAGGACAGCTTGGCCCACCTAGTCTGCCCAATTTCCTACCTATTGGATAAGCTGCAGATCCTAGTTAACCAATTGCCTACTTCTTCCTACCCCCCCACCAGAATTTTCTTATGTCTGTCCCATGCATTCTTGAATTTCCCCACTGTTTTTGACCCCATGACCTCCTCAGGAAGGCCATTCCATGTGTCCACCACCCTCTCTGTGAAAAAATACTTCCTCACATTGCCCCTAAGCTGTCCCCCCTCTATCTTCAAATTGTGCCCTTTTTCTTGCACATTTCTTTTTCTGAAATATGCTACTGTCTTGGACTTTGTTGGTTCCCTTGAGGTACTTGAAAGTTTCTATCATGTCCCCCCTTTCCCTCCTTTCCTCAAGGGTATACATATTAAGCTCCTTTAGTCTCTCTTTAAATGGCTTCTGTTGCAGACCCTGCACCATTTTAGTTGCCCTCCTCTGGACTGCCTCCATCCTGTCTGTCCTTGCAGAGATGGAGTCTCCAGAACTGGACACAGTACTCCAGATGGGGTCTCACCAACTGTCTGTACAGAGGGATAACAACTTCCTGTTTTCTACTGGTAATGCCTCTCCCTATACATCCCAGTATCCCCCCCAGCCATCCTTACTGCCTTCTCATGTTGCTTGCTTACCTTTAGGTCATCTGATTTGACTACCCCCAGGTCCCTTTCAATTTAGTTGTTGTTAATACCCCCCATTGTGTACTCTTCCCCAAGGTTTTTGTTACCCAGGTGCATTATTTTGCACTTCTTTGCATTGAATCTAAGCTGCCATACTCTTGACCATTCCTCCAACTTTGCAAAGTCCCTTCTCATCCTTTCCACTCCCGCTGTGTATCAGCCCTGTTGCAGATGTTTGTGTCATCTGCAAGGAGGCATACTTCAGTCCCTCTGCAATGTCACTTATAAAGACATTAAAAAGGACCAGACCCAGTACTGAACCCTGCAGTACCCTGCGAGTAACCCCCCTTTCTTCAGAGTGGACTCCATTTACTATTACCCTTTGTGTCCTTTTGTCCAGCCAATTTTTCACTCAGGCTACCACCCTGGGGACCTACTCCCAGGCTGGCTAATTTGTTTATTAATCTTTTGTGTGGGACTGTGTCAAATGCCTTGCTAAAGTCTAGGTAGCCCATGTCCACAGCCCCTCCCCTCCCTGGTATACTACTTTGGTCACCCAGTCCAAGAAATCTATTAGATTCATCCGACATGACCTTCCTGCTGTGAATCCATGGTGCCTTAGCAGGAGAAGGTCAGAGTGTCCCAATGATGCCTTCCTTCTTCCAGAAGGACTGAGTGTAATCTTTCCCTGCCCTCTGTTGCATCCCAGGAGTATATACAAGGAATAACTAACCCCCTCTCTGAGTGTGAAGAACAAGCTGGTTCTCACACCGTTTAGGTACAGTGATGTCATAAAACAAGAGAACAGAGCTTGAGGGTACTGTACCTACGAGGTGTGAGAACCAGCTTGTTCTTCACACTCAGAGCTTTTTAATTTTTTTTATAATGCAACCAAAGCATCTTTTTTTCTGAAGTGGAGCAGTTGGCATTTTTGGTTCTGTACTGATATTTCATTTAGTTAAAGTATCGATATCAACTAGATGATATATCAGCTTGTCTTTTTTCACTTTATTTTTATGTTTGCTTGCGTGCATGCGCAAGAAACATTATGTGGCAGCTTAGGAGAGAAGCAGGTTGTAGAGGTGCGGCACTGTGGCGAACAGTGCCGGCACTGCATTTGTGGGCTTGGCAGTGTTCAGTGCAGGCCCACTGTCCTGATGACACCGGTTCTGCAGAAGTGCCACCAACTTGAAAATGATTTGTCGGCCCACAATCAGGGGCATAAATCATTCTGCTGCAATGAGGAGCAACCCATCATTGTAGGGCGGTACCTTGCCTGGTGTAAGTTTCATGAACATGGCAGTGGCTAACGCTGTCCGCCTCCGAGCCCCATGAAAGATGACAGGGGTATCCAATCCCCCTGTCGGCATGCCCCCAACCCAGTTCATTTGCAGTCAGGGGAGCTCACTCCCTGTCAGCATAATCCCTCCCCAAAACAGTCTTTCTTTGTCGATGGGGGCCCAATCCGTGTCGGCTCCAATCCCCCCTCCCCCAAAACGTAGGTGGCACACTGGGAGCCCACCCTAGTGTGACCAAAGCAAGCCTGAAAAACTAAAACCTTCCCGCAACATCTTTTTTTTTTTTTTGTTCTCCCTGAAATCAAGAAAACGGTCCTCGTGGTGTCTTGTGCCCCCAACCCGCAGCCACCCTCTGCTGCCCTGCCTCCCCATACCCCCCACCTCATACTTACCCTACGGAGCCAACGCGATGATCTTCAGTGGACCAGAAACACGTCTGCACTCTTCAAAGCCGACCGTGAACTGAAGAAATGCCGGTAAGCTGTATAATGGTATAAATAGGGTTTTTTTCAACTTATGTGGATATCTTGGCTTTGGGCACCAGATTTTCAACATGGGGTTATTGGGACCCTTCCTCATGAATTCAGTCACTGTCATGGCATTATTCGGTCCCGAAAGGTGATTTCGCGGTCACTGCACGGAATCACCTTTCAGGACTGATTAATGACACGACAGTGCCACTGTTCATGAGGTGGGCTGTGAAAAAGCCTGTGTTGCAAATTCGGTGAAAAAAATCCAAAAAATGACTGTTTCATGAGTGTGCATTGCACAGTTTCCATGCACACTCGTAACTTCGCAAATTTGTAATATTTTCACTCCAGATTTTCAACATTGGCATTTTCCACACCTCCTTATGTACAGTGCAGCTGTCATTTTTCACATCTTGGCCGAAATGTGTTTTCGCACTTCCGGCGCAGAATAGTGCGGTCGCTGTCGGAAATCAGTGTTCGGGACGGATTAAGAAAATCACAGTGACACTGTTCATGAGCAGAGGTCCTAAAATGCCTATGTTAAAAATTTGGTGACGGAAGTCCATAAAATGACTGTTACGATTGTGCATTGCGCAGTTTCCACGCACCCTTGTAACTTCGCAGATTTGTAGTATTTTCACTCCAGATTTTCAACATTGGCATTTTTTTCAGACCTCCTTATGAACAGTACCGCTGTCATTTTTCACATCCTGGCCGAAATGTGTTTTTGCACTTCCGGCACACAATAGTGCAGTCGCTGTGGGAAGTCAGTGTTCGGGACAGATTAAGAAAATCATAATGACTGTTCATGAGTAAAGGTGCTAAAATGCTTATGTTAAAAATTTGATTAAATAATTCCACTAAATGACTATATTATGGGCATGTGTTGAGCAGTTTCCATGTATGCTCGGAAGTTTGAGCATTTTTAATATTTTCACTACAGATATTCAGCATTGCCATCTCTTCACACTTCCCTATGATCTGTGTTTTCGTACATCTGGTGCACAATGGCATGGTTGTTGTTGGAACTCAAAGTTTGGGACACATTAACAAAATCACAGTGCCACTGTTAATGAGAAGTGGTCCCAAATGCTTTCATGAGGTGGGAGTCACAAAAAGGCCATGTTGAAAATTTGTAGTGCAAATACCAACAAACGCCCGGGGCATTAGGGTTTCTAACCATAACGTCCCACCCTGTACAGACTGGCAGGCATCGGGGTGTGCCTTTGGATTGCCAACTGTAATGCTCATGCTACCCCCCACCCCCACCCTGCAGCCAGTGACAGGCATCAAGGTGTGCCTTGGACTCTTCGCCCCAGAGTTCACCCCATTCTCCTGTACTGCACCCATTTCAGTGTATGTCCTTATGGAATGGGGTGACTGTAAACTGAACACCCCAAGGCATACCTCAACACTTGTCGGTGTCTGCAGGATAGGGTGAGGTGAGATGGCATGAACATTATGGGTGATGACCCAAACGCATACCCCAATGCCTGTCCATCTCTGCAGGGTGGAGGTGGGGTTGACGTGAAGTTCAATACTTTACTGCCATTCCTATTCTGCATCTGTCTGACTCCTGCATTTCCAATGCTAATACCAACAAGTGAACATTCGGCATTGACAAATGCTTGTTAAAAGCTGCTACTGCTCCCACTCACAGGTGCTGCTTAGTGTTCAGAGGGATGTATTATAAAAAATAGAAACTCTGTTTCCCGAGTTTCATAATATCGACATCAGCTGCCTGAAACACGGGTGCTCGACACTGGGATTTTTGCCTGCGACAAAGTTTCTGTCATGTTTGGGGGGCTTCACCCACCACGGGTAAAATCCAGATGTCGGGCAACTGGTGTCGGGATTGTGAAACTCATTAAACGGAGTTTCTGTCTTTTAAATGGATACAGTTTGGAGTTATTCTCAACATTCTATTGTTGAGAGCAGTTTTTTATATTTTTAATACCAGAAAAAGATGCCCGGCATGTATTATAACCATATTTTTTTTTTTTGGGGCTTTTCATGTTAGACTTTGACAGCAGATAAGGACCACTTGGCCCACCCAGTCTGCCCATTTCCCTACCTATTGGATAAGCTGAAGATTCTAGTTAACCAACAGCCTACTTCCTGCAACCCCCCACTATAATTGCCTTATGTGTGGGTTCAGCACACTTTACATCCTTTAAAGAGCAGCTGACGCCTTCAGGAGAACTTTTTCAGCGCATAATAGTCAGATACAGTCCAGCTTGCATTTCACATTAATTCTGTATCCTTCCTCCCTATTATTTATTACTGGGGTCATTTGCATGAGAACAGGATCTTTGCTAAAGATTTCATCTATTCCTGTTGCTGTCTTCCTACTTGAGGTTATACAGGTGCACTTCTTTGCATTGAATCTAAGCTACTGTAACCCCTAGATGGCGCTATCCCAGGGGCTACTACCCTGCCTGATTTGCCACTAACAGGTTGAGGGCCTGGATCAATGGCGGTGCCTCCACCCAGAGGTCAGGGTTTGCAATAGTTAAACTAACTTGGTCACAGCCTCTGGGACACTGCAACCCCTTTCTTCCCACTAGTGGCCCACACAATATATCAGAATTACCTTCACAGTATACACTTACCCCCAGGTCTGGTTCCGGCACTGGGACCTCCTGTGAAATGAGATACAGTGCAACAATCACAGTACAGTACTTTAACATAGACAAATACCTCAGGCAGTATAACTTTGCTGAAACAAGCAGCTCTGATTTATTTAGGGGGATATAACAAGGACAGGGGGAAATCAGGTTAATTAGCTTATCACTCTAATAATCTACCTATGGCTCTGTGCACAGGCCTATCCCTATCAGTTACTGTCCCTGGGTACCCAAGCCCTAGTGGCTAGTCCAAACCGTGGCAGTTGGTAGGGGCCCTTTCACACAGAGAAAAGGAGAATTAAACAGTCAGCAGTACAGTAATTCCATTTGGATTTAATGTGGCAATTCAACAGGGAGCGACCCTGAATTAGTACTCACGACCTCCAAATAAGATAGGGTCCTTCAATGTCAGCAGGGCTCACTTGAGGTACACAAACCTCTTCACACATTTATATAAAGAAAGCACTATACCAGGCAGGCTGCATCTGTATCTCGATCGCAATTACTGCACAATACCCGGAGAACACACAGCAGATTCAGTTCCTGACAGACAGAGTGCAATTTTCAACAATTCTCCAGTCTTCTACAGGGTGAGCCTGGTTTCTACTCTTCAGATATCCTTTGATTCTCTTCACAGGACGGATTCAGTCCTAACAAGCTGTTACACAAGCTGCAGACGGAACTCTGGGCCTTACACACGCTTTTTAACTAAAACTGCACACTGAAAAGCACAGGGCTCCTTCCTTCTTCACTGCCAAAGCTCAACTGAAACTCCAACCGACAAAACCGGCACTTCCTTTGAGTTCCTCCCAGTTCTTGACTGGATTGGCTGTCACTCACAATAGACTGCTGCTGTTGGTCCAAAAGGTGCTGAAGTCTAAACTACATCTCCCAGAGTCACTGCTCATACAATCCTCTTGTGGCTGGCTCAGATTATGAGTCCAAGTTCTGATTACGTCAAGGCACCATTTTAGAGCTAGCTTACCCCACACTGATTGGTCCAGTTCAGCAGTTCAAAACTAGAATGGGGAACTAGCAGACACAGTTCTGACTGCAAAGAAAGCAGGTTAGACAAACTGTAATTTCATTATTACTCTAAATAATTTCTGGCAAACAGTTACATCTTTCAGATAGGTTCCTTTGCACTCCTAGTGACTGCAAAATGAAGTGAATTGGCAGCAGCTCAAGTGGTACTCAGAGAAGCACACAGTCCCCCCATACAAACTAATTATGTCTGCAAGCAGACAGCTCTTAAAGAGACAGTACCAGAGGCTCTAAAAACACTCACTGATAAATGGCTTAAACGCCAAACACCATTCAGGCTTGGAGCATTCAAGCAAGCTCCTGGAAGTCTTTTGGGAACCCCCATTTGCAGGGGGGTTACACTACCATACTGTACAAGTATTTTATTTATTTATTGAAAGTATCAGAATTACAACCCTTTGGATCAAAGATTCCTTTGCAAGGGCGTCACATCAACAATTGAAAGAATACAATAAGATAGGAAAACAGTATACAGTAAAATAGTATACAATAAATAGTAAAATGCAAGATGAAGTATACATTATACAGTAAATAGTAGAAAGGTAAATATTAAAATGCAATGTACAGACAAGCAATGATAATAGTAAGGTGCAAGTATGAGAACCAGCCAGAATTAGGCAGCAGAGGAAATAATGCATGCCCGGCAACATGTGAACACAGACCACACAGGGTCAGGCATACCTACAGATACAGAGCCCTAATTGGGCAGGCAGTCCAAGGCAGAACTTGTCAAGAGGGGGGAAGGACACAAACTACGCAGGGTCATGGAGACCATTACTGACACAAAGCAGCGATGGGGTGGTAGACAGTACAAGGCAGACCTTGTCAGGTGGAGGGAAAAGGAGCAGGTGGAGGGGAGGTAATTCAGGTACAGTCATACTTGCCAAGAGAGAGGGAGTGTTTCCTTAGTGAATATTTGTAGGAGCCCAGGTAGGCACAGGAGGAAATCTCAGGCAGAAGAGAGTTGAGCCAAAAGGGGGCCCGGTAAAGGAAGGCCCTCTGGCAGGGGGAGGTTTTGCAGTAGGATATAGAATAAGTAGAGTTCCTGGTGGGACGGGGGCTGCTGTGAGGGGTAACGAGGTGTAGGAGGCCGGGGGATGCTAGCAGCCATGTTTTTGGCCAGGAGACAGGTGTGATATTTTAGTTTGCCCTCAGAATTCGGCCAATTGGAGAGGCGATACAGGTCATAGGTGTGGGTGAACCTGCCACAGCCAGTTACCAGACAACAGGCTTCATTGAAGGACACCTTTAATCTATGGAGTGCAGTATCACTTGCTGAGCCATAAATGACTATTCCGTAGTTGATTAGGGAGAGAACAGAACTAGTAACTGCCAAGTGGAGGGCTTCATGGCGGTAGGCAATGGCAGAGCCGGTAAAGGAGGCCAATTCTGCTATTCATGGCCGTACAGACTAGGTTGATATGAGACTGAAAGGAGCGGTAGGGGTCTAGGGTGATACCTAGATATTTGAAGTTGGGGACTTGGTCAAGGGTAGAGAGGCGGTTGTTGAGGATGGTGAGGGAGGTGTCCAATTTATTTTGTGGGTGAGAGAATTCCATGACTTTAGTTTTCTTGTAGTTTAAAATAAGCTTGTGCTCAACAAACCACTCCTCAAATTGCGAGAAAAGGCGTTGAATCTCCTGTTGGAGTGGGTTAGGCTCAGGGTGGCTGCTGAAAATTACTGCATCATCTGCATACAGTAACATGCAATCCAGCAGGTCTTGGGAAGTGAGTTTAGAAAAAGGGAGAAGAGGAGGGGTCCCATGGAGCCCTGTGGCACCCAGACCGGCAGGGGAGAGGATGTTGCCAGTTTTACCTGTTGCTGCCCTGTTGAGCGAAAGTAGGAAAACCAGGCAGTGTATTCCAAGGACAGGCTTAGAGAGGGGGGCTGGTGAGCGAGTAGAGCATGACTAACCGTGTCAAATGTCTTGGTAAGGTCAATGTAGACAGTGCCTACCAGGTAACCTTGGTCCAAGGCTTTGTGGATATAGTTGGTGAAGTCCAGTAGGGCTGTGGTTGTACTATGACCCTTCCGGAATTCGTGTTGTTCAGGGCAAATCAGATTATGTTTGTTAAGGTAGTCGTAGAGCTGGTCAGACACGATTCTTTCCAAAGCCTTTGAGAGGGGTGGGAGAATGGAAATGGAACGATAATTACTGGGCAGGGAGTGATCACCACTCTTGAGGATAGGAGTGACTATTGCAGTCTTCCACTAGGACGGGAACTGCCCCAGGCTGAAGGAGAGGTTGAAGAGCTTGGTTAGAGGGGGGAGGACTACGTCACGCACAAGGTTTAGGATCTGTAGATAGAGTGAGTCACTGCTTAAGCTAGATTTCCCCAGTACCTGGGTGATGTAGGTTTTTGCTTCTCTGGGTGTGATGGCTTTAAAGCAAAAAGGGGAATACCTAATTGAGGACTTGGAGGGGGAGGGAGGCGAGGGAGAAAAGTCCAGAGGGAGGACACTCCCAAGATCAGTAAAGGCAGTGTTAAAAGTGATCACGATTGTGGAGGGTCCTGAATGAGGGTGCCATTGACATTTAGCATAGGCGGTGGAAGTGATGGTGATTTACCGTTAAGCTTCTTATATTGTCCCAAAACTGTGGCCAGAGCCCCAGGTGGACACAAGCTTGTCTTAGTAGTAGGAGGCCTTAGCCCTACAAGGTCCTAGTACACTGATTTCTGGCTTCACAGTACTGCTGTCTGTCATCAGGTAGGCGGATGCTGTGGCTAGGTGCCAGAGGTTATCACATGCACTTATCTGATCAAGGAGGGTCTGGTTGACTCGGGGTGTTAGCACCTTTGACGGTTTTCTTAGTGAGGGGTACAAATCGGTCAAAGGCTGCATTATTAAAGGTTGTGATGAAATGTGCAAGGGCAGAGTCTGTGTCCAGGGCTTGATAGATAGGGGACCAGTCACTGTTTGAGAGGAAGTCCCTAAGGCAGCAAAGGGCACCTTTCTTTAGAATGCATAGGAGATTTGTGGCAGTTAGACCAACATTGAACAGGAGAGTGGTCACTGAGGACATCTGGGAGCACCTGGACGTCAGAGAGGTGACCAGGGTGAGTGGTGAAAATAAGGTCAATCATACTGGCCCTATTAGATTGGGAGTTAAGTCATGTGGGGGACGTAACAGCCTGAGTGAGGTTACAGGCAGCAGTAGGGGACTGACAGTTTATATAAAAGTCGCCCAGTGTGATGACTTCTCCCTTTTGAGGGAGGCGAGATATGCAATCCAGGATGGAATTGAAAGCCGGTTTCTGGTTACTTGGAGGAATATAGACATCCATAATCAGAATGGATTTGTCTGAGTGGCCTAGTGTCAGTTTCACAGTGAGAGCTTGGGTGTCGGAGTCAGTGATGCTGGATTGGAAAACATGGAAACAGAGAGAGTCTCTGATGTACAGGGCACACCCACCACCTCTTTTCCTACTCTGTCTAAGTGGAAGATGGAGTAGCCGGGTACTGCCACTGAGGAGTCATTTATTTTGGGGGAGAGCCTGGTCTCAGTGACAGCAAGGACATCTGCTTGTGAAGTGCAAGCCAGCCTTGTGGTTGATCAAGTTTTTTGAGAAGGCTGCATATGTTAATAGAAGCCAGAAGAAGTCCACCTGTTTTCTTGGTGATGGGATTAGGCAAAGTAGGGTTTGGCATAGTAGGTGGGCCAGGGTTGGGGTGGATGTTACCAGAGAAAAGCAGTAGGAACGGGGTATTCTATGTAGAGGGCTTGAGGGTTGGAGAGGCGCTATACAGCTTGGGCGCTCATATAGGGAAGGGAGGGCAGTTACATGGGGCAGGAGAGGTAGGAGAGGTGGGGAGTTAAAAGAGGGGAACAGAGTCTCATGGATGGTGGGGAGTTAGCAGTGGCCTGGGGGTTGTATGATGGTAGCTCCCGAGTGGCTACTGAACCAAGGCAGAGATGCGGGTGGGGGCTGTAGGAGGACCTCAGGGGGCTAAGAGAGCAAGGCGTATTAGGCTAGCTAGGAGCAGTGAGGGAGAGGTAGTGTGACCCCATGGCTCAGGGCACAGTAGTACGCAGTACCCTAGTGGAGAAGTGATGCAAGTCAAGGGAGACTGACAGAAGGACAAACAGAGGACCAACATGTTAATGCAGCAGAAAGGTTACCACCTAGTATGCAGAGGTTACAGGGTTCAAGGCCTGGGAACAGGGGCTTAAGAGGAGGGGGAGAAGACAGGCGAGGTAGAGGTCAGGAGGGGAGAGAGGAGAGAGAGAGAGAGAGAGAGTAGGCTAGAATGTAAGGTGCTGTGGGGGGAAAAGAGGCTGCTCAGGACTGACCCCTAGTGGTCACTGAGTATAAGCATCAGAGGGGAAAACAGGGACTTTGAAACAAAAGCAAACAAAAGCAATGGGTCACGTGACCTGTAAAATCCAATACATTCAGAGTAGTCCTTAGGTGGGAGGGTGGCTGGGGTGGACAGGGCAGTCGAGCTTCACAATGACGGGCAAGCACTCCCTGACGATTCTGGTGCTCTGTTTACCTGTGCACCTGAGTCCTGTTGTCTGCTCCTATGTCAGGTATGTAAGGTAGGGGTTCCAGCAGGCCTGTTCAGCCTGCCTTGCCATCTGCTCTGCTCCTCGGTGAGCAAGTGTATGGGAGGGAGGTTCAGCAGGGCCTGAAGGAGAACAAAAAGAGACCAGGTTATGCGGTGAGGCGGGCACAGCTCACCCCAGACAGGTCGACCCTGCGTCTTGGGATTCTGATAAGGGACCCCTAAGATGGCAACCGCATGCAGGTAACCTGAAACAAATTAACTGAGGCAAATGGGATACAAGGCAACTGCTTACATACGCTTCACTGCTGAGCTTGAAGACTAACTAATCAATAGTACGACACCCTTAAGGTAACCCATGGCTTGGAGTGAAACCCCGGGCTGGTATAGCCTCATGCACAGAAACAGTCTGTTACTGTTAGCCGATGAAATTTGGCTCAGCTCCCCAAGGAGCACAAACAAGTCTTTTGAAACAAGCACCCCCTGACTATTCCGGTGCTACATTTACCTGTGTGCCCAAGTCCTGCTGCCCGCTCCTCTGCGAGCAGTGTAAGGTAGGGGATTCCAGCAGGGCCTGTTCGCCTGTGTCCTACCATCTGCTTCACTCATCGGTGAGCAAGTGTGTGGGAGGGGGTTCCAGCAGGGGCCTGTGCACCCAAGTCCTGCTGTACGCTCCTCTGCTAGCTGTGTAAGGTAGGAGATTCCAGCAGGGCCTGTTCGGCCACATCCTGCCATCTGCTCTGCTCGTCGGTGAGCAAGTGAGTGTGAATCGTTGGAGGAATATTCAAAGAAATGTAGGCAAGTAAGCAGCAACACACAACCAGGCATTTGTTGTGAAGGATTTAACCATGGAAATCAGACTGGTGTTGGAGCCATGAGGCACAGCAAAGTGGCTTCAAGGACCTGTTTCAGTGTTTTAACCGAACAGGACCCACAAACCCTGGAGTGCGTTGTGCTTATGAAATGGGGACTGCTGTTTATAAGTTAAAGGTAAGAAAGTCCACAAAAGGGGAAAAATAGACTGCTGTTTGAAATATGAAACTTCGTCTGCTGCTATATTTCTTAGAAACATAGATATTGACGGCAGATAAGGACTGCTTGGCCCACCCAGTCTGCCCATTTTCCCTGACTACTGTAACACCACAGACCCAACTTGATCCCTGGCTTTACACCCCCACCCCCGATCCAGCTTAATCTCTGGCTTTACACCCCTCAACTCTAAGGTTCCTTATGCCTGTCCCATGCATTCTTGAAGCCCATTACGATTTTTGCCCCACCACCTCTACTGGGAGGCTGTTCCAGGCATCCACCACTCTTTCTGTGAAGTACCTCCTCACATCTGTCCTGAGCTTCCCCGACCCCCACCCCACCAGCTTGTTCCTTTGTTCTTGAGCACCTTTTCTTCTGAAAAATGCTTCCTCTTGAACCTCATTTATACCTGTGAGGTATTTGAAAGTTTCTGTCATATCCCCACTCTCCCTCCTTTCCTCCAGGGTGTATGTATTGAGGTCCTTCTATCTATTCTCATAGGGCTTGTGATGTAGACCCTGCACCATTTTGGTTGTCCTCCTCTAGACCGCCTCTTCCCTATCTATGTCCTTCTGGAGATGTGGTCTCCAGAACTGGACACAGTAGTTAGGTGAGGTCTCACCAGTGATATATACAGCGGTAACACCACCTCTCTCTTTCTGCTGGTGATACCCCTCCCTGTGCAGCCTGGCATCCTACTAGTTCTCCCCACTGCCTTGTCACACTCTGGCCACCTTTAGGTCATCAGATATGTTCACCTCCAGGTCCCGTTCCTGTTTGGTGATGACTAATAACACTCCCATTTTGTACTCCACTCCGAGCTTCTGTGCCTAAAGTGCATTATTTTGCACTTCTTCCATTGAAATGTGGCTGCCACATCCTTGACCAGTCATCTAGCTTTTTAGATCTCTGTTCATTTCTTCCACACACACACCCCGAGTATCTACCCTGTTGCAGATTTTAGTGTCATCTGCGAAGAGGCATACCTTCCCTTCTAGCCCCTCTGCAGTGTTGTTAATAAAGATATTAAAGAGGACCTGGACCCAGTACTGATCCTTGTGGCACCCTGCTGATCACCCTCCCTTCCTCAGAGTGAACTCCGTTTAAAACCACCCTTTGTCTACTGTCCCCCAACCAATTTCTCACCCAGTTTACCACCTTTGGACCCACTCCCAGGCTTTGCAGCTTCTTTGAGTCTCCTGTGTGGAACATTGTCAAAGGCCGTATTGAAATCTAGGTAGGCCACATCCACCACACCACCCTGATCTAATTGCCTGGTCACCCAGTCAAAGAAATCTTTCAGACTTGTTTCACATGATCTCCCCAGTGAATCTATGCTGCTCTGATCTTGTAGACCATTGGATTCAAGCTATTCCACAGTGCTCTCCTTTAGTAATGATTCCATTAATTTCCTCACCACCAAAGTCAAGCATTCTCTTTGCTCCAGCTTTTGTGAACTAGGACTACATCTGCCCTCCTCCAGTCTACCAGAACCAGTTCCATCTCCAGTGAGTTGTTAAAGAGGACTGTCAGAGGTGCAGTTGGCACCTCCCTGAGCTCCCTCAGTATCCTAGGATGCACCCTGTCTGGCACCATTGCCTTGTCCACTTTCAGATTTGTGAGTTCCTTCTGGACTCTCTCTTGTGTAAATCGACTAGTGTCTACCTCCCTTCCTTGATGCTCCTGGCCTTTATCTGTGGTCCCTCGCTTTCCCCTTCCTCTGTGAATACTGATCAAAAGTATTTGCTCAAGCTGTCTGCTTTTTCCTGGTCCCCCTTTCACGCACTCCCCTCCTTCACCCCTAAGCCTTACTATCGCTCCCTTGATCTTTCTGTTTTCGCTTACATACCTGAAAATACCTTGTCCCCTTTCTGTACTGCCTCGGTTATTTTCTCCTCCGTTTCCGCCTTTGCTCTCCTAATTGCTTTCCCTGCCTCCCTCTGTTTCTCCTGATAAACACCTCTCTATCCTCCTCTGTCTCTCTCTCTCTGTCTCCTGATAACTCCTAAATACTAACATTTTTGGCCTTACCTTCCCAGCTACCTCTTTTTGAGAATCATAACGGCCTCTTTTTTCCTCCTGCTGTTGCTTACTTGTCTGATGCAGAGGTGTGTTGCCTCTCTATACCTCCTTTAAGTTTCATCCACTCTTTCCAAGTCTCTTCTCTCCCCCCGGCCAGGGTGTCCCTGAGCATTCCCCCATCTTTTTGAAATCAGTCCTCCTGAAGTCCAGGACTCTCGCCTTTATGTGGTTCAATTCCCCAGGTGGCCACCCACTGTGACGCCTGAAACACTGTCCCCATTGGTGGGTACAAGGTCTAGTATTGCCCCTCCTCACGAGTAGGCTCTCTTACTAATGCCTGAAGAATGCCCCCCTGCAAGGAGTCTAGTATGTCCCTTCTCCTTGCTGAAGCTGCAGCTGGGATGCTGCAGTCTACATCCAGCAGATTGAAGTCCCCACCAGCAGCACCTCTCTTGTTTGCCATCTTTGGATGGCTTCCACCAGAACCTTATCCAGCTCCCGTGCTGTAGGCCTGTAGATCACATCAGTGCAAATAGCGGCTTCCTTCCTTGTGTCTCAGTAGGTTTTATGCTATCCCTCACATAAAGAGTCACTCCTCCCCCTTTCTTTTGCACCATGTCCTTTCTGAACAGAGCGTAGCCTGGTATGGCTACATCCTAGTCATGGTTCTCATTGCTCCATGACTCGGTAATGGCAACAGTGTTCAGGTTAGCCTCTGTCATGATGGCTCTATGTCTGGGATTTTGTTTCCCAGACTTCGAGCATTTGCACACATGGCCTTCCAAAATCTGCTATCACCCTGCTTGTCAACACCCTCGATTCCTTTTTAGCTTCTCACTTTACCCCCTCTGATGAGTTCCCACTCCCTTCACTTCTCTCATATTTTTTTTTTTTTTTGGGTACCCTTGAGGATTTCCTGCTCTGGATTCTCCCTATTGCCTACCTTCAGTTTGGGGTATTTTGCCTCCCTGCTTTCTCATTTCAGGTGTCTTGAAACATGGAACGGGTGCCGTGGAATTAATAGCTTTCAGGGTGTAATTTGGTTAGGGTTCCTTGAAACAATTCCAAACTGTGGTTTGTGCTGTATTATGAAATTGGTATAACTATCTTTTTTTTTTTGACTGTGTGATGTAGTTATAAGGTGTGTATGCACACAAAGTTTTTAATAAAAATATATTGGCAAAATATATTAAACCTGTTTGGCTGCAGAGCTCAGAAACCCGTGTTGATATAAAAGCACAACAGCAGTTGGAAAAGGTCTGTGATGTCCTGACCTGTTTACATCAGGCAGGCACAGCTGTATTAATATACCTCAGTTCACTTGTACAAAAGTTTCAGAAATGGTTTCTGTAGGCAACCCAGGTGATTCAGCAGCAGCATATCACGCTACTATGTGAACAGCCTGAATTTGAGAGTGGACCCTGGTCATTGCATTGGGGACTAGGTCGTGGAGGCTGCCAGAGGGCAGCCTTCCTTGGCTGGGGAGTTCCAGAATCCACAGAATCTGCCGCGATGCTGACAAGAATAGCTGGTGCTCCAGACGTAGGCAGCCAGCCCAAAAATCACAAAACCACAGTCAGAGCTTTTGAACAAGGACAAAATAACAAGAAGATAGCTTGCGAATGCAAAATTTATTAACTGCTAGGGCCAAAATAACCCAAACGCTTGGCTGGGGAGGGTTGGCGGTGGAGTCTGGCACATAGCCACCCTTTGTGGGTGGGCCAAGGAGTTTTTGTGTCCATAAAGCCATGCTAGGTTGCCATGGCCATTCTTGGCATGTCTCATGCCAAAGGGAGGTGAATGAAGTCGGGAGAAAAACATTTCTGCCATCTGAACAACAGCTCAGCCTGAATCGGGCACATCCCTGTAACAGTGGGAAAGTAGGAGAAAATCTGTGTAGACAAAAATTATTTATTTGAATTTTGGTAACTCGGGTGAGCCCGCTGAGACATTACAGTCCCTTTTCAGGGGCGACCCGGGAAGTACAGTACATTGACAAAGGCATGATAATTACAGTGAATGCATTTACAACAGTAACAGATTTACAATGTTGCATTATTTACAGAAACACTTACTAAGTAACAGATTACGTATAGATAGGAGGTGGAGTACATTGACAAGTACACAGCAGTCACCTTGGTTCCAGCTACATCATTCACAGATTTGCAAATTACAGCATGTATTGCTACTCTTACAGATTGCATTTACATATACATCGGAGGTTCAGAGAGCAGGGATCGTATACTTATGCACCGATTTTATAATCGCATTAAGGCACTCCAGGGCATGTGCCACTAGAAGCATCCTAGCACAAAGCATACCCTGCCGGGCCTTATTTCTTAATTAACCAATATTTCTCGACCAATCATGCAGCAGGAGTTTTGGAACCCATTTCTTCAAAATGAGAGTACCTTTTTGTTTTCACAGCTCTGAGCTGTTTATTTTTATGAACTGAATATTGCTCGTCTATGTAACATTTGAGAGAAGCTGCTCTCAGCCTTACACCTTGCTTGTCTGTTGATTTACAGGTTATGCCTAATGTTTTGCGGTTGTTTAATGTAAGCTAAAATAATATCTCCCCATCTTTTCAGCACCCATATGCAGGATCTACAGGAGGTGACACAGGACCTTCACTATGAAAACTTCCGCTCAGAGAGTCTGAAGCGTGGCGGCAGGTTGTCTTCTCATGGTTATGTTCTGCCTCTGTCTCCTCTGTACGTACTGTACCTCTCTGTCTTCTCCTCCCTTTGCCATCCTCCGAAACCCTCAGTAGCAAGGTCTGGAGTACTCTTTGATTATGAAAAGTGATGGACTGAAATGGAAATTTATTTTTCCACAATACCCTCATATAGCATGGGAAGGCACAGTGAGTGCATATTTTTTCTACACATGCATTGCACTGAAGGAGCCACACTTTATGTTCCCTGCAAAAGAGATGCATGTTCCAAGTTCAGTGCTGTATTGAAAAAGAGTGGACAGGGACTTCCCGCACTGTGTTTCATGCCACCGACCCAGGTTCGGGAGCAGACTGGGGATAACAGATCAAGGGATGGGGAAGTGGTGCCCTGTCCTGGTTCCGGTGCCGTAGTGACCCCCCTGCAGTGGGCCGAGGGAGCTTGTCTATCCTTGCAGGACATCACTACATGCAACAGAAGTGTGTGGGGACACACATCCATGCCAGGATGCCACATGCTGGGGTTTCTACTTGAACCTGCAGGGTTTGTAACTAGCAACAGCCCACTAGCCACATGGAGGTGTATCTTTGTATCAGAGTAGTAAAACCTTCCTTTGGCTAGTAAATCTTTCCTTTAACTAGCTGTGCTGACTTGTACTTGATGAGGCAATATTTTAATAGGCGTACCAGTTCGACTATGGCTGGCCTGTTAGCTCCAGCTTGCACTGCTACCTGTGATCACCCGGGTGACAGTAGTTCACTGGAGTCCAAACTCCCTCCCGCCCCAAGGAGAGTGTCTGTATGGATGCTCTAGCTGTCTGACGACCCAGGCTTGTTCCCCAACCTGGGTCCTCAGCGTCTCAGGCGATAGTGCTGCTGCTGGCTGGGGCTCCTGTTTTGACCTCAAAGTAGTAAGGAATTTTATAAATCCCTAGAGAGGCTGGAGGACACCAGGTAAAAAAAACCCTCACCATTAGCATCAGCCAACTTCAGTATCCCAACATATCAAAATAAAACTGAATGCCTTTATGAGTAAGGACACGGGTAAGAAAGCAGAACTGGTCTTTACAGATCAGTTTTTCCTGATGCTATTCAGGAACTGCGCTCATAATTCTCTGCTTATATCATTGTTGCTGTGCAGATGATTGTGATAGCACAGTAGTCCAGAAACAGACTTGGTTTGGTAGAGGTGAGTTTGAACTTCTGTTGCTGAGAAGTTCCTTGGGCAGGAGGTAAGGATTTAGTTGTTGGTAAACCTGTAACCCTTTTGAGTCTGTTGCTTTTAGGGCAGTGGTGCTGACTTGTTTAATACAGTGTGTTTTTGTGTGGATCTCTAGTGGAGCTGGAGATTCATTTATTTTTCAACAGGCATTGTAGCTTTCTGGAAAGTTCTTCCTTCTAGCCTCAGCTAGGATCAATTACAGCTCATTGTGGCTTAAATATGGGGCTGCTCTCACACAGCAGTAGTGCAAACAGACTTGGTCTGGTAGAGATAGTTTGAACTTCTGTTGCTTAGAAGTTTCTAGGGCAGGAGGCAAGGATTTAGTTGCTGGTAAACTTTTAAACTCCTTTTGAGTCTGTTGCCTTTAGGGCAGTAGGGCTTCACTAGCTGCAAAGCTTAGTGCATAGTGGGGGAAGGGTGCTTATGGTCCGGCCAGGGGCCTCAGCTACCTGATTGTTTCTGGAAGGCACGGGCTAGTCCAACCCTCCAACCCCCCCCGGTCCATGATTTCCTTTATACTGGGGTAATGACATCACTTCCCCAGAAGGGCAAAGGACAAGCACCTGTCATAGCAGAAGCAGACATCCAGAAAAGGAACAGCAGCGAGTGAAGAGATGACTGCTGTCTCAGTGGAAGAGAAGTAACTGCAAAACAAGGGGCTTTCATTGTTACCTGTTTGCATTGGTGTTTGCATTGCAGAAAGGAGGGGTGGAGTTTTAAAAAGCTATGCACTAGTTGCTTAAGTCTCTCTCTGGTGTGGACAGGAGGATAGAGAATAAAAAGCAGTTGCTCAATCAGTCTAGAAGTGTACGCAAAGGGATAGGGAAATTCAGAAAGGAGAAGAATGTTTTGCACTGATAGAGGGGTGAGAGGAGATACTTGGGTATCCTTCATCTGGAAGGGTGGGGGGGCACTGGTGGGCAACAAGAGCAATGGGTAGGGTGGTAGGCTGCAACAACTGCGGTGCACCAGTCTTTCTAAAAATTGCCTGGAGAGTGGGGGGATGTTTAGTGTGTAACCACATAGGGACACTTAGAAAGGAGACTGAAGGTCTGCAGGAGGAACTAAGACAGGCAAGGAAGACTGAAGGAGGTAATAGCCCAATACTGGAGGAAGGGAGATGGGAGATGAGGGAGGGCAATTTGAGCCAGCAGTGGTGAGGAGAGTGGAGAAGAAGGGAAGGAGGAATGAGGCCCAGGCCAAGGAGAAGGGGATCTGGGGAAACCAGGTCTGGGGACAAAAGACAAATGGAAGGAGGAGATAGGGACTTGTGAGGGGAGAGGTGGCAACAGTTATGGAGTGGAAAGGAGGAAACAGGTTACTAATGAGGAGAGAGAAAGCGGTCGGTGGTGAAGGGTCTTCAGAAAATTGTTCTGCAGTGCTTGAGGGGAAGGAGGAGGAGGAGGTGATGAAGTGGAGGAGTAACTGGGAAATACCCGACCAAACTGGAGCAGGAGGAAGTTCTGCTGGGGATTACAACTGGGGCAGTAGGGAAATACTGTGCAGGAGGAAGAGGAGGAGCCAGGACTGAGAGATGGAGAGAATGGAAGCAAACAGGAAGTAAGATAGGTGGAATCTGTGCTGGGGACTCAGTACTAAGAGAGGAGTCAGGTGGGGTAGCAAGGGAGAGACAGAGTCGCATTTGGGTGGAGGCCATGCCAGGAATGACAGCAGAAAGGGTGGGACAGTCTGTTCTTAAATATGCTAGAAGGAGTAGGGACAAGCTTCATTTGATTGTACATCTGGGGACAATCGACCTGGCTGACAAGACAGTAGATACAGTCCAGAGGAGGTTTGAGGAACTTGGACAATTGTATGAGGGGGCAGGAAGATCAGTATCAGTTTAGAGATACTCCCAGTGCCCAAGGCAAGCACAACAAGAAAGCTGAGAATAGAGGAACTTAACAGATGGCTAAGAACCTGGTGTCATGCTAAAGGGTATGGGCTGGTGGGGGGGCGGACCTGGGAGGACAGTAGTCTCATGCCAAAGACAGACTACACTTGAGCAAGGGAGGAAATAAAGTGTTGAAACAGAGGATAGCAGAGTACATAGAGGAAGTTGGGAATTTAAACTAGGAGCGGGGGGTGGCAAGTGGACAAGAGACGTGCAGAGACCACAGGTTGGGAAGCCACAGGAGCTTACCCCCCATAACAGTAACAAAAGGCAAGTTCTGTTGGTGATGCTAGTAAAGGAGAGCAGGATGGGAGGGGTGGAAGGTGGTCACCCTTAATGCTAGGAGCCTTAGAAGGAAAACTACAGGCGCTCATGGCAGAGGTGGACATTGCAGCCATCACAGAAACATGGGACACCCAATACAATGACTGGGACCTGTTTGTACCAGAGTACAGGTTATTTTGTAGGGATAGGGTGATTGGGAAGGGGGAGGTGACACTATATGTGAGGGAAGGACTGAAGTGTGTAAGGGAGGAAGGTAGCACAGAGTCACTTTGGATGCAATTCCAGGATTCCAAGAATAGGACTCTGAGTGGGAGTGGTGTACAGGCCACCCTCTCAGACAGAGTAGTTAGACAGGGAACTAGCAGTACAGATCAGAAGGACCTGCGTGAGGGGTAGTGTGGTGATTGTGGGGGATTGCAACATGCCATGAGTGGACTGGAGTACCCCAGCAACCAGCAGTAGACGGGAGCAGGTACTGCTGGATGCCTTCCAGGACAGCTTCCTGGTGCAAATGGTCAGTGAACCAACTAGGTTAGGGAATATCCTTGACCTTGTGCTGGCAAATGGGCAGTTTGTGAGGGAACTTAGGGTGGGAGAACTACTATCAGGGAGTGACCACCACTCATTATGGCTCACATTGGATATGGGCAAGAAAGGAATAGAATCTGTCACAAGGGTGCTGGACTTCAGGAGGGCCGACTTTGGGAAGATGGGAGAAGTGGTAAAAGGGTACCTGGCCAAAATTCAACCTAGGATGGACACTAACCAGAGGTCAGAGCTCATAAAACTAGGGATAGCGGAGGCAGCCAGAACCTGCAGCAAGGCCCAGAGCAAGAAGGCTAGGGCTAAGAAACTGAGCTGGGCGAGCAAGGCGGTCATGGAAAAGGTAAGGAGGAAAAAAGCTGCCTTTAGGAGGTACAAGAAAACAGGGAGGGGGAGGACAGGAGGAGTACCTGAAGGAATCTAAGGAGGTGACACAGACAGTAAGGGGGCCAGGGCATCTATGCAGCTCAGGCTGGCACAAAGCATTAAGAATGGTAAGAAGGACTTCTTTAAGTACATCGGGAGAAAAGGAACTGGAAGGACCACATAGTAAGGATTAGGAAGGAAGGGAGTGGGTAGAAGCAGGGCCAAAGGCAGAAGCACTAAATGATTACTTCTGCCTCATATTTACTAAGGAGAAGAGGGGGGGTGATATCCAAGGGGGGAGGAACTGTAGAAACAGGAGGGAGGGGTGACAGGGAAATCGTGGAGGGCAGAGTTCTGGAGGGTTTGAGGGCACTGAGGGTGGACAAGGCGCCAGGCTCAGACGGCATCCACCCCAGGGTACTGAAGGAGCTGGCAGAGGTCCTTGTGGAACCTTTGGCAGACTTATTTAATGCCTCACTACACTCGGGGTGTGTATCTCAGGATTGGAGGATGGCTCATGTGGTGCCCCTCCATAAGAGTGGCCCCAAAGATGAACCGGGTAACTATAGACCAGTGAGCCTCACATCCATCGTGGGTAAGCTAATGGAAACTATCCTGAAGGAGAGGCTGGTGGCCCTCGTAGAGGCCAGAGGACTACAGGACAGCAGGCAGCATGGCTTCATACGTGGCAGATCCTGCCAAACCAACCTGGTGGAGTTCTGTGACTGAGTAACTAGGCAGTTGGACAGGGGCCATGCAGTGGATGTCCTGTATCTGGACTTCAGTAAGGCATTCAACTCGGTGCCACATGGGAGGCTGGGAAGTAAGTTAGAAGGCACGGGGCAGGTGCAAAGCTGGTGAGATGGGTAGGGAACTGGCTTCAGGGAAGGTGCAAGAGGGTGGTGGTGGATGGGGCTCTTTCATCCCCAAGTGTAGTGATGAGCGGTGTTCCACAGGGCTTGGTGTTGGGACCAGTGTTGTTTGGGATATTCATTGCAGATATATCATTGGCCATCAAGAGCAAGATCAGTCTGTTTGCTGACGACACCGAGATGGGAGCAGTGGTGGACGACCTAGGGGGATGGCAGGGGTTGCAGGATGATCTGGAAAAGCTGAAAACCTGGTCAGACACTTGGCAACTGGGACTTAATGCCAAAAAGTGCAAGATGCTGCATTTTGGGTTGAAGAACCCAAGGAGGAGTTACCAGCTGGGGGGAGTGCAGCTAGGCAAGACAGAGGAGGAGAAGGATCTGGAGGTGCTCATTACAGGGTCAATGAACAACTCGGCACAATGTAGGAAGGCAGCTGCAAAGGCCAACAAAATGCTGGGTTGCATTGCAAGGGGTAGCTCCTCGAGGAGGGGGTAGGTGATTCTGCCACTGTATAGGTCATTAGTTGGACCACATCTGGAGTACTGTGTATGGTACTTGCGCCTGTATCTGAAGAGGGACATTAAGTTACTGGAGGGGGTGCAGTGCAGGGCGACAAAAATGATCAAGGAGCTGGGGGACTTGCCATATGAGAGGAGGCTTAGGGAGCTGAACATGCACTTGCTAGAGGAGAGGAGGGACAGGGGGGACATGATAGAAACCTTTAAGTATATGAAAGGAATAAACAAGACAGGTACAGAGGGGCTGTTCAAAGTAAGAGAGGGTAGGGACACCAGGGGCCATGATATGAGACTGGAGGGAGGAAGGTTCAGGGGGGAGATGAGGAGACACTTTTTTTACAGAGAGGGTGGTAGCTGGGTGAAATGCGTTACCGGCAGAAGTGGTATCCAGTAGAACAGTGGACTGCTTCAAAAGGGTCTGGAACAGGGCAAGGGGGCGGGTCACTGGAGGGGAAGGGTGGGGGGCAGCTGCAAAATAAGGGGTGCTAGCTGCACATTCGAGCAGACTTGATAGAGCTCTAGGCCTTTATCTGCTGGCAAATTTTGTATGTTCATACATGTAGAGGATTATGACCTCAGCACTTGAACAGAATCAAGATAAAATTACCTTTAAAGGGCGGCTGGCGCTTCCGGGAAAACTTTGAAAAACATAGACACAATTTTATTTTATTGTTTTTTTCTAAGTTTTTTTAGAATTTTTGGCCAGGAAGCTGGCCCCTTGGCACAGTGGCAGGGCTGCCTCTCCTGGTGCCAGCAACCAGGGTTCGAAAACGAGACCAGGACACTGGCAAGAGGAGAATGATAGAGCATCTCACAGGATATTTCCTCCTCAGAATGGGTGGCTGACTGATCCCCGCTGCATGAGTGCTACTGTGGGGGTTGGGGGGCTGGAGACAAGCTCATGAGCGACCGCAGTGGGAGGAGATGACTGGCTTTGTGGTGCACTCATACCTGTTGGCGTAATGTGCCCGCATGTTCAGCCAGCTGTGTCTTGGGGTGAGTGAATAGGGGTAAAAACCCTGGCAGGATGCACCATCAGCGCTTGGGCTCTGCAGCACCCGCCTGGCATGATGGAGCTCCACTGCTAAATGTTGGTATTCCGCCTGAAACACCAAGTTTCAAACGTAATTTCTGTCTCTGTCTTACAGTTTACCTTGCCATCTGTAACATGTTGGCCATGGTAGTACCACTTTCCAAAGCAGCTCATGCAGTAGTTTTACTCTCACTTTTCATTTATAGGTCAGCAGTTCAAACAGAATCACAGAGTGACCCTCCACCTTGTACACCAGACTGGCCTGCCCATAGATAGCTTACAGTCAGATGTTTCCACAAGCCAGATTTAAAAATGTGTACCTTTAAATAAAGGCCCAATCTTGGATCTACTGTATGTCCACTTGGCCTCTATTTTAGGAACTGTTTTGGGTGGCTACCGTAAGCTCATTAATGTAAGCCTCTGATAAACGTGTGAGCCTACTGCATACGTTTATTACAACACTGGAATTAACTCTCTTCCTTATCAGTGTGTTTCCAGCTTTCAGTTTCACATGTTTTTCTTTGTTCTTTTCCTGTTTAATTTGCCCTTGATAGTATTTGTATTTGAACAGTTAACAGAAGGTGCCTTTCTATCGTGCCTTGTAATTAATCTGTTTTGTACAGTGTCTGTCATGGATAGGTCTCCATGATTATGGGTAAAATAAATTCTGTCTAGAAGCACTTTATATTAGTCTGGACAACTGTATTAAAGTAGCAATCTGTGCTACACATAAACCTTTTTTAATCTTTTATTTGTTTTTTCCCATCATCTTCCCCATTATCCTACTACTTGACTGCAGTCTTCATCCAACCAGGGTGGCAGGCAAGTAACCCCCCACAGACCACAGTCCTCCTCCAAGTCCCCAGCCCCACACACACACTCTAGGGCCTGTGCGTCTCCACCAAAGGTGCAGGTAAGTGCCCTCTCCCTCCTGGACTGCACTACTCCTCCAGCCAGGGCGAAGTGCCCCCAATTGACTCCAGCTCACGGTGGCAGATGAGTGATTTGCCCCCCCCCCACTTCACTCTTTCTGCAGCCAGGGTGACAGGTGAGTGTGCCCTTCCCGGACTTCATTCTTCCTCCAGGGTGACACACAAGTGGTCTCCCCACCCCTGCACTGAACTGCTCTCCTCCTTCAACCAGGGTTGCAGATGAGGGTCCCCCCCCCCCAAACTGAACTCTCCTTCTCCAACCAAGGTGGTAGGTGAGTGGTCACCCCTCACTCCCCCCCTCCCTGGACTGCACACCTCCTCTAGGGTGGTGGGGAAGTGGTCCCACGGTCCACAACCTCCTGGACTGCACTCCTCCTCCAGCCAGGGTGGCAGGCAAGTGGTTCCGCCACTACTCTTCTCCCCCCTCCTTTCCGACTGCACTCTTCCTCCTGACAGGTTGGCAGGTGAGTGGTTCTCCCCATCCCCACTGTACTGCATTCTTCCTCGAGCCAGACATGTATGCCTCCCCCCTCCCCAACCGCACCCATTTTCCAGCCAGGGTGACAGGTGAGTTGTTCTCCTCCCAACCCTCGACAGCATGCTGGTGTCACTTGCCTGCCTCAGGGTAAAACATGTCAGATGACCTTTAAGCTGCAAGTTGTGAATGTTCATTAGGGTCAGCTGCAAACCCATATTCTGTCCAGAAGCTAGATTTTTATGTGCATTTTATTGAAACCTTCCTGATGTTGGGAACTGCAGATGGAACTTGTGAGCATTCATCTGTTGTCAGTTAACTGTAACTGTTTTGTTTGCTCTGATTTCTCAGGAAGGGAACAGAGGGAGAGGAAGATGTGAGCAAGGACCGGATCTTGCTGGAGAAAGAGGCAGAGGTAAGTCAGAGCCTGAAAGAAAGGCTTCATTGCTCAAAAACGGAGTGGAGTGCGAGCTGTGTGTGTCTCTGCTGCAGAATCCCAGATGGGTTTTGTAATGAACAGTGCAAGGAAGTTCATACGGCAGCAGTGCTGCACTGTTACCAGTGGATGTTGCAAGGCATATTGGATGCCATGCATCAGAATGGAAAAGTGAATGGGTAAGGGATTGTTCATCGCCATACTGAGGTTGTCTCCTAAAAGAGCAGATACCTTCATCGAGAATCTGTCCGCCATTGGGCCACACATTTAGAACTGTAAGTCTTCGCATCAGGATCACTTGGAAACTTTTGCCAGATGGGGCCATGTATGATGGTGTGCAGTGCCGGGCCTTATGAAATGTGAGTGGCACTCTTGTTTCTCAGTTCTTTCTTCCGCCATCAACAGTTTGTCAGACCTGCAGAGAAACAGTGCTGTTACTTTTTTACAACTTTTTCTGCTTAAACTTATCTTATCAAAGATGTTCCAGTATGCAGCCACTGAAAAAAACTTTAGTTGGATTTTGTACCTGCAGTTACAAGATCTACAAGCACAACGCACACACTGTGTGTGTTTGCTGTTTGGGTTTGTCCCACGACATGAAAGCCTGCAGAATCTGCCAGGGATTTAACTAGGCGACAAGGATGCAGTGGAAGAAGGCTCTGTAAACCTTCATTGCCCTCAAGGCCATGGAATCTCAGGCCATGAACACAGGCTTCAAGCTGGCCTCTCCCTCGCACCCAGCCACCACCAGGAAAGATACCCCAGACAGTCTGCAATGCTGTCTCTGCCACAGTCGGCACAACAGTTGGAGAAAAGTAAAGACAAGAAGAGATCATTGTCAAAGCCCTTCTCCCCTAGCCGTCCACCATGAGAATCGGAGAAACATGTTTCACCAGTGAGGTTGAGGTCTCCATTGAGGGAGGGTAAGTCCTTGTCGCTGACTGCTCTGAAGGCATTGACTACAGCTCCCCGACCTTCACTGAAATGCCAAGATCAGGGCTTGGCTATGTACTGTCATACCTACAATGGATAGTATGCTGCCTCCGTTAGGTTCTGTCCTGCCAACAACAGTCATGAACTCTCTAACAGACGTCATCAACTCCCAGGCTCTGCTGGTGCCGTTTTCAGAAATGTTGCTTTGCTTGATCCTGTCAGTGCCAACGACAGTGCCTACAGTCCCATTGACAGGACCTTCCTTGCTGGTACCTCAGTCGATGGGACATTAAAGCATGCTTACCATTCCTCCATCGCAGCCTCCACCTCAATCACCAGCTTTGTCGATTTACCCCCCTCATTCAAGACAATGAGGAAGAGGAATATTATCCTGATCTCTGAATCATGGAGGAGGATGAGGATAGGAAGGAAGATTTCTATGAAGGAGGGTTCCCTACCAGCTGCCGCCCAATCCTCTTGCAGCTAGGATTCTGTGGTTTGTAACCCCAGGTTTCACCCTGAAGATCCCTCATTTCAGGTTGTGCTCAGACAAATTCAAGATGTCATGGGCTTTGAGGGTGAAGAGGGAGACTCCAGTAAAGATGAAACTGGAGGGAGGGAGGTTCAGAGGGGACATGAGGAAGTACTGCTTCACAGAGAGGGTGGTGGACAAGTGGAACAGCCTGCCAGTGGATGTGGTGGGGGCAGAAACGGTTACAGGTTTTAAACATGCTTGGGATAGGCATAGAGGATTGTTGGTAGTCGGTGGTGGTGGAGGGCAGGGGGTACAACCTGATGCCAGCAGTGCATGATCGAGCGCAATTGTTAGTGGTAATAGGGAAGACTAGGTAGGTCAGGCCTTTTATTTTTTATTTTATTTTATTTTTTTTATTTTGTTAACTGGGTAAGGACACTGGAACAAGTCCTTTTCAGGTCCGCCCAACATAAAATACATATACATAAAAGTGCAAATATTTCACATAAACACACTTACACAAAACAATAACAGGCATCCAGTTCTTGTAAATAGTTTTTCAAACTGGCTTTAAAACTTAGTAAGGATGGAGCAGATCTTGCACTTTCTGGTAACTATTTCCAAAAATGGGGAGGAGCAGATGCAAATCTGCTTCTTCTAGGAGTGTGAATATGCTGTTCATCCACGCTCCTTGGCATGTCCCTATCCCCTTTAAATCTTGCCGGAAGTCTTCAAGCTAGCTCCTCCCACCCACCCGTGTGGTAAATAGCTCGGCTCTGCCCCATGATGCCAGATCTTCCTTTCCGCTGGAAGATGCAGGTTCCCTTGTGCTCTTGCACTAATTCGTAGGCCCTGGATTCAAAGTATCGTTATTTGCCGAAACTTACTTTAAAACTCATTTGAGTTAGCGATTTGGATTTTACCGCATCAGACATGGAGGAAAAATCTTCCCCTGGATTTCGCCAGTGCCCCTGCAGCCAAAAGATGTTGCACACCGATCCCTGCCTAACGTGTGTTTATTGCCTAGGTGTCGGACATGACACCTCATCATGCACTTTTTGCCTGGCTTTCCACCCCAACATCCTGGACAACCGCTTGGCGCACTTAAAGTTGGGGAGACCGGAGAAAAGGAACCAGTCGGTGAAATCGAAGGAGGCGAGGTGGGCGGCTTCCGCTGGCCAGGGATCCTCCCACCAGCTGGAACAATTAAAGGCATTTGAAGAGGAAGCCATGAAAGCTTTGGCCAGTCAAAGCATTTTTATTCCACTTAACCTTGTCTCCACCTTTTCGGCTCCTTCAAGGAGTTGTGCCAGTCTCTCCCATCAGGGTGAGGCGCCTCGGCTCGCACCTCCCGCCAAGAAGGATAAGGACCCTGGGTCTTTGTCCAAGTTTAAGATGTTCTTTTGGACCGAGAAAGGTCCGAGTCCCAGGAACACGCAGTCTCAACTTCGATCTTGATTACATCCTCAGCCACCGGCTTCACGGATCTTCTGTCTGGCCAGGGGACCAAGGAAGTGGGCGATGAGGTGGAAATTATTCTTGACCCAATTGACCCTCTGTCGCTGACCCCGGTCGACGACTCTTTGGAAAGGATTCCAGTCCTTGTCTTCGCTGATGCGGAGACCCAACCTGCTGGCATCCCCATTCAGGACCCAGTTCCAGACCCTCAGTTTTCACCGACCCCGGTGTCTCCCAATCAACCGGCTCAGCCCGCCCGATCTCGGTCGAAGTCCAGAACTCCCTCGACCCATCGGCCAAGGAAACACAAACATTCAAAAAAGAACGGATGAGGAGAGGCTTCGGCGGAAACTCCGTCAACTCTATGAAGACCTCGTGTGGCAACAGCTGGTTTTGTCCGGGCAGAAGCCGGCTCCGCCATCTACCCCGGCCATCACTTGGCTTCCACCTCCTAGGCTGACGCCGACCCCTCCGGAACCGAATCCTTCGGTTCCCACGCCCGTGGGGCTGGCCCGCGTCCCAGTTCGGCCTGCCTCGGTCTCTCCACAAATTCTGGTGGAACCACCACCTAAGCAGCCTCAGGGAGGGCTCCTCGAAAGAGGACGACAAGACACCGGCTGCCTCGACGCCTGTCACTGGGCCGCTCCCGGCGAGGGGAGACTCCAGGAAGGTCGCTATCCTGATTCTTCGACTCTGACGCCACCAGATTACACTCCCATCCCGGGATGAGTTGTCCGTGACAGGATTGAGCCTTCCTCCTTTCAGGGGCATTCTCCCTTATCTCCATCCACTCGGAACGCCCCTGAGTCCATTCAGAAAGTATGAGTACCTCCTCACGGATATCCTCAAAAGGGGATACCCTGATCGAGGCCTTTCCAGTGACCAAGCCATTGTTGACCTGGCCCTGAGCTTGCAGCATCCGCTTCCTGTCCAGCACCATCTGCCTGCATGGCCTGCAACTACACGGTGCCCATGGGGTCTCTGGCGGGGTTCACAGAACACCCTTCGGCCAAGACCTCGGTGATTGCTTCTGTGTTCGGGCGTATTGGAAGCTCGGCCAACACTGACCGACCCCCGGACAAGGAGTCCAAAAATATGGACCACTCTGCCCGTAAGGTCTATGCGGCCTCTTCCTTAGGCCTTCGTTAGGCCAGCTCGGCTGTTTTCATGGCACACTTCTCTCATGCCCTCCTGGGGTCATTAGATGAGGTCCTCCCTCACCTTCCCGTAGACATGCAGACCACGATCAAGCAGGTCTGTGATCAGGCCGTGCTGCTGCAAAACAGCAGCTCCAGATGGCCCTGACATAGGTGATTCCTGTGCCCGCTCTTTAGCAGCTACATTGGCCATTCACCGCAGGGCTTGGCTGAGGCCTTCCTCCTTCCCGGTGGATACTCAGAATAAGTTAGCTGACGTGCCCTTCCTAGGCACTGACTTGTTCAGTCCAGGAGTGGCCGGTCACCTTCAGCACATAGAGCAGTCCAGTGCCACCTTGGATGCCACTTCTGCGAAAGGTTCTTTGGGCAAGAACCAGCAAAAGAGAAAGAAGCCATTTCGGCACTCTTCCCCTGTGGTCGGACACCCCTCCTATCAAGGAGGTCAGCAACAACAGCAGCAGGCTCAAGCTTGGTGCCCACGGCCTAAGCAGGGTCCTCAACAGTCCCGTAAAGGAGGCCGAGGCGCAGGTCCAGGAGCCTCCTCCCACTCTAAGCCTGCCCAGTGACGGGCTGGGGTTGCCACCTCCCTACACCTGTCACCCCAGTTCTGGGTCCTCCCATGGGGGGCTGCCCGCCACTTTCTTCTCCGGCTGGTCCGATATCACCTCAGACAGGTGGGTTCTCGAAGTGGTCGGGTCAGGGACTGCACTTAGAGTTCGAGCAGTACCTCCCAGCTGAGCCCGCACCCCTCGGGAGGAAAGGATCTTAGCTTGCACTCAGTCGGCTCTTCGAGACAACATAGCTCAGCTCCTCCAAGAAGGAGGCAGTAGCTCCAGTGCTGATCCTCTACAGACCCAGGCTTCGTGGTCCAGGTACTTCCTGGTGCCAGCAGACAGGGCTGGCGCCCCCATCTTAGATCTCGGGACCTGAATCAATATCTCAGGTCCCGCACCTCCCCGGATGGTAACTCTTGAACCAGATCATACCACCCCTGGAGCGAACGTGGTTCTGTTCACTGGATCTACAGGACGATTCTTTCACGTCCCCAATCCGTCCATCCCATCAGCGGTTTCTCTGCTTCAGGGTCGAAGGGACCCTGTATGAGTTCCGAGCCTTGCGGTTCGGCCTGTCATCTGCCCCACGGGTCTTCACCAAGTGCATTGCAGTGGTGGCAGCCCACCTTCGGCGTCGAGGAGTCTGAATTTACCCTTACCTCGACGACTGGCTTTTGGCAGGTTCCTCCCTTCAGGAGGTGCAGAGGTCCAGGGATCTGGCTTTCCGAACCTGCTCCCAACTCGGCCTCCTGATCAACGAGGCCGTGTTGGAACTCAAGCCCTCTCAGGTGATGGGCTTCATCGGGGCAGAGCTCGACTCTTGTCAAGCCAGAGCTCGGCTCCCGGCAGACAGGGCAGAGGTTCTCTCCTCCTTTGCCCAGTCATTTCTGGTTGGGCACTTGCGTCCTGCCCAGGACTTTCTGCGCCTTCTGGGTTACATGGCAGCGTGCACTTCAGTGGTCCGTTGGGCCAGATGGCACATGCCCCCCTTCCAGTAGGAGCTGGCCGCTCAGTGGACTCAGCGCCATGGTCATTTCGACCAGCTGATCACTGTAACCCAGAAGATGTGGGATGCTCTCCAATGGTGGACCGCCCCAGACCGGTTGCAGGAATGGATCCCGTTTGTCCGCCCTGAGCCGATGGTTGTTCTTATGACCAATGCCTCTCTCATGGTCTGGGGAGCCCACATGGAGGACAACAGGGCCCATGGGTTCCGGACCCCCAAGGAATCCCGATGCCACATCAACCTGTTGAAGCTCAGAGCAGTCAGACTGGCATTGTCAGCTTTCTCACCTCAGCTCCAGGGTCAAGTGGTTCAAGTCCAGACAGACAATACCACGACCATGTACTACCGCAACAAACAGGGCCGCACGCACTCCTGTCTGCTGTGCAAGGAGGCGCTCCGCATCTGGACCCTCGTAAGCCGGTTGGAGGTGGATCTCCTAGCCATTCATGTGGCAGGAGCCTCGAACCAGCTGGTGGATGCTCTCAGCCGCATAAGCCAGACATCCCACGAGTGGTCTCTCCATCCAGAGGTAGCTTACAGTCTGTTCTCTCGTTGGGGCAAACTGTTGGTGGACCTGTTAGCCTCCAGGGAAAACACCAAGCTGAGGCTGTTCCATGCCCGCCTCCCTCAGCAGGGGTTCGCTCGCGGGGGTGCCTCGAGCCGTGGACCCCAGGCCTCCCCACGCTTCCCTCCATTTCTCTTGATCCACAAGGTGTTACTCAAAGTGAGGGGGACAAGGCGAAGGTGATCCTGGTAGCCCCAGATTAGCTGTGCCAGTTCTGGTATCCAGATCTCCTCAGCCTCAGCTGCAGGCCCCCGGAGTGGCTTTGCACATGCCCGGACCTGATATCCCTGAACCAGGGGAAGGTACTGCATCCGGACCTTCAATCCCTGCACCTCACAGCCTGGTACCTGAGTGGCTAGAGTTCCAGGCTCTGGGTCTTCCGAGGATGTCTACACCGTGGTGGAGGCCTCTCGAAAGGAATCGACCAGGAAATGTTATGCCTTCAAATGGAAGAGATTTTCTATTTGGTGTCAGGGTAAGAGTCTGGACTCCTTATCCTGCTCTGTGGCTGACATTCTCAACTACCTTTGGTCTCTCGCCAAAGGGGGTCTGCGGTCATTGACCCTTGGGGTGCATCAAGCAGCCATTTCTGCTTACAGGCGTGCGCTGGTCAGCCGACATTGGCGCAGGAGACAGTGGTTGGGCCTTCTTCAAGGCCTGGATCACATATCCCCTCGGTGTGTGAACCTCCACCTCCGTGGGATACTGCTGGTTTGGCAAAGCTCATGGGCAAGCCATTCGAACCCATGCACAAGTGTGAGTTTCACACTTGTCGTGGAAGACGGCCTTCCTGGTGGCTATCACGTCAGCCAGAAGGACAGGGGAGTTCCAGGCACTTTCGGTGGACTCCCCTTATCTGGTCTTTCACAGGGACAAAGTTGTCCTGTGCCCCCACCCGAAATTCCTTCCGAAGGTGGTGTCAGAGTTGCACCTTAACCAAGTTTTTGACTCTGCCGGTATACTACCCTAACTACACTTCGGACGCCGAGTACAGGCTCCATACTTGGACCTGAGACATGCCTCCTGTTATAAGGAGAGAACGCTGGAAATTGTGGAGAGGTTCACCAGCTGTTTGTCACCTACGCTTGAAGTTGCTTCTGACAGACCTGCAGCCAAACGGACCATTGCAAGGTGGATTATATCATGCATAGGTCTGTTATGAGTTGGCGGGCAAGAGCCTCCCAGAGGGATAAGGGCTCATTCCACCCGCCATACTGCTGCATCGGTGGCTGCTTCCAGGGACATCCCTATACAGAAAATCTGTCGGGCTGCTACCTGGAAGACAGCAAGCACCTTCATCACCCACTACCACATCGACCTTGAGTCACGTTGGGATGCTGGTTTTGGGGCCTCAGTTCTCCAATCTCTGTTCCATAAGTAGGGGGTGTGTGCCTTGCCTCCATCCTCCCGGAGAACTGCTTGGAGTCTGCAAGGAAGTGTGGATGAAGCGACATGTGCGGCTCCTAGAACAGGTTACTCACCTGTAACAGTAGTTCTAGGGTGGTATGTATTGTTCATCCACCACACGACCTCCCTCAGCTTGGGCTAGACACTTGCTTCCAGTGGGCTAGATCTGCGCCATGGGACGGTTCCGAGGTATTTACTACCCAGGTGGGTGGGAGGAGCCAGCTTGAAGACTTCTCGCAAGATTTAATGGGAAAGGGACATACCAAGAAGTGTGGATGAACAACACATACCACTCCTAGAACTACTGTTACAGGTGAGTAACCTATTCTTGTCTGCTGACAATTTCTGTGTTTCTGTGTAAAAGAAATTTAGTGGAGTTTTTAGAGGTTGCAGCTGCAGCCACTACCATGGTTTCTCCTGTATACTTTGCATTGCAGGAGGCTACCTCTGCTGCCTGGCATAGGCCTAACACCGTGCTTACAGTCCCTAGAAGGCTGATAAACAGTACCCTGCACTGTCTGTTAAGCCTTTTTATGCTTCCCAGGCAGAAACTGATTCTGTAATAATCATGGCTGCTCATGATCACTCTAGAGCCCCTAGAGTCATGAGTACTTTGCCTTCTAATGAGGAATCTAGACGTTGGCTGTTATGGGAAAATGAACTTAAGCTTCTGCATCCTTGAGCCTAAGAACTGCAAATTATCGGCATATATGGTAAAATATCAGAATAGTCTGTGGAAATCTGCCATGACTACAGTTCATGCTTTGCCTGATAGTCCTGCCAAGGTGGAACTGCTTAAAGCTACCTATTCACTGCGATACAATCATAGTCTTCAACTTTTTTATTATTTTATCTCACAGATGAGCCATACACGTTCAAAAAGCCTGCTTCATAGCAGCCAACATTTCGAGGATATACCTCTTCCTCAGGGCTCAAGCAGCACAACTTTCTGATGTATGGTTTTTCATATGATCCAGGCATCCAGGTATAAAACTAGAAAATTGCAAGCTTGTTTTCAAAGGGTTTCAGGCTTTTCCTGCATTCCTTTTGTTAGTAAACTCATAAAATGGCCAAAAACGAGCTGTTCCTTCAGATGCAAGGGCTCTCTGTATGCGGGGTCACAGGCCAACTGGTATTGATACCAGAAAGCATCTGTAACGATTGGCATATGATGCTTCTGCTACAGCTGCTGCTTCTGGCATCTGCTTCAGAAGATATTCCTGAGGGTCTCTGGCTTTACTACTGCTATACAACAAGCCGTACTGAATGCCTCCATTTTAGGGGCTCCAAATTGTTTGGACCAAATGTTGATGATGCCCTGAAGCAGCTTCAGTCATCGAAAATTAAAGTATGTTAAATCCCTGACCCCTCAACCTGTCAGAGGAAGCAGTAGGGGGTTGGAGGGCCAGCTCCTGGAGTTGCTGATCCTGCCCTCCAGTTCACTCTCTGACTTCTCCTCTTTTTTCTCCAAGTCCCTTGTCCCATGTGAGAGAAGAAGTGCACTCATTAATTCAAAAGAATGCAGTCAGAACCATCTCCTCAAAGAAAGGAACAGGGATTCTCTTCTAGGTACTTCCTGGTTCCCAAACGGACAGGAGACCTGCGTCCTGTACTGGGTCTCAGAGGCCTGCACACATTCATTGAATACAAGAAGTTTCAAATGGTGTCTCTTCAAGTTCTCAACTCCCGACTATAAAAAGGGGATTGGCTTTGCACCCTGGACGTCAGGATGCTTTCCTTCATGTGAAACTCAGAAAACACCACAAGCAGTACCTCCACTTTATGTTGGAGGGCTGGCATTATCTCTTCAAGTTTTGCCCTTCGGGCTTATCCTCAACATCGCAGTGCTTACTGTATGCTTCGTAGTTGTAGCAGCAGCCTCCGGAGGAAGGGCTTTATGTCTTCCCTCTCTCTGGATGACTGACTACTGAAGGGCCCATCCAGGAAGTTGTTCAGCACACCTTGTCTAGAACACAGTTGTTCATAGACCTGGGTGTAACAGTCATTGTACCAAAATCCATACTTCTTCCGTGTCAGCACCTGCAGTTCATTAAAGCAATATGGGACACAGCATTGGGCAGTGCCTTTCTGTCTACAGACAGCCAAGGTCCTGCAGGACCGGCTGGTTCACGGGAGGCATTGTGTGTCTGCCTGAACCTTGTACCTTCTCCTGGGTCCTGTAGAGGCTGCCATTGTTGTGGTCCCATTGGCCCACTCCATGTGATTCCCACAATGGATACTACGGATGCAGTGGGATCAGTTGACGGATGGGATGGAAAAATGGTTCTCATCACTTCTTCCATTTGCAAGTCACTGAATTGATGGATGGGAACTCAGCACTTGCTACTGGGTGTCCCATTCTTCTCCCTGACTCTGGTACTGATTCTCACAACGGATGCCTCAGGGTCAGAATGGGGTGCCCATTTGGGACCTTTTCAGACCCGGAGGTTGTGGGCCAACCTAGACTCAGATCTCCACATCAGTGTTCTGGAGATAAGGGCTGTTCTGCTTGGTCTCCAAGCCTTCACAGAACACCTCAGTCCTGGTCCCTTGTTGATAAGGACAGACAATGTCTGTAATGCACTACATCCGCAAACAAGGGAGCACTCATTCTCTAATGCAGGAAGTGATAAGAGTATGGTACTGGGCGATGTCTCACGGCCTTCAGCTGCCTGCTGTGTTTCTCCCAGGTGTCCAAATCGTCTTATCAACCATCTTCACAAGATGGGGTCATCCAGAACTGTACCCTTTTGCATCCCCACACAGCGCAAATGTGTCACATTTCAGCTCTCTTGCTCCAGGGCCTGGAGTTTTATGGCAGGACACATAGTCCTTCTCCTGGAAAGGGAGGTTCCTTTATGCATTCCCTCCAATTCTGCTCATTCAAAGGGTTCTAATCGAGCTGTGGGCAGAGCAGGTCATCCTAATACTGATAACGCCCTTCTGGTCTTGCCAAATATGGTTTCCCCGCTGAGCATTTGGCACTAGAGCCTTCTGTTGAGCTACCCTTGGTCTACTGTCATAGGACAAGGGGTCATTCATCCATCGGACCTACAGTCCCTACATCTGCACCATACCCCTGTTGATGGGTGCACAGTGGCATCATCCAGGAGTTTCCCTTATGTTTCTTAACATAAGGCATATGCATCCCTGATCTACAAGCCGGTTCCACCTTGGGCCCTTGATTTTCTCCTTGAAAAATTGACTCTGGCTGTATTTAAGCCAGCCACCACTTGTGAACTGCACTTCCTTCCATGGAGACTATTTTTTGGATGCTCTAACCTCTGCTTGAAGGATTTCTGAGGTACAGGCTTTCATACATTAGCCAACTTACCTGATTTTCCACAAGGAGAGACTACTGTATCCTTGCATGCCAGTCCACACTTTCTACCCAAGATCATCTCTAATTTCACATTGAATCCGACCATAAATCTTCCTGTGTATTATCCTTAGCATGCTAACAAAGGTGAGGCATTGCTTCATACACGTGATGTCGTAAAACACTACATTTCTGTCTCAGTCATACTAAGTAAGAACTGCAGAAAGTCCTTTCAGCTTTTGCCCCATTCTCACCATGGGAAAGAGGGCACACTTGTTACTAAACATTGCCTGTCCAAATGTCTGGCTCACTGAGTTTTGTTACAGGAAGTATAGAAAGGAACTTCTGGTGCTGTAATGTACACTGTGCACGTGCGGAAAATGCCACCACTGTTGCCCGTTTTCAGAATGTTTTGGCAACTCACATGTGCTACTGCCACATGGACCACTGTGCATACTTCACTGAGCACTACAGTCTAGGCATTATCTCACACAGATGTGCTAGCTGTGGTACATAGATTCATAGAATTTGTCCGCAGATAGGGACTTCTGGGTCCACCCAGTCTGACCATTTAACCCTATCTGCAGTATCCCTGCAGACCCTACTTAATCTCCGGTTCTTTCACCTTTCCTTCCAAAATTCTCTTGTGCCTATCCCAAGCTTTCTTGAACCCTTCCACTGTTGTCACCCCAGCTACCTCGGCTGGTAACCTGTTCCAGGAATCCACCACTCCTTCTGTGAAGAATTTTCTTATATCTGTCCTGAATTTAACCCCCTCCAGCTTCATATCATGTCCCCTTGTTCTTGAGTATATTTTCTTCTGAAAAATAGTCTGAACTAGTACTTTGTTTATCCCCTTTATGTATTTAAATGTCTTTATCACATACCCCATCTCTTATTTCTTCCAGGGTGTACTTATCGAGTTCTCTCAGTCTCTCCTCTGTTGAAGACCTCGCACCATTTTAGTTGCCCTCCTCTGGACCACCTCCACTCTTTCTATGTCTGTTCGTAGTTGTGGTGTCCAGAACTGTGCACAGTCTGCTAGATGAGGTGTCACCAGTGACCTATACAGAGGTAACACAGCCTCCCTACTTCTGCTGGTTATCCCTGTCCCTGTGCAGCCCAGCATCCCACTAGCTTTCCCCATCACCCGCAACAGGAACATGTCAGTACATACTATTCCCTTCCGACAGTTACTCCCATTCCTTTTCGCTCACGTCTTTTCACTCCCAGAGCATTTTTCTGGTGTTTAGCGGTTGTAGTGCAAATATCTTCAATGAATGCCGAATATTAATTTCATGGTTGCACTGCATTTAGTTTCAGTAAGTCAAAAGTAAACAGTAAAGTAGTATCACAGCTGGCAGGGACTGTATAAGAATCTACCTGCACCACTCGAGTTTTAAGAACAGAGTCACTGTCTACGGTGGTGAATCAAACTTACGGGTGCAGGTTCCTGCATCGGGGAGCATTTTTTACATCATGTTAGCTTTTGCAGATATTTCACTTTTTGTTTTCCTTGATGTATGCTATAAAGTTGACTCAGAGGGCTTAAACAAATGAACATTAGGGTGTCTGCTGATCAACAGGCACTACAGCAGAGCATCCAGAAATTGATCTGGACAATAGGATTTGCCTAAATCTTGTTCTAGAAACAGGTGTTTAAAACAAGATAGCAGCTTTGGTCAATTAACCCATTAAAATCCTGTTTTACTGCATCGATTCTTGTCGTGTAGGAAGTACATTCACTTGAGGACATGAAGGATTAGTATGCAAGCATGTAAAAACACCATAAGTTACATCTGACTACAAGATGTATCTGAATCCTCCAGTTACAAGCATTGTGGTATTTTAGGTTGAGCATGCCATGTATGCACCTTTAAGAACCCATTTACTTATAAACAATAGTACAGTATACAGAAATGTTTATAACAGATGGTATAAACTGTACTGGGCATCATCTCGACATATGCTGTTTACGATGCCGAACAATCTAGATATTTTGTTGTATGTTGGTTATTGAGCTAAACGGCTTTCTTATATGGGAAGTTTTAAATTTAATTGACTCATATAGGTGTGTTTTGAAGCAATGGGGCACTTCTGCTACAGCAGCATGATCTGACTCAAATAAGACATGCTACATTTTAATTGGTAAAGGGTGCCAGTGAGGTACACTGACAGAACATTTTGATTGAATCCTATGAAGACATATGCCAGGAAAGTTTAAACATGCAGAGCCTTTACGAATATTGGATAGAATATGCAGCATAATTTACAAATCAAGAATTTATTTCGGAAATAAATAACAAATCCCTACGTTGTGTATGCCCAACAAGAAAAAGCAGATTATTGATGTACTCTTTTTTTTTTTCCCTCCTGCTAAAATAAGATTGACAGTTACTATTACAGCACAGCAGGAGCGAGTGGGAGTGAATTAACGCGGAGTGTGATTGGCGGGAGTGAATTGAGTCGGGAGCGAAAAGATGCAGGACGAATTGCCAGGAGAGAATTGATACAGACCCGCCCTGTCATACTGCATGGCTACCTTTAGGTCAATCGAGATAATTACATTTAGGTCTCTTCTGCTTGGCTGCTGTCAGTATCACACCACCCATTTTGTATTCAGTCTCTGGGTTCTTGTACCCCAAGTGCATTATTTTGCACTTTTTCGCATTGAATCCAAGTTGCCATACCCTAAATCACTCCTTGAGTTTTCTCAGATCTGTGTTCATCCTTTCCACCAGCAACCCCCACCCCCACCCCCAAATGTCCACACAGTTATAGATTGTGGTATTGTCTGCAAAGAGGCAGACCTTCCCCTCCAGCTCCTCTGCAGTGTCATAAATACATTAAAGAGGACTGGTCCCAGCACACATCCCTGTGGCATCCAACTGGTCACCCTCCCTCCTGTGAGTGAACTCCATTTACCACCACCCTCTATTTCCCATCCCCTAACCAGTCTTTTCACCCAGTTTAACACCTTTGGACCCACATTCCCAGCTTGTTTAATAGTCTGCTATGTTGGAAGGTGCCAGATGCCTCACTGAAATCTAGGTATGCCACATCCACTGCACCTCCCTGATCTACTTCCTTCATCACCCGGTTAAAAAAATCTGTCCAGTTCGTTTGACATGACCTCCCTCCTGTGAACCCATGCTGTTTCTGATCTTGTAACCCATTTGATTCTAGATAATCCACTATCCTCTCCTTCAACAATGATTCCATTAGCTTTCCCATCACCGAGGTCAGATTGACTGGCCTGTAATTTCCAGCCTCCTCCTGCTGCCACTATGAAGGGGACTACTTCTGCCCTCCTCCAGAACTACACCTGTTTCTGTTGAGCTGTTGAAAAGGACTGTCAGAGGCGCAGCCAGTACCTCTCTGAGTTCCTTCAGTACACTAGGATGTACCTTGTCTGGACCTATTGTACTGTATATTTTCAGACTAGCAAGTCCCTCTAGTACCCTCTTCTTTGAGACAGGAATGATAACCATTTCCCTCATTACAGAGCACATATTGCTTTTTTGTGTCCTCTCCCCTTCTTTCTCCACCTTGTTCACTGAACAGAAGTGTATTTTTTTATTTAATTCATTTAGTTTTTTTTTTTGACTGGCAAGGAGGCTTGGGCAATTCTGTCTGTTCTTTTTATCCTCCCCTCATCAGGCTGGGGGGGGAATACAGATAAAAACTGACTCGCACTGAACCAGATCAAGCTGTTGGTATTTTTTGTGAATGGGGGTAATTTGGCCAGGATACCGGGGAACTTCCCTCACTGTTTTTCGAGTAGTGTCATGGGATCTTTAGAGACTTACCAGTCTCAGCAGTTACACCTGTTGGATCGGTGCCTTACCCTGTAGAAATTACCCTGCTGCTGACATTATCAAAGAGTATTCCAAAAGGTTAAAAGTTGTATTCTTTCATAAAATTACCCCACCCGAGTCTTTCCTACTTCCCAGTTTCTGTAGCTGCACGCTCCTCATGCGCTCAGAGAAAGTTATGATGTGATGTCAGGGGTGCGGGGACTAGCTCCATTACAGTCTATGATGGGGACAGCTTTCAGATTGTTTTATTTATTGCAGTGGTCATCTGGTGATTAAGCAAGGTCACCGGTCGACCAGCACTTGTCAGTCGATAGCTGCCCTTACTTTATCAGATGACCATTGTAATAGATTAAACGATTTGAAAGCTGCCCCCCATAGACTATAATGGAGCTTGTCCCTGCCGCACTCTCCCTGACATCACGTCATAACGTTGCTGAGCGTGGGAGTGGAGTATGGGCGTCTACAGAAACCAGGAAGTAGGAGAGATCTGGTGGGGGTAATTTTACGAGGGATACAACGTTTAAGCTTTTGGAATATTTTTGATAATATCAGCAGCAGGACCATTTTGCAGGGGTTAGGCACCGATCCAGCAGGTGCAAATCCAACGTTGTTTAACTTGGTAGATCTCTTTAACATCCACCAGAACAGACAAACAGGACCTCGGTTTAACATGTCATCCAAATGATGGCACCTCAGAAGTACAGCACCCCCCTCATGCTGAACTTACAGTGTCAGTATTGGGATTTAACCCAAGTTCTGGGTGTGGGGATGGAACCCACAGTCTTCCAATCTTCTGGTCTCAGAGGCAAGTGTGCAGCCTGCTGAGCCACTGACACTGTTTAGTATGTCTGCTTTTTCCTGGTCTCCTCTGCAATCCCCCATCCCTTTTAACCTTACAGTTCCTCCCTGGTCATCCTCTTTTCCCTTATGTATCTAAAAGGTCTTGTCCCTTTCATTACTTCTTGGGCTATTCTCACTTTAGATTTTGCCTTGCACTCCTTTCTGATTTTCCTGCTTCTCTCTGTTTCTTCAGCTACACTTCTTTCTCCTCCTTCGCCTGTCTCTTGTATCTTCTGTGTCCAACCATTTAGTCTTAACTATTCTAGCCACCTCTCTAATCACAGTTGTCTGTTTTTCCTCTTATATTTACTCTCTTGTCTGACACAGAGGTTATATAGCCTTCAATATTGCACTCTTTAATTTAGCCCACTGTTCTCCACTCTCCTAGGTTATCCCCCCACCACCACCACCACCAGTTCATCCTTTAGGCATTCACCCATCTTTACAAAATGTGCCTTCCTGAAGTCCAGGACTCTCGCCCTAGTGTGGTTGTATCTATCTTTGTCCTTATATTGAACCACATTGTATGATGATAACTGGTTCCCAGGTGATTTCCACCCGATATCTGCCACATTGTCCCGTTTGTAAGTACCAGTCCAGTATAGCCCCATCACTAGTGGATTAGCTGACTAGTATGAGAATGCCCATGTAGAGTCCAAGATGTCCCTGCTTCTAGCTGAAGCTGGGAGACTCCAATCCACATCTGGCATATTAGCCCCCCATGAGCATCATTTCCTCCTTTTCTGCCATTTTTGATCCCTTACAGTACCTCCTTTCCCTGTTTGTACCCCTAGTCAGGGCTATATTGGCTGTATTGACCCTGGCTGTATCTTTACCTTACCTGGCTCTGTCTCAGCTGTCATAATCTCTCATTGTAAATGTACTTGTACTCTGTACCATGTTATACCCTGTTTAATGTTACCTTACTGTTACATTGCCTGACCTGTTATCCCACCTTGTTACATTGTATGCCTAATGTTGTTGTATTGTACTGTCCCCAGGACACATCTGGAATCAAGCAGTACTCCACTCAGTATGCCTTCCTGGTAAAACTCTTAAATAAATACATTTTGCCAGTGGCTTCCACCAGTTCCCTAGCTAACCCCTTCCCCTGTGAAGGTCTGTCAATCACATGAGTGTGACTGGTGGCACCATTTCCCTTATCCAGGGTGACCCACAGCACCTCTTCCCCCTCCTGTATTCCTTGTATCTCTGTTGCTTTAATGCTTTTGTTTACATATAGCAACATAACCCCTCCTTTTTTACCCTTCCTGTCCTTTCTAAACAGATTATATCCTGGTGTGACCATGTCCCAGTTGTGGTTTTATTACACTATGACTCAGTAATGGCCATTACATCTAGATCGGCCTCTGCCATAAGTGCTTCCAGGTCTGGAATCGTATGTCCTAGACTTCTAGCATTAGCACATATGCTCTTCCAGATTTTATTACCCTTCTTATAATATCTGTTTTGTTTTTTTTCTGTCTTCTCTTTTTGTCCCCTCTCTCTGTTCACTCTGTCTCTGATGCTTCTATTCTTAGCCTTTGGGTGATGGCTGTTTTTGTGTTCCCAGTGTCTTCCTCTACCCCACTCAGCTAGTTTAAATGTTCACTGAAGTAACGTGTAAACTTTCCACTTAGGTTTTGCAGTTCTGCAAGGCCTTCTGTCCTGATTGCATATCAGACCTTCCCATCCTCTCTGGGTACTGTGTGTACTGCTTGGGAATCATTCCAAAGCTAAGGCCCAGTTGAGGAGATGACCTCGATGAAGTCAGAACAGTGACTCATCGTAACAGTAGATCTTTGAGAGACTCTCCTATATTGGGCCGCAGCTCACCGACCCTCCTTCCCCCTTTATAAGGTACAAGTTGGCAGGTTGCCCACTGCCTTGTCTGGAGGTGTCCATAAGTGCCTTATATGTACTGTGTTTCCAGTCCCATGTCTCTCCTTGTGTGCCTGGTACTGGTTTAATCTATTGGTTCCTCATGGTAGAGTCCCTCTGAGCTTGTGTCCGGTGGAGAACTGAGGAGCAAGCGGGCCGCCCATGATTTTATAGGCGCAGATGTTGCTCATCATTGAGGGCAGGCTCTTGCTGGCAAAAGTTTCTGAGTGGTCCTGAAGCCAACAGCTTACAGCGTCAAAGGTGTGGCCCAATGGAGTAGATTCTCTTGAAGATCTGCCGTTCTGGTGAGTAACTGTTCCTTATTTAAATAAGGCCCCAGGGGCGTGGCGGCAGCAGCAGCACATTGTGCTGTCACCCAGGAGAACACATTGAGGATGGTCGGGAGCCAATTGTGTTGTGGAGGTGATGCAGGCTCCCAACAATGGAAGGTAGGTTGGTGCAGACCACCCAGTATTTGATCACTTCATCGGTTGACCCAGGAGCAGCATTGGTGTCAGCTGAAGGCGATCAGTCACATGCCCTTCCAGCTGGAGGAAGGGCTTAGCCATGGCTGCACCCTTTGCCGTGTGAGAGACTGGGAAATGGGGGACAGAAAGAGGTGGAACTGAGCTGATTATTCCAAACAGGATGAGAAACCCTGGTTAAGAGCCTGTCACTGCCTGAATTAGCAGGTGCGTATCCTGCAGGTCGGGATGAGGACTGTCATTCTGCTTGGAGCAGGGATTTCCTTTTTCAGTTTCCCCGACCCTGTGGAAACCACTGCTCGAGGACATAATAATGGGAGCATGCAGAATACAGGCACGTTGGTGGCATTCTCCCCTCCCAACTAAGTGTCCTGGCTACACCTCTCCTTGTGTTCCCCCGGGGACAATATGACAATGAGACTGCTCATCCTTCCTCCAGTGGAACATTCTACCTTGCTGTCCCTGGCCTGCCCTCCCAACAACTCCAGCTTGTTTATGAACTTAGGTTGCCAGTGTGGCAAGGAGTATTACGAATGACAAATGCAAAAGCCCAAATGTCAGGAGTCCAAAACCGATTACCCGACACTTGGGATTTGTATGTGGTGGAGTTTGCAATCTAAAATAAGGGGGTTCGCCCCCAAAACACGAAAAAAACCTCTCCCACGGGCAATTCCTGAGTTTCAGGGAATATCAAGTGTCGAGCAATCTGTTTCAGGCTCCCAACACTCAGGCTTTTTGCAATTCAGTCATTAAATAGTATATCCATTGGCAAGGCAGTACCGCTGTGCTGACGTGCCAGCTGGCTCTGTTCTTTTACTGACATGGTTAGGTCTAGTGTTCAGAGACTGAAAATGAAGTAAAGTAGCTACAAATTCCAAATCGGACCTGTCATTATTTTACCCAGTTGAACCTTTCCATGCCCCCTCCCCACAGTGTTGCATCAAATTTCTGCCATCTACATTGACAGGTCAGATCCAAATGTTAGTGCTGTCCCCTTATCCACATTGCAGCTTATGCTACTGCCTGGCCAGGCACGGGTGGAGGTAACATTGGGGCGAGGGGGGAACACAATGCTGTTAGGTGCCAGGAGGGTCACTGGACCTCAGCACACAGTCATTTCATTAGGGCAACTATGACAGGCCAGATGGAGAAGTACTTCTTGAGCCTCTAGTAATGGTGGGAAATAGTGGCAGCGGACTGCCCTGTCTACTAGAAACTGAGAGAGCACTTCTCCATCTCACACTGTCATAGTTGCCCTGTGAAATGATTGTGTGCATTGAGGTCCCAGTGACCCTTCCTGGCACCTAACAGCATTTGTCTAGGCAGCTATGACTACATTAATGCAAACAGCAGCAATTCAACATAAAATTTGGAGGCCATCATGGGGGAAAACTTCCCTGAACAGTGGCCCCACACCTTGGCAGATCAGGATAACACTCCAGGGCCATGAGAAGACCCTTGTAATATTGATATTGATTACAAGATTCCTGCCAGGGTAAGTAGCAGCAGGTCGAGTAACACTGGAAGTCATTGGGACAACCCTCTAACAACACTGTCCCACCCATGACAGGTCAGTGTAACACCACATGGGGCCATGAAGGCCCCCATAATGTTGACAAGGATTACAAGATTCCTGTCAGGGCAGGTTGTGTAACTCTGATAGGGGAGCAGGAGAAGACCCCATAACGTTGACAGGGTTACTAGTCCTGCCAGTACAGGTAGCAGCAGGTCAGGTAAAGCTTTTTAATAAAGTTTTTATTTTAAATGGCAGTGATAAATACAATAAGCTCTACAGCAGATATAACAATACTACAGTTCAATCAATATGAAACATAACATTAAAGTAAGATTTTATACTATCAAGAATAGTAACACATGCTGGCCCAGTGGCACTGAGTGTTGGCGCTGGACACCACCTCGCCTGCATGGTGAACCAGGTTCGGGGAATGAGCCGGGGGTCAGCAGGGAGGAGAGGATTGAACATCTGATGGACTGCTCTCCTCTCCTGGGTGAGATCCTGGTCCGCTCGGCACAGTAGGGACCTCTGGTGGAGATCGGCTGTCACTCGAGAGCTGAGCAGTAAGAGGAGCAGAGTGACAGCAGATATCAGTGACCAGGATCGTGCCATCATTGCACATTGCACTTGGGGGCGGGAGGGGGCAAATACATAACAAAATCCCCATCCTCGGGGATAGGCGATGGCACCACCGCCCCTAAGCCACACTCCAGATACTGGCACTCCTCTCCTGGGCCGAGCCCAGCCTGGCACACTAGATTTCAGATGGGGGGTCTGCCGGGCTAGTGTCAGGAAGAGTGTCTCAGGTAGGAGGTAGAGCTTGGGGATAGCAGGGCTGCCAGAGAGAGTTCCTCGGTTGATGCTGTACAACTAAAAATATACAAAAAAAAAAAAAAAAAAAATAAACACATAAGCGTAACTGGTAAAAAGGAGAAAGAAGCGATAACTTTTCATAAGACATATGTAATAGTATTTCAGGATCCTGAATTTTAACTTTATAAGGTCCTTAAATAATTCATTAAATTCTGCATTTCTTCATAGGGATCATTCTAAAAACTGTTTGATTATTAAGGATAGTATTTTGTTAAGATCAGTGAGAGTACTAAAACAGAAAATAAAGTCAAATAAAGTAGTTAAAAAGTCAGAAGATAGGGGATGAAAGAAGAGTCTTACATGTGCAAGTGTGTGTGTGTGTGTGTGTGTGTGTTTATATATATATATATATATATATATATATATATATATATATATATATATATATATATATATATATATATATATACACGTGTGTGTGTGTCTATTATCTATCTATCTTATATATACAAATGAACATGCCTGATCTCCGGCCACACCTTTGGAACTACACCAGTGTCAGCACTAGGACCACACAGAAACTTTTTCCAAGCCAGCGGCACCCATAGCGACGTCATGCGCCAATGTCTGCATAAACGTGGGCAGCCCCATCTCTCCTCAATTCTTTTCCCACTGTCAGTTGTACTCATGGGAACTGCCACAGAAATGCTGACTGCCAGCTGCCATCATTTCTTATTTTTTAACTTAAAATAATCACTAGTTAGTGAATTTCGGCACTCCTGTATGCCTCCAAAAGAACCATTGAAGTTATTTCCATATTGGTGTGGAGAAAGAGTTTACAAAGAAGAATCACACGAAGTGCGTGTCTGGTGTTTAGGCCTCACTCACAACATAAAAGCTTGTGAGATTTGTAGGGGCTTCAACTCCACTCCCAGGTGACAGAGAGGAGTGCTGGAAGAGTTCCTTTTGAAGAAAACTTAGGCAGCGATGGAGAAACAGATGCAGAAAAATCCGTGTCTCTGCAAACCATCATTGGGAAGCCACATGTGTAAACATACTGTAGGGACAAAGAAAAGGCCTCCCCAATGATATCTAGAGTTGCTGCTGCAGCCATCAGGTAACCCTTCTAACTTGTCATCTTTGCCATCATCTGCATTGTGTGGTGACACAACCACCCACCCACCCACCCACCACCACCACCACCACCACCAATCAGACACCAAGGTCCGGGCATGGCTTAGGCATTACCAGTCCTATTATGGGTGGTACGCTGCCTTTGCCATCATCGCCGAGTTTTCACCCGCTGTCGACTACTGCTGTCACAACCACAAATACAGGTGTAGTTGACACAGAAGTAGTGCTGGTATTGTTTTCAGAAATCATACAACACTTACTGCCAGGCTTACCTGAACAGCCTATTCAACATGGACGGGACTTAGTGTAACCCCTAGATGGCGCTATCCCAGGGGCTACTACCCCTGCCTGATTTGCCACTAACAGGTTGAGGGGCCTGGATCCAATGGCGGGTGCCTCCACCCAGAGGTCAGGGTTTGCAATAGTTAAACTAACTTGGTCACAGCCCTCTGGGACACTGCAACCCCCCTTTCTTCCCACTAGTGGCCCACACAATATATCAGAATTACCTTCACAGTATACACTTATCCCCAGGTCTGGTTCCGGCACTGGGACCTCCTGTGAAATGAGATACAGTGCAACAATCACAGTACAGTACTTTAACATAGACAAATACCTCAGGCAGTATAACTTTGCTGAAACAAGCAGCTCTGATTTATTTGGGGGATATAACAGGACAGGGAAATCAGGTTAATTAGCTTATCACTCTAATAATCTACCTATGGCTCTGTGCACAGGCCTATCCTATCAGTTACTGTCCCTGGGTACCCAAGCCCTAGTGGTAGTCAAACCATGGCAGCTGGTAGGGGCCCTTTCACACAGAGAAAGGAGAATTAAACAGTCAGCAGTACAGTAATTCCATTTGGATTTAATGTGGCAATTCAACAGGAGCGACCTGAATTAGTACTCACGACCTCCAAATAAGATAGGGTCCTTCAATGTCAGCAGGGCTCACTTGAGGTACACAAACCTCTTCACACATCCATATAAAAGAAAGCATTATACCAGGCAGGCTGCATCTGTATCCCGATCGCAATTACTGCACAATACCGGAGAACACACAGCAGATTCAGTTCCTGACAGACCCGAGTGTAATTTTCAGCAATTCCTCAGTCTTCTACAGGGTGAGCCTGGTTTCTACTCTTCAGAGATCCTTTGATTCTTTTCACAGGGCTGATTCAGTCCTAACAAGTTGTTACACAAGCTGCAGACCGGAACTCTGGGCCTTACACACGTTTTTGACTAAAACTGCACACTGAAAAAGCACAGGGCTCCTTCCTTCTTCACTGCCAAAGCTCAACTGAAACTCCAACCGACAAAACCGGGCACTTCCTTTGAGTTCCTCCCAGTTCTTGACTGGATTGGCTGTCACTCACAATAGACTGCTGCTGTTGGTCCAAAAGGCACTGAAGTCTAAACTACATCTCCCAGAGTCACTGCCCATACAATCCTCTTGTGGCTGGCTCAGATTATGAGTCAAGTTCTGATTCGTCCAAGGCACCATTTTAGAGCTAGCTTCCCCACACACTGATTGGTCCAGTTCAGCAGTTCAAAACTAGAATGGGAACTAGCAGACACAGTTCTGACTGCAAAGAAAGCAGGTTAGACAAACTGTAATTTCATTATTACTCTAAATAATTTCTGGCAAACAGTTACATCTTTCAGATAGGTTCCTTTGCACTCCTAGTGACTGCAAAAATGAAGTGAATTGGCAGCAGCTTGAGTGGTACTCAAAGAAACACACAGTCCCCCATACAAACTAATTATGTCTGCAAGCAGACAGCTCTTAAAGAGACAGTACCAGAGGTTCTAAAACACTCACTGATAAATGACTTAAGCAAAACACCATTCAGGCTTGGAGCATTCAAGCAAGCTCCTGGAAGTCTTTGGAACCCCCATTTGCAGGGGGGGTTACATTAGTCTCCCAGACCCCGTCGATGCCTCAACACAGCACACTGCAAAAGAGATCTTCTAAGAGCGTGGATATGTTGTTCATCCACACTCTTTGGCATGTCTCTTTCCCCTTTAAATCTTAATGGAAGTCTTCAAGCTGGCTCCTCCCACCCACCCGAGTGGTATATCCTCTGCTCCGCCCCATGACACCAGATCTTCCTTTCCGCTGGAAAATGCAGGTTGCCTCCTCGTGTTTCGCATTTTGTAGGCCTGGTTTCAAAAACTTCGGTTTTACCGAAATTGAAACTGCTCGAAGTTAGCTGATCACAAGCTTCCATCTTCAATCATGGAAGAGAAATCTCTTTGATTTCACTGGTGTCCTTAAGGCCAGAAGATGTCTCGCACCAATCCCCACCTCATGTGAGTCTACTGCCTAGGTGTTGGCCATGACACCTCGTCCTGCAGTTTTTGCTTTGCCTTCCATCCCAACATCCTGGATGACCGCATGGCATGATTGAAGTTGGGGAGACTGGAGAAAAGGAATCCTTCGGTGAAGTCTAAGGAGGCTAGGTGGGCAGTTTCCGCCACCGCGGTCTCCGCCGAGCGGCTGGAACAAATGAAGGCATTTGAAGAAGAAGCCGACCATGCTTCGGCGAATCTAAGCTTTTTTGTTCCACTCAACCTAGGCTCCACCTTCACAGGTTCTTTTAAGGAGTTGTGCCAGTCTCTCCCCACCAAGGGTGTGGCACCTGCGGGCTCACACTTCTCCTGCTCTCGAAAGAGGGACAGAGAACCTGGCTCGTCTTCATCTTGACGGAGACGCTCTTGGGACCGAGAGAGGTCTCAGTCCTAGGAGCATGCGGTCTCGACCTCGGTCGAGATCGCTTCCTCGGCCGCAGGCTTCACGGACCTTCCGTCTGGCCAAAAGGCCGAAGAAGTGGCCGATGATGCCAAGATTATTCTTGACTCGATCGACCCTCTGTGCCGCCGCGGGCCGACGATTTGTTGGAACGGACTCGGTCCTAGTGTTCCCGTGAGGAGACCCAGCCCACTGATGTCCTCATCGAGGGCCCAGTTCGGACCCAGGTTGCATCGATCCCTCCGGTGTCTCCCAAGTGACAGAGTCGGCCTACCCAATCTCGGCCAGGTCTAGACCACTCGGCCGAGCATGAGGAAGAGCCACAAGCGCTCTGAAAGAGGCAACGCCACAAGTACTCCTCGGATGAGGAGAGGCTCAGTCGGAAACTCCGGCACTCACGAGGACCTTATGTGGCAACAGCTGATTTGACTGGACAGAAGCCCGGCTCCGCCGCCTACCCGGCCATTACTTGGTTTTCGCCTCCCAGTCCAAGCCGACCCCCATTGGAACCAAAGTCCTCGGTTCCCGTCCTTGAGGGCGGACCGCCCTCAGTTCGAGCCTTTACGGTCTCCCACCGATAGTGGTGGAAACGCCGCCCAAGCAGCCTGTGGGAGGGGCTCCTTCCACAGAAGACCGACCAGATACCGGGCTTCCCCAACGTCTGTCTGTCACGGTCACCCCGGACTACCCTCAGCGGGTCGAGGGTGATTTGGGCAGGAGACCACTGTACCCTGATTCTTCGGACTCTGTCATCACTGGGCTTCACTCTCATCCTGGGGATGATGAGTCATCCATTGGCACAGGGATGGAGGAGGGTCCTTCCTCCTTCCAAGGGATTCTTCATCTCATCTCTCATTCTACAGGGATGCCCCTGGAACCCATCCAGAAAAAGGCAGGGTACCCTCTCACGGACATCCTCAAGAGAGGGGATACCCCGACGAAGGCCTTTCCTGTGGCTGAGGCCATTGTTGGTCCGGCTCTTGAACTTTGGCAGTGTCCTGCCTCATGTCCAGCACCATCTGCCCGCATGGCCCGCAAGTACACGGTGACCATGGGGTCCCTTCTGGGGTTCACAGAGCACCCCTTGGCCGAGAGCCTGGTGACCACCTCTGTGTTCAGGCGCACTGGCAGTTCCGCTGACACTGACCATCCGCCTGATAGAGTCCAAGCTCCTGGACCATTCGGCGCAGAAAGTCTATGCGGCTTCCTCCTTGGGCCTTCGTCAGGCAAGTTCGGCCATCATCATGGCACACTTCTCTCATGCCCTTCTCAGGTCATTAGATGAATCCTCCACCTCCCTGCAGACATGCAGACCACGGTCAAGCAGGTCCGGGACCAGAGACGTGCTGTTGCCAAACAGCAGCTCCAGACTGCCCTGGACATAGGGGATTCTTGTGCCCGCTCGATGGCCGCCTCAGTTGCCTCTCGCCGCAGGGCTTGGTTGAGGCTGTCCTTATTCCCGGCAGATAATCAGCACAAGTTGGCTGATGTGCCCTTCCTTGAGACCAACTTGTTTGGCCCAGGAGTGGCTGGTCACCTACAGGGTATAGAGCAGTCCAGTGCCACCTTGGATGCCACTTCTGCCAAGAGTTCCTCAGGCAAGAACCATCAGAAGAAGAAGCCTTTTTGGCATTCTTCCCCTGCGGGCCTAGCAGTCTTCCTTCCAGGGAGGACAACAGCACCAGCAGCAGGCTCAAGCTTGGCGCCCTCTTCCCAAGACCGGACCCCAACTGACCCGCAAAGAAGGCAGAGGCTCAGGTCCTGGAGCTTCCTCCTCCCTCAAGCCTGCTCAGTGATGGGGTAGGGGTACTTTGGACAGGCAGGTTCTCGGTAGTCGGCCAGGGACTGCCTCTAGAATTGAAAGCAGTACCCTCCCAGCCGAGCCCACACCCCTCAGGAAGAAAGAATCTCCACTTCCACCCAGTCAGCTCTTTGAGACAACATTGCTCAGCTCCTCCTCAAGGAGGCAGTAGCTCCCGTGGCGGATCCATCTGCAGACCCAGGCTTTGTCTCCAGGTACTTCCTGGTGCCCAAGCGTATGGGGGGCTGGCACCCCATTCTAGATCTCCAGACCTGAATCAATATTTCAGGTCATGCACCTTTCGGATGGTCACTCTGTTCCAGTTCATACAATCCTTGAAGCGAAGCGTGGTTCTGTTCACTGGATCCGAGGGCGCATTCTTTCACATCCCAATCTGTCAGTCCCATCAGCGGTTCCTCCACTTCAGGGTCGAGGGACCCTGTATGAGTTCCGAGCCATGCCGTTTAGCCTGTCAGCGGGCCCATGGGTCTTCACCAAATGTATTGCAGTGATGGCAGCCCATCTCCGGTGTCGAGGGGTCAGAATCTACCCCTACATGACGATTGGCTCTGGCAGGTTCCACCAACTGGAGGTGGAGAGATCCAGGACTTTGGCCCTCCCAACCTGCTTCCAGCTCGGCCTCCTGATCAACGAGGCCAAGTCGGAACTCGTGCCTTCTCAGGTGATGGGCTTCATCGGGCAGAGCTCGACTCTTGTCAAGCCAGAGCTCGGCTCCCGGCGGACAGGCGGAGGCTCTCTCCTCCTTTGCCCAATCATTTCTGGTTGGGCATGCACTCTACCAGACCTCTGCACCTTCAAGGTACAGGGTGATGTGCACCTCAGTGGTCCGTTGGGTTCGCTGCACATGCGCCTCCAATGGGAACTGGCCGCCCAGTGGACTCCGCGCCATGGTCACTTCGACCAGCTGATCTGTGTAACCCAGAAGATGTGGGACGCTCTCCAGTGGTGGACCGCCCCAGAACGGTTGCAGGAAGGGATCCCGTTTGTCTGCCCCGAGCCGACGGTCGTTCTCACGACCGATGCCTCTCTCATGGGCTGGGGAGTCCACATGGGGGACAACAGGGCCCACGGGTTCTGGACTCCCGAGGAATCCCGATGCGATATCAACCTGTTGGAGCTCAGAGCAGTCAGACTGGCACTATCAGCTTTCGCTCCTCAGCTCCGGGGCCAAGTGGTTCAAGTCCAGACGGACAATACCACGACCATGTACTGCCTCAATAAACAGGGCGGCACGCACTCCCGTCTGCTGTGCAAGGCAGTGCCCTGCATCTGGACCCTCGTAAGCCCGATTGGAGGCAGATCTCCTAGCCATCCATGTGACAGGAGCCTCGAACCAGCTGGCAGATGCTCTCAGCCGCATAGGCCAGACATCACATGAGTGGTCTCTTCATCCAGAGGTAGCTTACCGTCTGTTCTCCCATTAGGGCAAACTGATGGTGGACCTGTTTTCCTCCAGGAAAGCATCAAGCTGAGGCTGTATCATGCGCCCCCCTCAGCAGAGCTAGCTGCAGAGGCGCCTTCTCAGGCCGTGGACCCCAGGCTTCCTTTACGCCTTTCCCTCCATTTCCTTGATCCACAAGGTGTTACTCAAGGTGAGAGGGACAAGGCGAAGGTGATTCTGGTAGCCCCAGACTGGCTGTACCAGTTCTGGTATCCAGATCTCCTAGGTCTCAGTTGCAGGCCCCGGAGTGGCTTTGTACACTTCGACCTGATATCTCTGAAGCAGAGGAAGTTCTTCCATCCTGACCTTCAATCCCTGCACCTCACAGCCTGGTACCTGGCTGGCTGGAGTTCCAGGCTTTGGGTCTTTCGAAGATGTCTACACCGTGGTGGAGGCATCTCGAAGAAATCGACCAGGAAATGTTATGCCTTCAAATGGAAAAGATTTTCCATTTGGTGTCAGAGGAAGGGTCTGGTCTCATTATCCTGTTCTGTGGCTAACATTCTCGACTACCTTTGGTCTCTCTCCAAAGGGGGTCTACGGTCATCGACCCTTGGGGTGCACCTGGCAGCCATTTCTGCTTACCAGGCGTGGGCCAGTCAGCCGACATTGGCGCAGGAGACAGTGGTCAGGTGTTTTCTTCAAAGGCCTGGATCACATATCCCCTCAGGTGCGTGTACCTCCACCTCCATGGGATCTACTGCTGGTACTGACAAAGCTCATGGGCAAGCCACTCGAACCAATGCACAAGTGTGAACAGTCACACTTGTTATGGAAGACTGACTTCCTGGTGGCTATCACGTTTGCCAGAAGGACTGGGGAGCTCCAGGCACTTTCAATGGACTCCCCTTATCTGGTTTTCCACAGGGACAAAGATGTCCTGCACCCCCAACCGAAATTCCTTCCCAAAGGTGGTGTCAGAGTTTCACCTGAACCAGGTGTTGACTCTGCCAGTATACTACCCTAATTACACCTTGGAGGCCGAGTACAGGCTCCATACTTTGGATGCGAGACGTGCTGTCTCCTATTACAAGAAGAGGATGGTGGAAATTCAGGGAGAACTTCGCCAGCTGTTTGTCACCTACGCTGAAGCCGCTTCTGGCAGACCTGCAGTCAAACGGACCATAGCAAGATGGATTACATCATGCATAGGTCTGTGCTATGAGTTGGCGGGCAAGGAGCCACCCAGAGGGATAAGAGCTCATTCTACCCGCCATACTGCTGCATCGGTGGCTGCTTCCAGGGACATCCCCATACAGGAAATCTGTCAGGCTGCTACCTGGAAGTCAGCAAACACCTTCATTACCCACTACCACATCGACCTTGAGTCACGCCGGGATGCTGGTTTTGAGGCCTCGGTTCTCCAATCTCTGATCCCTAAGTAGGGGGTGTGCACCTTTCCTCCCTCTTCCTGAAGAACTGCTAGGAGTCTGCCAAGAGTGTGGATGAACAACATATACCACTCCTAGAACTACTGTTACAGGTGAGTAACCTGTTCTTCTCAGCCATCATCGGCACAGTCTTCTATTCCTGTTGGGGAGATAATGACGACAGTTGAATATTATCAAACTTAAGATCAGAGGAGGATCGGGGGTGTATGTTGAAGACCAGTATTTGCCTGTCACCAGCTCCACCTTATTTTCATATAGTGAGGATTCTGTGGTGAACACCACAAGGTCATCACTTGAGGATTCCTTTTTCCAGTCCATGATGCAGAAAATGCAGGCTGCCATGGGCTTTACTTTGGAGAAGAGGATTCCAAAACAAAATTTAAGGGAGTTCTTGGAGGTGCCAGAAACTCCCTCCATTGTCATTCCTCCATTATACCCAGCACTGGAGTATGCTTACCTGTACAGCCTGGTATAGACCAGGTGCCATACACCAGCTGTACCTAGAAAGGCTGGCAAGCTGTACCTTGCACCATCTAACAAGCCTTACTATGCCAGTTAGCCAGAGACTGATTCTGTGGTGATCACTGCTGCCCACGAGAGATCCAAAACAGCTAAACATATGAGCTCCCTTCCTCCTGACAAGGAGTCCAGGAGGTTGGATGTCATGGGCAAATGCACTTCTGCATCTTCCTCGTTGGGCCTATGTGCTGTAAACTACCAGGCCCATATGATTAAATGCCAAAATACTTTGTGGAGGTGTCAGGACTACAGCACAGGCCTTACCTGAAGGTAATACCAAAAATGAGTTACTTAAAACTCTGACTGCAGGGGCTGAAGTGTTTAAACATTTAATCTGCTTAGCCTGTGATGTTTCAGATGCAACTGCCAGGGCAGCTGCATTGGGCATTGCCTAAGGCTCTACTCTTGGCTTAGAGTAGCAGGTTTTGTTAATGATGTCCAGGAAACAGTGTAAAATGCCCTTTCAGACAGGTAAACTGTTTGCATGCAGTGTTGACAAGGCTTTTAGAGGCCTTCAACCAGGATGACCTTGAGATTGGTAAAATACCTGTACCTCACACCAGGTAGAGGTAAGGGCGGGGTCCGCTTTGTCAGCCCATTGTGAAGGAGGCCGACAAGTCTGTAGACAGTAAGGCAGAGGTAAGGGTGCTGAGCCTCTAGCTCCCTTCCTCCGGTGTGTATTCAGAAGCACCTAGAGGCAGTGGATTTGGTAGAGTTGCCCCACCAGTTCAGCCTGACATGCAACTATACCCGACCACCACCACTACTGCCCTAGGGGTGGTTGATGGAGGGGTTGTCACTTCCTTCAGCGGAGTCAGTGGAAGGAGATTACCACAGACTAATGGATTCTGGACATTATTGCGAAAGGCCATGCTTTGGTGCTTCTAGATACACCTCTAGATCATCTGCCATCTGTCTCAACCTATCCCCTGACTGGAACACATGTCCATGTTGAGAGAGGAGGTGTAGGCCTTACTCCAGAAACATGCTATAGAACTAGTTCCTTCTTGGCAGAGAAACAGAGGCTTCTACTCCAGGTACTTCCTAGTCCTCAAGTGGAAAGGAGATCTGAGACCTGTTCTAGACCTGAGAAACCTCAGCTTCCGCGGAGAGTACAAGAAGTTTTGCATGGTCTCTCTGCAAACTCTGATTCCCCTGCAGCAAACAGGACTAGATACATTTCCTAGATGTGAAGGATGCTGACCTTCATATAAAAAAGTCAAGAAGCGCCATAGAATATACCTGAGATATATGCTGGAAGGGGAGCATTACCAGTTCAGAGTATTGCCCTGTGGCTTATCTTCTGCATTACAGGTCTTTACTAAATGCTTGGCAGTGGTAGAAACAGCCCTCTGCCGGGGAGGCCTATATGTTTTCCTACCTGGACAACTGGCTCTTTTTTTATGCCGCCTTCTCGTGGAGCTGACAGATGGCTCTTGCCTACCTTAGAGGCTCTTCATCCATCGCTGCTCATCCTTCAATCTGCCGACCTCTGTGATTCCCCTGCAGATTCTCCCCCACCCCACCCCAGTGAGGCCAAGGCAATGAGCGCCGGCTAACTCCTCCCCCCGGAGCACAAATCCAGAAGTCAGGGGTGGCACTGTGGAGGGACGCCCCGCCCCCCCCGTGCCATCATGGGTCCTGTTGGCTCCCAGCTTTTCCTCCAATTTTTCCCCTAAGCCCACATATGTGCAGTGGGCAGGCGACTGTCTCAGCCTCCGCTGAGGCAGCTTAATGCCCTGACGTGAGCCCACCCCTTGCGTGGCTGTGACCTGTGCTGACACCCAGCCCCAGCCACCACTGGGTGTCAGACTTTAGGCTACAGTGCACGCACTAACCCCCGAGGAAAGAGCTGTCTAGGGACACTCAATCCTTCCTCACCCTGGCCGATCCCGAGCAACCCGAGTCCATTCCTGAACCCGGGTCATGAGCGTGGCATGAGGTGTGGCATCCAGTGCCCCAACCCTCCACGCCACCGGGCCAGCTGACAACTGGCTCTTAAAGGCCCACTCTAGGGACCAACTACTATACACCCTTGGCTCGAGCTGGGAAACTGTTTATTGACCTGGGGATGACAGTCAGTCTGCCAAAATCAGTGCTGACCCCATGTCAAAGACTGCAGTACATAGGGGCAGTCTTAAACACAGCTAGGGGCTGTCAGTTCCTTCCTCTTGACAGGGCTGAACGCCTCATGGCTAAAGCACATATGGTGTTCAACCGTCAGTATGTACCACCCAGGACTTTTCTGTGCCTGCTGGGAATAATGGCAGCAGCCATTGTCCCCATGCCACTTGCATATGCGGATCCCCCAGTGGACCTTGAGAGTCCAGTGGGGACCAGCTGAACAACGAACCAGACCAACAAGTGTTTGTTACGTCTCCCTTGAGAAAAGCACTGACATGGTGGATGGATTGCAAAAAAACCTAATACAGAGCTTTCCTTTCCTGATTCCAACCCCAACACAAATTCTCACCACAGATGCCTCGGGATCTGGATGGAGACACACCTGGGCCACATCGGACCAAGGTATCTGGTCCCAGTTGGAGACAAGATTGCATATAAATGTCCTGGAGACGAGAGGTGTCTTGTAATGTCTCCAGGCATTTTAGGAGCATCTGACTCCAGGTCATATGTTAATAAAGATGGACAATGTCAGTGTGATGCATTATATCAACAACAAGGGGGACTCATTCATATCCGCTATACAGGGAAGCAATGAGGTATGGTATTGGACTCTGGAGCATGGCCTAGAACTATCAGCTGTACATCTTCAGGCATCCAAAATGTCTTGGTGGAAAAATTAAGCAGATCACAATTCAAGGTGCACAAATGGAACTGCTGATGTCAGTAGTGAAAGACCTCTTTGCAAGGTGGGATCACCCAGAGTTGGACCTTTTTGCATCCCCACACAGTGCAAAACTGCCGCATTTTTGCTCACTCGCTCCAGAGCCTGGAGCCTTCTGGCAAGATGTGTTTATCCCTCTTTTGGAAAGGGAGGTTTCTGTATGCCTTCTCTCCCTTTCCTCTAATACAGTGAGTACATCTCAGATTGACGATGGGAGGGGGCAGCCATCATCCTCATGGCTCCACTGTGGCCTCGGCAGGTATGGTATGCACTGCTCCAGCAGTTAACAGGGGAACCCCCAAACCTCTACTGCTGTGGAAGGGCCTATTGTCACAGGACAAGGGTCTCTGGTCCATCCGGATATGAAGTCCCTACATCTGCATGCATGGCTTCTGAAAACATAGCCATGGCACAGTTTGGAGTATTATGTAAGGTGGTTGATGTTTTGGTGGCTGCCAGAAAACCTGCCATCAGAAATGCCTATTCTTTGACGTGGAAGTGGTTTACATTGTGGGTCGCTTCCAGGCAATTGCACCCCTTTACCTGTCCGGTTAATACAGTGTTGGAATATCTGCTGTCCCTGTCAGACTCTGGTCTTCATTATTCCTCACTCAGGATGTATTTGGCTGCTGTTGTAGCTTTTCATGCCCCTGTGGATGGACATACAGTTGCCCAGTTAGAGGTATCCCATACTTTTCTGAGAGGTATTCTACACATGAAACTTCCCATGAGAAAGCCAGTCTTTCCTTGGCTTGACCAGAACCTCCCATTCCACCACTACCCATGCCACACAGTGGGGCACCAGTGCAACAATAGCCGCCAAACGGCTTCTCCTTAGGAATTGGCATTCCCCAAACATACCTTCTTTCCATGAATTGCTGACAACTATCAGCCAGGTAGCATCAATGGACCGTCTCTCATATGCTGCCATGAACACAATACAAACGTACAATGACATATGGGCCCCCTTTTTCCAGTTGCTAAACCCAAATGTATGAACACAATTATGGGCCCAGCTGGACACACTGTATGCTACAAATGCATAGCACACTTCTAGGCTATGCCAGGATTACTATGCCCATGGTTAGCAATCACTCCTACACTCTTGCCCACTATCATTGCCTGATCTATTGTTATTGAATGTATTCATTTGCAAAAAACACCACGGTTATGTTTGTCTCTTAATTCTGCAAAAATTGTTGTAAAGTTGAAAAATGTTCAATAAAAAGTTTAACGTAAAAAAAATAAAAGAGAATCCTGGCTTGGGACCTGAATTTTGTTTTGGAAAAGCTTACTTTGGCTCCTTTTGAGCCAGCTGTGAGCTCTGGCTTACACGTTCCTTAATGGAAATCATTATTTTTAGTTGCAGTGCTTCTGCTTGAAGGATTTCAGAGCTACAGGCGCTAATGTGTGAGCCTCCATGTTTGATTTTCCATAAAAGCAGTGTGTCTTAAAGACCAATCCTAAGTTCTTACCAAAGATAGTGGCTGAATTTACTTTGAATCAAACCATTCACCTCTCGGTGTACTACCCAAGTATGCCAATCCAGTGGAAGCATTACTCCATACTTTAGATGTACATTGAAGTCTCAGATATTATGTGAATCACACCAAGTCCTCTCAGCCTTTTGTTTCATTTGCCCTAGGTCTAAATAGTGCCTGTCCAAGTGGCTGGCACATTATACTACGTTTTGTTACAGGAAGTACAGTAAGGAGCTTCTTGGAGTGGTTTGTGGTCATTACACAAGAGGCATGGCCACTTCTGTTGCTTGTTTTCGAAATGTTTCTGCTGCTGAGATCTGTGCAGCTACCACATGGAGCACTGTCCATACCTTCACCAAACATTACAGTCTGAACATTGTGTCTTGTAGGAGAGCAGGATTTGGCCTAGCTGTATTTCAGGCCTGCTGTCATGAACACATATGTTCCACCTGCCCAGACTGTCAGTATTTTTGTGGTGCTGCTTGGGACTCATTCCAAAAGTATAGCCTAATGAGATATCCTTGAAGACGGAACAGTTATGTACTTAACTGTAATAGATTTCGAGGAATCTCTCATCAGGCCATGCTGTCCCACCCTCCTTCCCTTAAGGTTATCGCAATGGATTTCTACATTGCTCGATCCATAACTGCCTTTTCCAGCTCCCATAGTCATCTCTATGCTGGAGCTAGCCTGATCTCCTGGTTTCCCACAGAGGGGTCCTCCAGTATAATTTCCATCGGGGAGCTGAGGAGAGATGGGGCAGCCCACGTTTATGTAGACAGTGCTGCATGACGTCATTGTGGGAGGCCCCTGTCTTGCAAAAGTTTCTGCGTGGTCCTAGTGCTGATACAGGTGTAGTTCCAAAGGTGTGGCCTGGTGAAAGAGATTCTCTTGAACATCTGCTATTATGGTAAGAATGTAATTGTTCTTTCTTCCTCATGAAGTTACATCAGACCTCTGGACCTTGCTCATTCTGTCGTGTAACAAGTTTTAATAAATGTTCCTAGTTAGACAAAAGTGTATTTTCTTTAGTATAGAAACAGTGAGTGAGTTTGGGAAATGTCCTCGTATGCAAGCTTATAGAGTTAAGTTATTTGTGATCAGTGGGAGAGGGGAGAGAAAATCAGCTATTCTTTCTCACAAGTTAGATGTATATATTTACATTTCCAGAACACATCTAAAGTATCTGCTTGGTGTATTCCCATTTGTAACATTTAGCAAATCTTTTTGTCCCATTTTATGTAAATGGACAGGAGTATAGTAAAATTATTTAATATTTTACACTGAATTGTTCTGTGATTCACAGAGGTGAAGGTTGAATGCACTTGAGGGTCATAGAAGCCCCCAGGTAATACTGACAAGAATTAGAAGATTACTTTCAGAGCAGGTCTGGGTAACATTTGGGGTAAAGAAAGCTCCACAACATTGACAAGTATTACAAGATTCCTATCAGACACCAAAGGACTGGGGCAGTATATGAATGCCCCTATCAAGGCAGGCAGCAACAGAGTCAACTATTTCAACGAAGCTCACTCTGTAAATGCAGTCTGTCTGGGTACAAATTTACCTAGTTTAATAGATCAGATTGAGGCATTGTCACGGCAAAGTAGCTATCCTGTACATCCAGTTAATTTGCATTGATGCAGTCTCAATCCAAGTTAACAAAATGTTTCTATGTGGTTTTGCTTGCCCATGCTGGATCCAGATAAAAACATTTAAAGACTTTTTTTTTATTTTTGGGCCAATTTCTAACTATTCAGTGTTTGTTTCCCAGTCTTTTAAGACATTTCTGTAGCTCTTAACCTCTTATAAAGGATAACAATCATTTCACTAATTCTCCTTACAATTTCTAGTCTTCTATGCTTTCTCAAACTTGGAAGACAATACATTCAGTAAAGCAGGTCCTCTTCCCCAAATCCTAAAAAAGGTGCTGCATGATGGTTGGGCTAGCCTTGATAAATTATAAAAGAGAAAAGTCTGCTTGTTTTTAGACAGTCTCTGAGAATATAACTGAAATTGTCCTGTTTTGTGCACCTTTTATTGAGACTTTATAGCTGTTCTACTGGATTGTGTGATGCAGCAAAACTTGCCATGTCTGGGGCACCCACACTGGCAATTTTACCTTTTTGTTTTGCAGATGCGTCGTATGCAGGAGATGATTGCCAGGATGCAGGCTCAGATGCAGCAGCAGAAGCAGGAAATTGGAGATGGGGACAGCAGTGCAGTGTAGAGCCACCACGTTTAGAGCACTTGATGGGTCAGCCAATATTTTCATTTATTTCTTCCGACTTTCCTTCAGCTATCGGATATTTGTATTAAAACTGTTAATGAGCCACTGTGGGGCACTGAGTTGGGGTGATAATTTGGCATGCTGGCAGTGCGGATTTGCACTCCGGGCCCAGAACACAAGGAACGGAGTCTGGCAGGGAGAGGTTTTTTTTTCTGTTATTTGTTATGGGAACATTTTATCCCTGGCTACCGGCGAGGGCTAGGTGGCGAAGGACCGACCATCCTGTACTCTTTTCCCCCCTCTTAAAGGGATCATGCGGCACAGCAGTGGGGCTAGGGTTTTTCATAGTTACGGAGGTAGCCATGGAAGCCTAAGCCCCCGCAGGACGCTGGCACAAAGGGCCATAGCCCAAGTGGTAAGCCATGCTGAACATATGGCCTCAGCCAAGTGCCTAACGGTACCCCCACACAGCTTCCTAGTGAAGCATTGCCAGAGACTCTCCCCAGGAGAGGAGAGCTACCATTAGGTTGCTTAATCCAGCTCCCGGTTGACCCCCAACAACCGAGGCTCATTCCCAAACCCGGGTCGCTGTTGTAGCACAAGGTGTGGCATCCAGCACCTCAACCCTCAGCGCCACCAGGCCGGCTCTGGCAGGGAGAGTTTCGATCATCCAGATGCTTTCCTCTGCAAGGGAGAACCGTGCTTCACTCTGTCAGCTGCTTCTGATGGTGGAGGTGCTGTTGATGACATGACTGACCATGCGCTGTCTGGCCCCCTCCCTCCAAGCCAGCCGTGAGTGTGTGTCTGAGGGTTGAGGGGTGAGAGAAAAACTGAAAAAGTGTCTTGTCCAGGATTCCTGGATGACTACCTCCATGCATGCTGCCCCACGTCATTCGACCCTTCATGGCTCCGCATGCACCACTACAACCATGGTCCCAAGTCTCTAAGCCACTCCCTCCCCTCCAGTTGCTTCAGAGGGGAAGTTGCCACCCCCCTCCCCTGGACAGGATTGGACCCGGACCTTGGGACCACTAACCACCTGAGGGAACTGTCAGTACACGGGTGTACGGGGTGAGTCCAGCAGGCAGTCTGAACCAGCATACAGAATCCTGAAGGAGAAGAGAACCCAGGACCATAGGCAGGGATTAAAATAGATACCCCCCCTCAAAAAAAAAAAAGCCTCTCATATCACAACAAGAACTTAGTTGTCTAGGTTGGTACCAACTGCTTTCAGCCTATTTACAAGGGACGAGACCTGAGACCAGACAGCTGTATATCAAAGTCTGTTGATGTCTGAAAATAAGGAGAGCAAGCCAACCCAGTGGCTTGGTGGGCTGAGTTGCTAGATGCTTCACCTCCCCCCACACACACACACACTGCAGCCCATGTTCAGGAATGGACCTGGGTTGCTCGAGAGCAACGCAAGGAAGAAGGATTGAGTGTTCATCAATGGCTGTCCTCTTCCTTGGTGGGGACAGCATGCACACTGCTTGGCTGCCACAGAGGGAGGCAAAGTGGCAGCAGTGGTCACTAGAATTGAAGGCTGGAGGTGGGCATTGAGGCATGCACCGTCTTCACAATCAACGTGTATGCCTTTGCATGCCACAAGTTTCGACTCAAGTGGATTAACAGGTGGAAAAGAACCCCCATTGGTAGGATAACGCTGCATCCCCACAGGTACTGCACCATCACCATCCATGGCACCCTCGCCTAACAAGGTTAGAAGTAGTTGGGAGAAGTCCTGGAGGTGGGGCAATGTGGATGGGGTCAACAGCAAAGGGGCCGACAGGGTGGGGCAGGAGGATAGAAGTCCATGTGAAAAAAGAATGATAGATACAGGAAGAGGTGAGAATGCTTCAAGAAGACTTGCATAGATTAGGAAGGTGGGCAGGTGAAGTTCAGTGTTGGCAAATGTGATGATACACTTTGGCAATGGAAACTCAAGAGACAGCACAAGCTGGGCGCAGACTGTGGCACTAGCACATTATGAAAGAGATTCGTGAGTGATTGTATCAAAGGATCTAAGCAGCACAAAGAATGTGCAGGTATACAAGATGGTTAATACCACCATCTTGGGAAACATTAATCAGGTACTCCATGACTAGATCAAGTGAAGTGATAATTGCCACTTGATCAGATTCATTGAGACTGCACCTGGGGTATTATACCCTGTTTATGTCACCAAATAGTGGAAGGAGGTGGATGAGTTGGGAGCAGTTACAAAGATGCACAGTAAAAATTATTACATGTCTAATAGGGAAGTTTTCACTGCACCAAGGGAGACTAAGGAAGATATGATAACCGTTTATTAAGGTATGAATAGATACGTCAACAGCAGGGACTTTTGGGAGATAACCGAGCGTGGTAGGATTCATGTCCATGAAATGAAGTTAATAATGGAGATGTTCGAGAGGGATAGAAGGAAGAACTTTTTTTTACCAACAGAGCTATTAGGCTGTGGAATATATTATTGTGTAGTGTGGTGAAGGTAGAAATCACAACAGTTTTTTTTCTCCCATATACGTTTTGTGCTTCTTATTGCCCCACCAGCCCTATCACCTGCCTTCTTCGGGACTTACCTCACCACTTACCCAGAACCACTATGTGGGGAGTGGGTGCCTCGGTTTGTAATGCGGGGCCTGTGAAGTTGCTGTTGCAGTCCTGCTGGTCGGGGTGTTTTTCCTCCTTGATTGTCTTTCCTGGCTTCCCCAAACTTGAGCTGCATGCAGTAATGCTTGTGCACATGCTGACACACATACATGTTTCAGGCGTCAGCATGGCACCCTCCAAGTGAGGCACTAACTGCTGTACTACCCAGCCTCTACTAGGGGGTAGCCAAGCAGTGGGCTGTACTCTCCCCCCTCCCCTGTGTTGACCATGAGGTGCTCCTTCTTTCTTCCCCCAGCTGGCTCCAAGTGACCCAAGTCTGTTTCAGAACCTGGGTCGCTGGCGTAGCAAGCGGTAATGCTGCCTCTAGGCTACAAGGCTAACAGCACAACTGTTTTAAGAAGGTACTTGATGACTTCAGGTTTTTTTTTTTTTTTTACTTTTTATCCTCCTCTCCACTGGCTGGAACCTTCTTCAGCTGACTTCCAGTACCTGATCCCACTGAGAGCCTACATGACCTGTAACCCCAATCCACCCACATCTCACCTGCTAGGCAGTAACCTCCGCTTGCCCTCCAAGGCCTTCAGCTTGACAGTGACTCCCATACATGAATCCAGTCTTTTAGCAGGAAGAGGTGAAGGCCAGAGAATTGCAGGGCCCAGGTGGGCAGGGTCCAGTAGCTAGTGTGAAAGCAGAGTGGCATCACCTGTCCAACCAGCGGCTTTATCCACTTATCTGTTGCCCTTAATGGGAGCGGACGTGCAGTGGCGTCATGGAACATCACGCATGCTCCTATGGGCCATATGCTGACATTCTCCGCATCCCACCAATCCCAGCTCTTGCAAGGACTGCAGGCTCATTCCCCCTGACTGCAGCCAGGAGGCACTCTGTTGCCAGTGTCCTAAACCCTCCCACCCCAGAGGAGCAAGCTGTCCGTCATGCTGAAGCCTCCTCCTCCCGGTGGCCCTCAAATCTTTCCCAAACCCAGGTTATCGGCATTGCAAGTGGTAGTGGCACCGCTGCACCAGTGGGCCAACACATGATGACTTTTGACTGCGGATACAGCCATTGAGTAGATGGTGGCACAGAATCGATAAGCAGTGCCTCCTTTTGTCCTAGCAAATGCAATGCAGTGTAATGTGGGGCATTTGAGAGGAATGGACAGTGGGGTTCTGAGGGGTAAAGGAGGATGTCCCTCCTAATAAGGGGTGGTTGAGGTGTATGGACGGGGGTTCTGATGGGTATAATGAGGAACATCCTCTAGATGTGGTACTGTTGAGAGGGATGTATGGGGAGGTCTGAGAAGTAAAACAAGGGACAACGCTCCTAAGGTGAAACAGCTGAGAGGAGTTTAGAGGGAAAAATGAGGACACCTCTCTAATGTGGGACAGTTTAGAGATGGACAGAGGGTAAAATGAGCGCAACACTCAATAATATGGGACAGTTGAGAGGTACAGAAGATTTCTGAAGGGCAGAATGAGGACATCTCTTCTAATGTGAGACAGTTGAGAGGAATGAATGCAGGGGTTTGGGACAGTAAAATGTTGGACAGTTAAGAGGAATGGACATAAGGGATCTTCTTCGATGGTACTTCCTCCATTAGGTCACACCCTTTGAAACTATAGAAGTCCGGTACCAGGACCACACAGAAACTTTTTCTGGCTGGGGGCCACCCACGATGATGTTCTTCGTCAGTGTCTGTACAAACATGGGAAGCCCTATCACTCTTCAGTTCTTTTCTTGCCATCGAGCATCCTCATCGGATCTACTGAAGGGAAAAATTGTCAACTAGCCATTGCAGTTTATTCTTTTATACTCAGTTTGTTTTGTTGTCTCTGCTCTGCTGAGGCGAAGGAACCTTTATTTCATTACTGTAAGTGCAGAGAGAAATGTAAAATGAAGACACACAAATACAGTCTGTGTGTGCTGCTTGGGTCTGTCTCACAATGAGAGCATGTGAGATTTGCCAGATATTCAACTAGGTTACAAAGTGACCCTGAAAGAGAGCAGTAAACAGTTCCTTCTTAAAACTTTAAAAGCCAGAAGAAGAAGAAGAATCTGTATTTATATAGCGCTTTCATACATCCAAAGTGCTTTACAAGCAATGCTAGACTGGTAGTGAAGTGACTGAATGTGTGGTGGCGGCCATATTGCACATCATCACCCACACACAGCCTGGGTAATTGCATGAACCAGTTTATGGGAAGGGGAATGTTGGCCAGGACACCGGGAATGTTCCCTACTCTTTGCGAAGAGTGCCCTGGGTTCTTTTACTTCCACGTGGACACCCACCAGGACAACACCAGGATGGGCAGAAGGGACCTCGGTTTAACGTCTCATCCGAAGGACGGCACACCCCTGCAGTACAGCACCCCCCAATACTGCACTCAGATGCCAGCGATTTTTAGGTGCAAGTCCAATCCCAGTGTGGGACGAGAACCCACGACCTTCTGGTCCAGAGGCAGATGTGCTACCAACTGAGCCACGCTGACACCCATGCAGAAGGGCCAGGCCCAAAATTTGTGTCTTCAAGCTGGCCCGGTGGCAAAGAGAGGTGAGGCGCCCTGTACCCTACCTTTTCCCATGCCAGTGACCTGGGTTCAGGAATGAGCTCGGGTCATGGGGGGTGTCAGCTGGGGGATTGAGCGTCCAGATGACAGCTCTCCTTCCCATGGAGGGGTGGGTTGCCATCTTGGCTCTTAGCTGCCCCAAGTGGAGGCCTGGGGTAGTGCCAGCAGCTTCAAGTGACACGAAGGAAAGGGCATGGTTCCATAGGCGTATGCTGCCCCATACACCATGCCACTGCAGCAGAGCACTTGGGGAGAAAAGTGGAAAATGGATGGCTTAGGCAAATGAAGCCCTGCCGCCTACCTCCATCCTGCACCGCAGACCGGTTGCTGGCCCATTTGAATGTGTGTTAACAGGTGGCAGGAGGATGGCCTCCCTTCCCTGTTCCACTGCAGGGGAGTCCATGAGAGATTTCGGCATGGCAGTCCGGTGCGACAGGTTCTGGGCAAGAAGAGGCAGGGACAGCAGAAAGCCTGCCTGTACCAGCCAGTAAGAAGAAACAGCTCCATGGATTTGGGGGGGTCTGTCTCCCTCACTGTCAACTGAGAAGCAGCCACCGAAATCAAAGGACCAGGACAGAGAACAGTTGGCATCACGCCGTCCGCATTGTCAGAACACAAACACAGAAGGAGAGATCTGCTTCACTGGTGAGATCCTGGTCACTGTTGAGACAACATAAATCTACTGCATCTTCACCCACTGTGGTGGGATTGAACCCAAGTGAGACAGCAAGGCCAGGGTTTGGCTTGGGCACTTTACCATGGAGGGTACACCATCATTGGGCCAAGGCTTGTTGAAGCAAGTAATCCCAGCCCCTTTACAGGGTGCCATCGACTCTCAGGATGTGCTGGCATCATTCTCAGAAATATGACATTCTTTGGGCTACCATTACAGGCAGTAATTCTGCAGACAAGGCTTCCTGTTCTGCAGTCTTTGTCGACATCCTCTACTAGCACACAGCAGATTCTTGCCTCTCAGCCATCGCTGGTGCCTTCTCGGCATCCTACGTCAATGGAGATATAGAACGAGGTTGAATATAATCCTGACCTCATTGTTTTAGAGGAGGAATAAGAGAGAGAACAGTATGTCACGCCACACTCTAGTTCTGCCCTCTCATCCTGCAGTGAGGACTGGGTAGTTTACACCCCAAGGTCTCCTTCTGAGGATCCTACTTTTAAAGCCAAGATATAGCAAATGCAAACTGCCATGAGGTTTGCTATGGAAGGAAGATTCCACAAAAGAAATCTGATGGAATTTTTGAGATCCCTGGCACACCCTCCATTATAATTCCACCTATAAATCGTGTATTACAGGATGCTGCCTTTGCTGTGTGGTACAGACCATGCTAACTGCCTGCAGTTCCCTGAAAGACTAACAGCAGTAGTATCTTGCTTCATCTGCTAAGCCTCATTATGCCAAAGCAGCCAGAAACTGACTCTCTTCATCCTGGCTGCTCATGATAGATCTAGAGAACCTAAACATATGAGAACATTGCCTCCTGATAAGGAATCTAGGAGGCAGGATGTGATGGACAGACATACATATGCCTCTGCCTCACTGGGCCTTAGGATTGCAAATTATCAGGCCCACATGGTAAAATATCAGAACAGCCTGTAGAAATTGGCAAAAACTGCAACCCAGGCTTTGCTAGATGGCTCTGCCAAGAATGAGTTACTTAAAACCTTTTCTTCTGGGGCTGAGGTTGGCAAGCATTTGCTATGCTCAGTCTATGATGTATCTGCTGCTTCTGCCAGGGCTGCTACTTCTGGCATTTGTAGAAGAAGGTATGCTTCGCTCAGAGCTACTGGTTTTATCAGTGATATAAAACATGCAGTTTTTAATGCTCCTTTTAGAGGGACGGAACTGTTTGACTATGTTGTTGAAGAGGCCTTAAAGAGGCTTTCAGACCACAAAAATGACTCTAAGGTCTGTCAAGTCCCTGTATTACACTCCTGCCAGGCCTCATGGGAAGGGATCCTTTCATCAGCCAGAGATGGCCATGCTACTGTCATCAAGGCCACAGCAGAGGAGGTGCCACCTTGCCAGGCCCCCTTCCCCCAGGTGCATATACAAAAGCACCCAAAGCAGTCAGTACCGGTGGCACTGCCCCAATCTGTTCTGCGTGACTCTCTTCCGGAAACACCCTCACTTCCACTGTTATCTCCAGGGGTGGTTGTCGGAGGCGGACTCTCCATGCATCTCAAACAATGTCTGATTACAACAGATGAGTGGGTCCTGGAGATAATTGCAAGGGGGCATGCTCTGGAGCTGCCAGAAACCCCTCCAGATCATCCTCCAGCAACTTCTTTTTATCTTCCGGGCTATTTGTCGTTTCTGAAAGAAGTTCAGTCATTATTCCAAAAACGTGCTGTAGAGCTGGTTCCTCCTTGACAGAGAAACAAAGGGTTCTATTCCAAATACTTCCTGGTCCCAGAATGAACAGGGGAACCTGCATCATGTGTTGGATCTCCAGGATCTCAACTTCTGCATCAGTTACAAGAAGTTTCGAATGGTATCCCTGCGAGCTCTGATTTCCCTCCTGCAAACAGGAGACTGACTTTGTTCACTATACATGAAGGATACATAACCTTCATGTCAAGGTCAGAAAATCCCACAAGGTAATGCCTCCACTTTGTACTGGAGGGGAACATTACCAGTTCAGACTATTACCCTTTGGCTTGTCTTCTGCACCCTGCTCTTTACCAAATGCCTGGCAGTAGTGGCAGCAGCCCTTCACAGGGAAAGCCTGGATGTGTGTTCCCTTATCTGGATGACTGGCTGCTGAAGGCAATCTCCAGGCAAGTTCTCCTACATTTGTCTCAGACAGGGGCAGTTGTTAGAGGATTCGGGGAGTCACAGTAAATGTGCCAAAATCCTTTGCTGATTCCCTGACAGAGATTGCAGTACATAGGGGCAGTCTTGAGCACAGAGAAGGCTTGTGCTTTTCTGCCACAGGACAGTGCAGAAAATCTGACACTGCAAGCACAGTTGGTATACAGGAGTCACTATGTCTCTGAGAGAACAATATTGTGTCTCCTAGGTCTCATGGCTGCGGCCATTATGAAGGTGCCACTGACTTGCCTACAAAGAAGAATCAGTCAGTGGACACGTGGGGTCCAGTGAGCATCACAGAGCATTACCATGGTAGATGGATTACGAAAACCTGTTAAAGGGCGTTCTATTCCTTGTACCAGTTCCTGTACAGATCCTCACCACAGATGCCTCTAGCTCCGACTGGGGTGCTCATCTGGGCTCTTATCAGACACAAGGGTCATGGACCAAGGTAGAGGCCAGGATACACATAAATATCCTGTAGATAACAGCTGTCATGTGCAGCCTCCAGGCATTTCAGGAGTATCTGTGTCCCGTCCTCTAAGTGATGCATTACATCAACAAACAAGGGGGAGTTCATTCTTACTCCCTAAGCAGAGAAGCAGTGAGAGTATGGTACTAGGCACTGTACCACAGCCTCCAGTTGTCAGCCGTGCATCTCCCAGGTCTACAAAATGCCTTAGCAGACAGGCTAAGCAGGTCACATTCCAAGATTCACGAAGGGAACTGCTGACCTCCGTGGTAGATGACCTCTTAGCAAGTTGAGTGCGTCCAGCTTTGAACCTTTTGCATCCCTACACAATGGAAAACTGCCACGTTTTGCATGCTCGCTCAGGGCCTGGAGTTTTCTAGCAAGGCATGTTGTCCCTCTCTGGAAAGGGAAATTGTATGCATTTCTCCCAGTTCCACTAATACAGAAGGTGCTGCTCAAGCTATGGATAGAGAGTGCCACTCTTATCCTCATTGCTTCATTCTGGCTCACCAGATACGGTTTCCACTTCTACAACAGACTGCAGTGAAGCCTTCTGTCCCCCTGCTTCTATGGCAGGACCTGTTGTCACTGGACAAAGAATCCTTGGTCCATCCGGACCTGATATCCCTGCTTATGCACAAGTGGCCCCCTGAAGACATAACCATTGCACGTTTTGGAGTACCTTCTAAAGTTGCTGATGTACTGATTGTGGCTAGAACGCCTTCTACCAGACATACATATTCATTGAAATGGTAGCGGTTCACTTTGTGGAATGCTTCCAGAACTTTGAACCCATTTACATGTCTTGTAAATGCTGTGTTGGAATACTTGCTGTCCTGTCAGACTCTGATCTACAGTATTCCTTACTAAAGGTGCATTTGGCCGCTATATGAGCTTTACGTCCCCTAACTGAGGGATCATATGGCTGCCCAGTTAGAGGGATCCTGTACTTTTCTGAGAGGTATTCTGGATATGAAACCTCCTATCTGCAATCCAGTCCCACCTTGGGACTTAATTTTGTGCTTGAAAAACTGACTTTGGCTCCTTTTGAGCTGGCTGCAAGTTGTGGTTGTTTCCTGTCATGAAAAACGTTATCTTCAGTTGCAGTCACTTCTGGTCAAAGGATTTCAGAGCTTCAGGCTCTAGTGTGTGAGCCTCCTTATCTGATTTTCCATAAAGACAAGAGTTTCCTTGCATACAACTCCTAACGTTCTACTGGAGGTGGTATCTGAATTTACACTGAATCAAACAATACACATTCCTGTTTGCTGCCCTGAGCATGCCAGTGAGGGCAAGACACTGCTCCATACTGTAGACGTATGTAGTATATTCAGATACTATGTTAATCGCACCAAGGACTGCAGAAAATCCTCGCAGTTTTTTAATTTTTTCACCTTTGGGAAAGAAGTGCTTCTGAGTCTAAACAGTGCCTGTCCAAATTGCTGCCATCTTGTATCATGTCCTGTTCTAGGAAGTACAGTAAGCAACTTCGTGGTACGTTTTGTGGTCACTCCACCAGGGGAATGGCTACTTCTGTTGATTGTTTCAGAAATGTTTCTTTTGCTGACATTTGTGCTGCAGCCACATGAAACACTGTCTACACTTTCACTAAACATTACAGTCTGGACACAGTCTGTCATTGACATGCTAGCTACGGGCTTGCGCTACTGCAAGGCCTGCTATACTGAATATGTATTGGCCTGTATACACTTCCCAGCTGTTATTTGGGACTGCTTGTGAATCGTTCCAAAGTGGGGCCTAACGGAGGAGATATCCTTGAAGAAGATTAAACAGTTACATACTTAACGTAATAGTAGATCTTCGAGAGAATCTCCTCCATTAAGCCATGCCGTCCCTTCATCCATCCCCTTTCTGCTTCAATGAGGGTTAATCAGATATTGCGCCATAGCTTAATCCATGCATCATATATCCAGCTTCATGCCTCTCCTTGTATGCCTGGTGCTGGTCTTATCTCCTGGTTCCCCCACGTTTGGAGGTCCTCCGAGTCTAAACTGAGAAGTGATGGGGCTGCCTACATTTATATAGTCGCTGATGCAGGACGTTGTTGTGGGCGGCCCCTGGCTAGCAAAAATTTCTGTGTAGTCCTAGTGCCTGATGTCTATAGTTCCAAAGGTGTAGCCTAATGGAGGAGATTCTCTCCAAGATCTGCACACCATATTTCCCACTGTACTGCCATTACTGTATTGTATACAGTGCCTTCAGAAAGTATTCACCCCCCTTGGATTTTGTCACATTTTGTGATGTTACAAACTCAAATTAAAATATATTTATATGGGATTTTTTTGTCATGTATCTACACAAATTACTCTATAATGTCAAAGTGGAATGAAACTTCTGGAATTTTTTGTACATGTAACTTAAAATAAAAACCTGAAATGTCTTGATTTGATAAGTATTCGCCCCCTTTGCTATGACACTCCAAATTGAGCTCAGGTGCTTCCAATTTCCTTGTGAGATCACTCTAAAACTTGAATGGAGTCCACCTGTGGTCAGTTCAAATGGTTGACATGATTTCAGAGGAAATACACCTGTCTATATAAGGTCCCACTGTTGACAGTGCATGTCAGAGCAGAAACTCTACCATGAAGACCAAGGATAGCTGTCCATAGAACTCCGTGATAGAATTGTGAGGAGGCATAGATCTGGGGAGGGGTATAAAAACATTTCTAGGGTGTTGAAAGTTCCCAGGAGCACAGTCATGTCCATCATTAGGAAATGGAAAGATTACGGAACCACCCAGACTCTTCCTAGAGCAGGCTGTCCTCCCAAACTGAGCAACTGGGCAAGAAGGACCTTGGTCAGGGAAGTGACCAAGAACCCAATGACCACCCTGACAGAACTACAGAGTTCCATGGCTGAGATGGGAGAACCTGTCCAGAGGACAACAATCTCTGCAGCACTTCACAGATGTAGCCTCTATGGGAGAGTGGCTAAACGGAAGCCACTCCTGAGAAAAGGCCACATAATAGCATGCCTGGAGTTTGCAAGAAGGCACGAGGCAGACTCTGAGACCATGTGGGAAAAGATTCTCTGGCCTGATGAAACAAAAATTGAACTCTTTGGCCTGAATGCAAAGTGTTATGCGTGGTGCAAACTGAACACAGCTCAGCACCCGTGTAACACCATCCCTACCATGAAGCATGGTGGTGGCAGCATCATGTTATGGGGATGCTTTTCAGTGGCAGGGACTGGGGCACTTGTCAGGATAGAGGGAACAATGAATGGAGCCAAATACAGGCACATCCTTGAGGAGAACCTGCATCAGTCTGCAATAGACCTTGGACTGGGGCGAAGATTTACGTTCCAACAGGACAACGACCCCAAGCTTACAGCCAAAGCAACACTGGAGTGGCTTCAGAACAAGAAGGTGAATGTCCTTGAGTGGCCCAGCCAAAGCCCAGACTTGAATCCTATTGAGAATCTGTGGAAAGACTTAAAGATTGCGTGTTCACTGACGCCCCTCATCCAACTTGACAGAGCTTGAGCAAATCTGCAAGGAAGAATGGGCGAAAATCCCCAAATCCAGATGTGCAAAGCTGATACAGACATACCCAAGAAGACTCAAAGCTGTAATTGCTGCCAAAGGTGCTTCTACAAAGTATTGAGTCAGGGTGGTAAATACTTAAGTAAACAAGATATTTCAGTTTTTAATGTTTCATAAATTTTTGTTACACAATAAAAATATTTAGCCCCTTTAAATTGTTGAGTATGCTGTGTGAATCAAGGGGGAAAAAATCATTTCAATGCATTACAAATTCTGGTAGTAACACAACAAAATGTGACAAAATCCAAGGGGGTGAATACTTTCTGAAGGTACTGTACTTCTTCTCCACTATGATTGTATTATAACTGTGTTTTATCATGGATGTGCCATCTGATTGATCCGGGTCGTGCCTGAAAATGGTCCCTTGGATCAGTGTACCCAACTGGTAAACAAATAAATAAATATGTATGTAGCTATTCTTTCTGATGGGTAAAATGAGGGACGTTCCCCCTAATGTAGAACAGTTGAGAGGAATGAACAGAGGGGTTCTGAGGGGTAAAATTATAGGCGCCCCTTCTAATGTGGGACAGTCGCAAGGAATGAACAAAGGACTTCTGACGGGTACAATGAGAGATGTCTCTTCTAATATGAACTACAAAAGAACCCCAGAGCAAATGCACTGGGGCAAGGGTTATCCTGAAGGATATTGGCCATACAGTCAAATTTTAAAGAAAGCACAAATACACGCCCCTTACACGCCCCTTAGGCGGCTGCAAAATACTATCTCCCCAAAGTACCATCTGCAGGTTATACTTAACTGCAGCTAGAGGGCGTTATACTTTTCTCCTCCTCTGAACCTTACTTACTCACCAAAATCAACGTGACAGTCTTACTAAACCTTTTTCTCTTTTCCTGAGGCTCTGTTCCTTCGCCTACACATAAGCTCACCAGACCTCTCTTCTCTTCCCTGAGGCACTGGTTTTCTTTCGCCTATTAATCAGCTCTACGGACAATTTTTGCACAAACGTGGCCATTAAAACCTGTGCAAGACTTCTTCTGTTGTCCTCTCTCTTCAACCTAATACTAGTCCAAATCCTAACAAACTACCAAATCAAACCCCTCGGTTGTACACTTACTACACACCCTAGGCGCCCCCTGGTGCAAACATCATCACATAATCATTTGAACACTTTCCCACTCATTATACCCCATAAACTCATTTACCACTTAGCCTACTCTCTGCATAAATCCTCGGTGATCATAATCCCCATGTTCACCCCTTTCGCCAACCGTAAACTGTGGTACTTTCTCCTCCTAGCGTTACTATTGGCAGGAGACATAGAGCCTAACCCTGGACCCGTCTCCACACCCGTGACTCCAAATAGTGAATCGTGGCTAAACTCCAAGGGACTTCGTATTGCACACATGAATATCAGAAGTCTCCTTCACAACCTAACCGAACTCGAGGCATAGGTTGTACAGAACCACCCAGACATCCTCTGCCTGTCAGAGACCTGGTTAAAACCCTCCACTACCGACCCGCTAATTGCTCTACCCAACTACAATCTCATGAGGCAAGACAGGTCTATCCCTAAGCGTGGGGGAGGAGTTGCCATCTACTACAAACAACATCTGCAGTTAATCCAAAACTCACTACCAACCTTATCTCCCTGTGAAGCACGCCATGCTACACTCCTACTAGGCTCAAAGAAGATTCAAATAGTCTGTGCCTATAACCCCCCCCCCCCGGAGGAGGGCTAAAATGGCTTAAAGACCTCCTACTACTAGTTGATAGCACCATAGGCCGAAATGAGGTCCTAATACTAGGTGACATGAACTTAACTGGTCCGGCAAATCTAGCCAAGCCTCCCACACCTTAGTACAAGGCCACAACTTTCACCAACTGATCTCTGACCCTACCAGGGTAATGGCCCCCCCTAGGGCCAGCACAATTATTGATTGGGTTCTTACAAACCGTCCTGATAGCATAAGTTGCTCTGGTACCCTTCCTGGTGTAATCAGTGATCACTCCCCGATCTACTGCATTTGGCGCTCGAATAATAGACCATCCCCAACCCACAAACTTATCACCTTCCGCAATCTCACGAGTTTCAATCCCACTCACTTCTCTCACGACCTCTCAACTATTGACTGGACCCCTGTTCACATTGCGTCCAATGTCCAACCCACCCGTAATAGTTTCCTTGAAATATTCAGTCAGCTCCAAGACACCCATGCCCCTCTGATTACTAGATGCTTTCGAGGCACCCAGACCAAATGGCTAACAAAAGATCTGCTAACCCAGATTAGGGCCAGAGACAAGGCCTGGCATAGCTTTAAATCTACGGGGTTGCAGTCCGACTACTGCCACTACCGCTCTTTAAGAAACACTTGTAAAAGAAACATCCGTCTTTCCAATAGCTCCTTCTGCAAGAACCTTTTATTAAAAGCCTCTGGGGACTCCAAGAAATTCTGGTCAACTATAAAAACCTTTCTTGGCTCCAACCACAAGGCCCATACTAATGACATGCTGGTCAATGGCATACATTGCAATAACCCATTAACCATTGCTAACTCTTTTAATCAGCACTTCTCAGACCTAACCAACTACCTGACCTCTTTCCCTACTGGTCATTGTACTCCACCAAAATGCGACACCCACCCTCCACTTCTGAATCCCCCCTTTAGGTTTCGGTGCATTCACAAAAGAGAAGTTTTACAACTACTACTCTCCATTCCTGACAATACCAGCCCAGGATCGGATGGTCTTGAACCTAGGCTCCTGAAGGCTGCTTCCCTTTCATAGTCTCTCCTCTAACCAAAATCTTCAATATGTCCCTATGCTTTGGTTCAGTCCCAGACATATGGAAAATTGCTAAGGTCACCCCCATTCCTAAAAAAGGTGACCATAAGGAAATCAAAAACTACCATCCCATTGCTATACTCTCTGTACTTAGCAAAATCCTTGAAAAACTAGTCGCCACTCAATCTGTAGAGTACCTTCAAAAATACAACCTCCTGTCTAGTGCCCAACACGGATTTCGCAAAGGCCATAGTACCACCACTGCCCTACTAAAACTAACAAGTGGTATCTGCTCTTCTATGGACTCAGGCCTGCTGATAGGTGCAGTTTTCATCGACCTAACTAAAGCCTCCGACCTGGTAAACCATACGCTTCTTCTTACGAAATTACGGTTTTTTGGTTTCTCGTCAGACACCGTCACATGGTTCAATAGCTACCTGACTAATAGACAACAAACGGTGGTTTTCAACTCGGCTATCTCGGATCTTGCCACAATCCACGTTGGAGTACCTCAAGGCTCCATACTTAGCCCACTACTTTTCACGATGTTCATCAACGCCATCCCTCTCTCTGCTCCCAACTGCTCATCTTTGCTCTACGCTGATGACTTGGTTATCTACCACTGTGCAAAAACTCCTGATATCATAAATCATACTCTTGCCATGGACTATGCGAATATTCAAACCTAGCTCACTAATAGCAAACTCGTCCTTAACTCTAGGAAATCCTACTCAATGTTATTTGGATCACCGGCAAGGCTCAAATCTAATCCCACTCCTCTTACTATCCCATGCGCCGACAGCTCCCCACTGCCCTCTGCCAAATCTTTCAAATACCTGGGAGTTACCCTTGATGATTCTCTCGACCTTGACCAGCACATCTCCACTATCTGTAAGTCGGTAAACGCCAAGTTAGGAAGCGCCTATCGCACTAGTTATACCCTCACTCCCCCAGCCAGACTAGCAGTGGCTCAAGGATTCCTTCTGCCAGCCCTGGCATATGGCTCTGCTATCTGTCTATCCGTAGCTAAATCCTCCCTCCACAAATGGGATACTACTTACAATAATATCTGTCGCTATGCCTCTTCATCACCGCATTTCAAGCACCACTGCCAACTCTATCGGGACCTAAAATGGCTTAGCTCCTCTGCCTATCGTCACCAGACCTTTGGGTCACTAATAGACAGTGTTACAAGAACCGACCTCCCCCTATCCCTCTCCTCGGCACTGGAGCTACAACCTCTCACCTATGAGCTCCGATCAATTGAAAAAGCCCCCGCTTGTGCCTAGATGCAGAACTAACATGGGCACACGCGCTTTCTATTACACAGCTCCTAAATACTGGAACTCTATACCTTCCTCTATCCGTCAAGCATCCACCTATGCTACCTTTAAAAAACTACACCGTGAACACCTACACACTCTTAACCCCTGCACATGCTTTAACCCACCTTGAATCTTACACCCCCTTCCTTATCTCAGTTTATTTCACCTACCTGGTTACCTCTTCCCCTTCCTCTCCAACTTCCTTGCCTCTCCACTCTCTTTCCCCCCTCTCCTCTTTTCCCATCATCTTTTCTCTCTTCCCCTAGCCACTTAACCCTATAGCTTGGCACTTATTGAATTTGTACTGCTGTACCTATCTCCTCTCAATTTATCTCCTGTTTTCCACACTTTAAACTTTTACTTGTCTCACTCAGTACCCTTACTTGAATTTTTCTTTCATCATGACTGTACTGCTCCCATGTGCTGCGTCACATGTAAATATTATTCTTCTGTCAAAATACCTTTATCAAATATCCAAACACTGTTGTTTCTTTCACATTGATTGTAAGATTGTCCATGTGCTGTGACACATGTGTATTGTTCTGTCTGTAAACTTGTCTTCTCCCGCGGGTCATGCCTGAAAATAGGCATTGTTTTTGCCTAGTGCACTCACCCGGTTACCAAAAGCAAAATAAAATAAATAAATATTGCAGTAATGCAAAGCATCATGGGAAGCATATGCAAATGAATTAATTTGGACTGGCTCAACTTTGAGCAAAATTGCATGGTGCAAGAAGGCCTCTCAATACAACCAGCAAAGGCTGAGAACAGCAGACACGTATTTCGTCCTTATTTGGACTCCTCAGTGTGCCATATCTGTACACTGTATATCAGCCAAGGGAGAGAGAGACAGCCTATAGGGGATCTTATTTTTCAAACAACATGAAGTCTTGCTATATTATGACATATGCAGTGAGTCCCAACCTTCAAACTGCTCCGGAGGTGAAAGAGTTGACTTTCCATGCCAGGCATGGAACTTTGAGCACGAGCTCGGTTGAAAACTCTGTCTGTTGTTCTTAAAACTCAAACTGTCAGATTCTTTACTCCGCCTCACTGAACAGTCGCCTCGGAGATTTCTCCTTCTGCTCGGTTCATTTTGTCGGTTAAAGTATTAATTTTCGTTTTTTAACCGATTTAAACCTCAACCAGTCGGTTCAAGCTCTGTCTGTTGGTATTGTAAGTACTAGATAGGTTTTACATTTACTTTCTGTGTGGAACTTGTAAACGGTATTATCGGTTCGGTTTGAACCGATCAGGTTGTTGTAAATACATTAATCTGTCTTTTAGAGTGCGGTTCCCGGTTCTTATCGGTTCTAAAAAAAACGGATTTCATTATGGTTTTTTCCACGACCTGTGACACGGTTGGGAACCGATAAGAGAGTCTTGCTTGGCGGATTGCCATAAATGGGCACGTTTTGGTTAGGCTGGCACTATGTCTGAGAAACCCAAAAGAAAAACCGGGCCCACTGGGTTTCAACACTGCAGTGTTTGTGGGGAAGCCTTTGCCAAGGCTGACCCCCACACCACCTGTGTTTGTCTGGGGTTTGACCACCTCAGTGCAGACTACCAGATTTGCAAAAATGTTCCTGCAGCTACCCTGGATAAGAGAGTTGGTAGGCTCAGGGAAAGAGAGGCCAAGAAGTCCGCTGACCCGGATGGCCAGCCCGGTTCGGTTGTAACCGAACCGGAAGGAGTGCCCTCTGACCAGGGCGAGACTTCCTCGGGCAAAAGGAGAGCCGACTCAGAGGAGTCGGTTCCAGCAAAAAGGACTAGAAAATCAGCAGGAGTGGAGCCAAAATTTCCCTCTCCAACCGCTGAAGAAATAGCCAAAGCGATTAAAATTGTCCAGTCGCTTTCCCCGGTTCCAACCGAACTGGCACCATCAGGTAAGCGTACCGTTCGGTCGGTTCCATCTGTTCAAGACTATGATTTAGAGGAATTTTATGAACCGGAGGAGGGGGAAGAGGAGTATGAGGTGAGTGAATGTGGATTTGAAAGTCTGGATGTGCCCATTGAACCGGACATCTCCCCAGACAGACCTTCAGGAGTGTCTCCCCCTAGGCTTTCTGAGTCCCCCTCTCATTTTATGTTTTATAAAAAAGTGGCTGAAACCCTCCAGCTCCCTATGGAGGAAGCTGTGGATGATCAAGAGGAGCCTGACTGTGTAGAAATGATGGATATCCCAGAGTCTAGGAGACTGTCTATTCCTTTGCATAAATCTTTTGGGAAACAGACAGTAAAAATTTTAAAAACTCCTCACACTATACCTCCTGTGGACAAAAGAATGGACAAGAGGTACACATTGTCAGGCTCTGATACGGAGTTCCTTACACAACAATGCAGCCTTGTTGGGGTAGTGCAGGTTGCAGCCTGTGACAAGGCAAATATTCCCTTGGCTTCACACTCCCCTGACAAGGACTCCAGGAGGATTGATGCCATGGCAAAAAACAGTACATGGCAGCATCCTTGGGACTCAAATAGGCAAATTATATGGCTTATGTTGCTAGATACCAGAAATCCAGATGGGATACTGTTATGGCTCTAGCAAAACAGGTCCCTGGCCAGCTTGCCAAGGAGCTGGAGCAGGTGGCTGCAGATGGTATTGAGGCATCTAAGGTGCAATTTCATGCTGCAGTGGCCTCTAATGATGTGTCATCAAGAGTCATGGCTACATCTGTGGCTCTTCGCAGGATGGCTTGGCTCAGATGTACTAGCCTGTCGCAGGATACCCAGACTAAGGCCATGGATTTTCCTGTTGTGGGTAATTCTCTGTTCGGGGAGCAGACGGAGAATTACATGAAGAAAATGGATGAGTATAGGTCCACCTATAGGAGTGCACAGGCCAAGGAAAGGCAGGCCACTCCTCAAAGGCAGCCTTCCAGGGGCAGGGGCAGACCTTTTCATAGGCCTTTTTACCAAGCCCAGGCCTCCTCTTCAGCTTATGCCCAGAGGGGGTTCTTTAGAGGGAGAGGCAGACGGGGTACAAGCAGACCTGCTTCCACCCCTCAGCCTAAAGCCCCTGCCAAGCAGGCACCCTGATGGGGTGGCCAGGGCCGATTCTCCACTACTGGTAGGGGGCAGGCTGGCTTACTTTGTCCAGGACTGGAAGTCTTTAACATCAGACAAGTGGGTCCTGGAAGTAAGCCAGGGACTGGTTCTCAGTCAAAAATTTCCAAAGATGAGAACCAGGTCCTTTCCACCTGCAAATCCATCAGAGGCACTTACCCTAGAGACATAAGTTTCTACCCTCCTGGCTCTCAGAGCTGTGGAAAGGGTTCCACCCCTACACCAGGGCAAAGGGTTGTACTCCAGGTACTTCTTTATCCCAAAAAAGACAGGACAATGGCGGCCCATCCTGGATCTCAGATACCTAAACAAGCACCTTTTAAAACCAAAATTCAGAATGGTGACTCTGGGAATTATTTTACCCTCTGTAAGGCCAGGGGACTGGCTAGCGTCCCTGGACCTCAAGGATGCCTATTTCCATGTTCTTATCAGAAGCTCCCATCGAAAGTACCTCAGATTCGAACTGCCCTCAGGCCATTACCAGTTCAGAGCAATGCCCTTCGGCCTCACCTCTGCCCCGAGGGTATTCACAAAATGCCTGGCAGTAGCAGTTGCCCACTTAAGAAGGCAAAAGATTGCCATCTTTCCTTACCTGGATGACTGGCTCATAGTAGGCCAGTCTTCAGACCAAGTCAAATTATATCTTCAGGTAACTCAGCAACTGCTCACATCTCTAGGTTTCCTTCTCAATCTTCCAAAGTCAGTTCTAGAGCCTGTCCAGCTTCTCACCTTCATAGGTGCAGAACTGAACACAAAAGAGGCCAGAGCCTTCCTTCCTCTGGAAAGAGCAAGGACCCTGGTCTCTCTGGCCTCTTCTTTCACCCTGCAGGTCTCTCGACCAGCAAGGCGTTTTCTGCAGCTCCTGGGGCACATGGCTGCTTCTACAGCAGTAGTGCAGGGAGCAAGATTTCAGATGAGGGACATCCAGTTCTATTTGAGAGCCTTTTGGTTTGAAAGGAGAGACCCTCTAACCAAATTGATCCCAGTGACTAACCCTGATCCAAGCCCTTCAGTGGTGGCAGGACCAGAGCAATCTGAGACAGGGGTCCCTTCGCCCTCAGTCTCACTCCTTAATCCTTACTACAGATGCATCCCTCTTGGGTGGGGGAGCTCACATGGGCGACCTCACTACCCAGGATTGTGGTCCCCTCAGGAATCTCTGCTCCACATCAATCTGTTGGAACTCAGAGCAGTTTTCTAGCACTTCAAGTTTTTCCAAATCTGTTCAGAACAAAGTTATTCAGGTCAGAACAGACTATACCACCACAATGTGGTACATCAACAAGCAAGGGGGCACTCGGTCTACGGTCTTGTGCACCGAAGCAATGAAGTTGTGGTCTCTGGCTTACTCTCTAAACACCTTCCTTATTGCAGTTCACCTCCCAGGCAAGGACAATGTCCTGGCAGATGCTCTCAGCAGGATTTCCCAGGGCCATCACGAATGGTCACTGGATCCCCTAGTGCTGGAGGTAGTATTTGCCAGATGGGGCACCCCGCAGATAGATCTTTTTGCAGCCCCAGACAATCACCAACTTCCCCTTTTTTGCTGCAGGTCCCCAGTGTTGGGCTCATCCTCTGGATGCCTTCCTTCTCAGTTGGGAAGGGAAGTTTCTCTATGCTTTTCCCCCCCTTCCCTCTTCTGTTCAAGGTGCTAGTCAAAATCAGATCTCAACCCTGCAAGATGATCTTGATTGCTCCAGATTGGGCCAGACAACCCTGGTACCCACTCCTTATGTCCTTAGCAGTCCACCTTCCCTGTATCTTCCCAGGAGTCACAACCTGTTAACCTGTGCTCAGGGAGAGTTTGGTACCGAACCTCAAATCTCTCAATCTCAAGGCCTGGCTCTTGAAGAGTTAGTTTGCTGACCTACACCTCTTCCAAGTGTATTGATATCTTGAAGGCTTCTAGGAAGCCTTCCACCAGGGCTACTTATAATTCCAAATGGAAGAGATTTTCCATATGGTGCTCTGGCAAGCATATTTCCCCAGAATCTGCTGACTTACCCACAGTCCTGGATTATATGGTGCATTTGAATACTTTGGGGCTCAGACCAACTACCCTAAAAGTGCACCTGGCAGCCGTGTCTGCTTTCTTATCAGCAGGTAAACCCTCTTCTCTTTCAGCTCATCCTGTATTCTCCAAGTTTTTCAAGGGGTTGCTTCACACCAACCCTCCATTCAGGGACCCTGCCCCTGCCTGGGATCTTAATATTTGCATTGCCCAGCTTATGCAACCCCCTTTTGAGCCCTTGTCTTCAGCAGAGCTTAAGTACTTGACTTGGAAAACTGTGTTTTGGTAGCCATCACTTCTGCCAGGCGCATAAGTGAATTACAGGCATTGTCAGTGGAGCCTGATTTTATCTCCTTTCATAGAGATAAGGTGGTCCTCAGGACTAACAGAAAGTTCTTGCCTAAGGTGGTTTCAGACTTCCACCTTAATCAATCTGTGTCTCTCCCTGTGTACTTCACTGACCATTCCTTCTCTGGTGAGAGGAGACTGCACAGTTTAGATGTCAAAAGAGCCCTTAGTTACTACATAGAACGTACCAAGGGTCATGGGTTTGACTCCCCAACTGTTCCTCACTTATGGTGAGGTTGGTAAAGGGAAACCTGCCACTAAAAGATCCGTTGCCAGGTGGATTGTCTCTTGTATCCAATTTTGCTATGAAAAACTTGGTAAGGTTCCTCCCTCAGGCCTGAGGGCTCACTCTACCAGAGGTACAGCTGCGTCTCTGGCTGCTGCCAGGGACATCCCTATCCTAGAGATATGTCAAGCAGCTACCTGGAAAACAGTTCACACTTTTACCAAGCATTACTCCCTGGACATCCAGGCTAGGAGTGATGCTCGGTTTGGTACAGCTGTGCTTCAGAGTCTATTTCCTAGTAGGTTCTGTCCCTCCTCCATGGAGGTACTGCTGTGTAGACTGCATATGTCATAATATAGCAAGACTTCATGTTGTTTGAAGAAAAAATTACTCACCTTAGTAATGTTGTTTCTTCTAATGGAGTCTTGCTATATTATGACCTCCCCCCTGCCTGCCCCTCTCAGAACCTTTGCTTTTGGGATGTGGATGGGCAGTGCAGTGTTGGCACTTAGTAGATGCCCACCTTGTTTTTTCACCCCTCCCTTTTGGGGTGATTGGGTTTTGTGTTTTTCATTTTTTGGGTCCCCTGACCCGAGTCTTTGTTTTTGGACCAAAAAATGTGTTCTTATATTTAGTAGCCAGTTGGCTAGTGTAGGTTTACAGCTTCCACACAGAACCTTAGTGAGTTTTGCTAGTAAAGATCTGACAGTTTGAGTTTGACGAACAACAGACAGAGTTTTCAACCAAGCTCGTGCTCCAAGTTCCATGCCTGGCATGGAAAGTTAACTCTTTCACCTCCGGAGCAGTTCGAAGGTTGGGACTCACTGCATATGTCATAATATAGCAAGACTCCATTAGAAGAAACAACATTACTAAGGTGAGTAATTTTTTCGTTTGGGTCATGGGCAGCCCAACGTAGAGAAAGAGAAGAGAACTACAAGAGAACCCCAGAGCAAATGCACTGGGGCAAGGGTTATCCTGGAGGATATTGGCCATACAGCCAAAAAAAAAACACAGATTGCACATATCCCAATAATGCAAGACATCATGGGAAGCATATGCAGATGCCCATGAATTAATATATGAGAAGACAGGGCAGGTGGACAGAAAGCTGGAAGCGGCCACCGGGAGTTCCAAGGTGGGGGTGCTACCTCTCAACTGTCCCACACTAGAAGGGATGCCTCCAATTTTTCCCCTCTGAACTCCTCTGTTCACTCCTCTCAACTGTCCTACATTAAGGGGAATGTCCTTCATGCAGCCTTTGCACCCTGGCGGCCACTTCCAGCTTTCTGTCCGCCTGCCCTGCCTTCTCAAGCCTGCTGCCAGCACGGGTAGCACTGCTACCCAGGAACCTCCGTCAGCCGTCTTTGATCTCCTGCCTGCCAGCCCAGCAGCTCACAGGTACGCACGTCCTCCGAGGAGCCAAGGTTTGAATGCCCGCTGATCTGATTGGCTCTGCCAGCTTGGAGCAGGCCCGCGATTGGATGCTTTCACTCCTAGCCAGCCTGCCATTGGACGGGACTGTCTCTGTGGCTTTTTTTGGACTTTTTGGGGCTAGCTTTATTGTAACTGTAATATTACCAGTATATTTTGTCCTGCCCACCCACCTCAACCCTGGCCTCTATTAAATACCCCCTCCCACCTCTCCCGTTCTGTGGCTTGAGTCAGCCCTGGCTCCTCCTAAAGGGACTGTCACAATCCCCCTTTAAAGGCAGTAACAACTTTCCTTGGCGTGTGCACGCCACAGTTGTCTGCTCTCTCCATCTTCTGAAAAACATTTTGTTCATTCGTGACACATAATACAGGTTCAAACAACATGAAGTCTTGCTATATTATGACAGTAGCAGTTTGTCCCACCACTAGAACTCGTTCGAGGTGAAATGGTTAATACCATTCCAAAATAGAACTTTGAGCACAAGCTCTAAGAAGCAGCTCTATCTGTGTAATTTCAAACCTGAACTGTCAGATTCTTTACTCGCTCAGTGAACAGTCGCCCGGAGATTTCTTCTACTGCTCGGTTCATTTCTGTTTAAATAGTGTTTTCGTTCGATTCAACCGAGAATAGTTTTATTTTAACCGCAAAACCGTTCAGTTCAAGCTCTGTCTGTGGTAATCGTAAGTAAATTAAAGGTTTTGTCTGTGTGGAACTTGTAAGTTTATCGGTTCGGTTTTGAACCGATCAGCTGGGTTTAAAACTTATTAACTTTAAAGTTTAACATTTTAGAGTGTGGTTCCCGGTTCTTATCGGTTCTAAAAAAAACGGATTTTATTACGTTTTTTTCCAATACCCGTGACACGGTTAGGAACCGATAAGGGTGTCTTGCCTGGCACTGCTGTTTAAAGGGCAAGTTTTTCTGGTTAGGCTGGCATTATGTCTGAGAAACCCAAAAGAAAAACCGGGGCACTGGGTTTCAACACTGTGATGTCTGTGGGGAAGTCTTTGCCAAGGCTGACCCACACACCACATGTGTCTATTGTCTGGGGTTTGACCACCTCCAGTCAGACTGCCAGATATGTAAGAATTTCCCTGCAGCCACCCTGCAAAAGAGATTGGGCAGGCTCAGGGAACAAGAGGCCAAAAAGTCCGCTGACCCGGACGGCCAGCCCGGTTTGGTGCCAACCAAACCGGAGGGAGTGCCCTCTGACCAGGGCGAGACTTCCTCGGGCAAAAGAAAAGCTGGTTCTGAGGAACCAATTCCAGTAAAGAAAACAAGAAAGTCAGCAGGTTTGGAGTCCAAAACCCCTTCTCCAACTGCTGCAGAGATAGCAAAAGCCATACAAATTGTCCAGTCACTGTCTCAGGTTCCGTCCGAACCGCCACTATCTGGCAAAAGGTCGGTTCGTCCGGTTCCAGTGGTTCAGGAATATGATGTTGAGGAATTTTATGAACCAGAGGGGAGGATGATTATGAACAGTATGAATGTGGCTGGGAAGGTCTGGGTGTGCCCATTGAACCGACATTTCCCAGACAGACCTCTAGAATCTCCCCTATGCTATCTGAGTCCCCATCTCATTTTATGTTTTACAAAAAGTTGCTGAAACCTCCAGCTTCCCTTGGAAGAAGCTGTGGATGAGCAAGAGGAGCCTGATTTTGTAGAAATGATGGATATTCCAGAGCCTAGAGATTGTCTATTCCTTTGCATAAGTCTTTTGGAAGCAAACAATAAAAATTTTAAAAGCTCCTAATTCTGTGCCTCCTGTAGATAAAAAGATGGACAGAAGGTACACATTGTCAGGTCCTGATACAGAATTCCTTCTCAGCAATGCAGTCATGTTAGTAGTTCAGGCTGCAGCCTGTGATAAAGCTAATATCCCCTGGCTTCACATCCTCCTGACAAGGATTCCAGGAAGATTGATGCCATGGCAAAAAAACAGTATATGGCAGCCTCTCTGGGACTCAGGCAAGCAAATTATATGGCTTATGTAGCTAGGTATCAGAAATCTAGATGGGATACTGTTATTGAATTAGCCAAGCAAGCCCATGGCCAGCTGGCTAGCGAACTAGAACAGGTGGCTGCTGATGGCATTGAGGCTTCTAAGGTACAGTTTCATGCTGCGGTGGATGTTAATGATGTTTCCTCTAGGGTCATGGCCACATCTGTAGCTTTTCGTAGGTTGGCCTGGCTCGGTGTACTAGTCTGTCACAGGATACCCAGACTAAGGCTATGGATTTTCCTGTGGTGGAAATTCTCTGTTTGGGGAGCAGACAGAGAATTACATGAAAAAGATGGATGAATATGGGACTACTTACAAAGTGCCCAAGCTAAGAGGCGGCAAGCCACTCCTCAGAGGCATACCCCAGGGTAGGGTAGGTCTTTTCACAGGCCTTTTACCAGACTCAGGCCTCCTCTGCCTATGCTCAGAGGGGCTTCTTCAGAGGCAGAGGCAGGCGAGGGGTGGGCAGGCCTGCTCCCACCCCTCAGTCTAAAGCTCCTGCTAAGCAGGCACCCTGATGGGGTGCCCAGGGCCGATTCTCCTTTACCGGTAGGGGGCAGGCTGGCTTACTTCAGTCAGAACTGGGCTTCTTTAACCTCAGACAAGTGGGTTCTGGAAGTAGTAAGCCAGGGTCTGGTTCTCAGCTTCAAAAAGTTTCCCAAGTTGAGAACCAGACTTTTTCTACCTGCAAGTGCTTCAGAGACCCTTGCTCTGGAAGCAGAGGTCTCAACCCTGTTGGCTCTCAGAGCAGTGGAAAGGGTTCCTCCCCTGCACCAGGGCAGGGGTCTGTATTCCAGATACTTCCTTACCCCAAAAAAGACAGGAGAATGCGGCCCATATTAGACCTCATATCTGAACAAGCATCTTTTGAAACCAAAGTTCAAAATGGTAACTCTGGCAATGATTTTACCCTCCCTAAGGCCAGGGGACTGGTTAGCCTCCCTGGACCTCAAGGATGCCTATTTCCACGTCCTAATCAGAAGCTCCCATCGAAAGTACCTCAGATTCGAACTACCCTCAGGTCATTACCAGTTCAGAGCAATGCCCTTCGGCCTTACCTCTGCCCCAAGGGTATTCACAAAGTGTCTAGCAGTGGCTCACTTAAGGAGGCAAAGGATTGCTGTTTTTCCCTATCTAGACGATTGGCTCATTGTAGGCCAGTCCCCAGAACAGGTAAAATCTCACCTGCAAGTTACCCAGCAGCTTCTCACCTCCCTGGGCTTGCTAAATCTACCAAAGTCGGTTCTGGAACCAGTCCAGGTACTCACCTTTGTAGGGGCAGAGTTGGACACAAAGCTAGCCAGAGCTTTTCTTCCCTTAGAAAGGGTGGACAATTTAGTGACTCTGGCCTCCTCCTTCACTCTGCAGGTCTCTCGACCAGCAAGACACTTTCTGCAGCTCCTGGGACACATGGCTGCATCCACAGCTGTTGTGCAGGGAGCAAGATTTCAGATGAGAGACGGTCAGTTTCACTTGAGAACCTATTGGTCTCAGCACAATTTGACTCTCACTACAGATGCTTCCCTTCTGGGTTGGGGAGCCCACATGGGCGACCTTTCCACTCAGGGAGTGTGGTCCCCCCGGGAATCTCTGCTCCACATCAATTTGCTGGAACTCAGAGCTGTCTTTTTAGCTCTTCAAGCATTTTCTGCATCTGTCCACAACAAGGTGATACAAGTCAGAACAGACAACACCACAACAATGTGGTACATCAACAAAAGGGGGCACTCGGTCTTGGCCTTGTGCACCGAGGCAATGAAGTTGTGGTCTCTGGCCTATTCCCTGAACACTTCCCTCATAGCAGTTCATCTTCCAGGGAAGGACAATGTCCTAGCGGATGCTCCTCAGGGATTTCCAGGGCCATCACGAATGGTCCCTGGATCCTCAAGTGCTGGGGATAGTCTTTGCCAGATGGGGCACCCTCAGATAGATCTTTTGCAGCCCCAGACAATCACATACTTCCTCTGTTCTGTTGCAGGCCTCCAGTGTTGGGCTCAGTCCCCTGGATGCCTCTTCTCCTGGATTGGGAGGAAGTTTCTTTATGCTTTCCTCCCTTCCCTCTCCTATTCAAAGTATTAGTCAAAATCAGATCTCAGCCTTGCAGGGTGATTCTGATTGCCCCGGATTGGGCCAGGCAGCCCTGGTACCCACTCCTTCTGTCACTGACAATCCATCTTCCCCTTTGCCTCCCCAGGATTCACAACCTGTTAACTTGTGCCCAGGGAAGGGTTTGGTATCCGGACCTCAAATCCCTCAACCTCAAGGCCTGGCTCTTGAGGAGTTAGAGTTTGCTGATTTACACCCCTCTCAAGGTGTTCTTGAAATCCTAAAGGCTTCCAGAAAGCCTTCCACTAGGGCTACTTATAGTTCTAAATGGAAAAGGTTTTCCATTTGGTGTGCTGGGAAAATATTTCCAGAATCTGCTGATTTGCCCATTATATTAGATTACATGGTCCATCTTAATTCCTTGGGTCTCAGACCAGCTACCCTGAGAGTCCATTTGGCAGCTGTATCTGCTTTTGTGTCAGCAGGAAAGTCATCCCCTTTCCACTCACCCTGTGTTTTCCAAGTTTTTAAGGGATTACTCCATACTAATCCACCCTTTCGAACCGCCCCTGCCTGGGACCTTAATGTTTGTATTGCCCAGTTAATGCAACCCTTTGAACCTCTGTTTTCTGCAGAGCTTAAGTATCTAACTTGGAAAACTGTTTTTCTGGTGGCTATCACTTCTGCTAGATGCATAAGTGAGTTGCAAGCCTTGTCAGTGGAAACTGACTTTATTTCTTTCCACAGGGATAAGGTAGTCCTTAGGACTAATAGGAAGTTTTTACCTAAGGTGGTTTCAGATTTCCATCTTAACCAATCTATCTCCCTTCCAGTATTTTCACTGATCACTCCTCTTCTGGTGAGAGGAGGTTGCACAGCCTGGATGTTAAGAGAGCTCTTAGTTACTATATAGAGCGTACCAAAGGTCACAGGTTCGAATCCCTCCAACTTTTCCTTACCTATGGTGAAGCTGGGAAAGGCAAACCTGCCACTAAGAGATCAGTTGCCAGGTGGATTGTCTCTTGTATCCAGTTTTGTTATCAGAAACTGGGCAGAGATCCCCCCTCTGGCTTGAGGGCTCATTCTACCAGGGGTACAGCTGCATCTCTAGCTGCTGCCAGAGACATCCCTATATTAGAGATATGCCAGGCTGCTACTTGGAAAACGGTACACACTTTTACCAAGCATTACTCCCTGGATGTCCAGGCCAGGAGAGATGCTCGGTTTGGCACAGCTGTTCTTCAGAGCCTATTCCTAAGTGAGGTTCTGCCCCTCCTCCATGGAGGTACTGCTGTGTAGTCTGCTACTGTCATAATATAGCAAGACTTCATGTTGTTTGAAGAAAAAATTACTCACCTTAGTAATGTTGTTTCTTCTAATGGAGTCTTGCTATATTATGACCTCCCCCCCAGCCTGCCCCTCTCAGAACTTCTACTTGGTGGGTGTGTGGGCAACTAGTGTGGGCACTATTTTTATGCCCTTTAGCGTTCCTCCCAGTTTGGGTGTGTGTGTTTTATTATACTGTTGTTTTATTCTCATGTTGTTAGAATTGTGTTAGTAGTTCTGGTCCCTGACTTGAGTCTTGGGTGTTGGGACCAGCAATGGTTGTTAATATTTAGGTAACCATTTGGCTAGTGTAGGTTACAGCTTCCACACAGACCTTAGTGAGTTTTTGCTCGTAAAGATCTGACAGTTCAGGTTTGAAATTACACAGAGCTGCTTCTTAGAGCTCATGCTCAAAGTTCTGTTTTGGAATGGTATTAACCATTTCACCTCCGGAGCAGTTCTAGTGGTGGGACAAACTGCTACTGTCATAATATAGCAAGACTTCATTAGAAGAAACAACATTACTAAGGTGAGTAATTTTTTCTTCCTGTCTAGCCTCCTTTCACTTGTCACCCCACGCCTCACTTCCTCCAACTACACTGCCATCATCCTCACTAGGCTAGAGTTCTGCCTGCTTTTCATACCTGCTCCCACCTGAACCCCCCATTTCAACCACTTACACTACCAACATCCCCACTGGCTAAGTTCTCTGCCCTCCGGCAGGACCTAGCACGATAGTTTCAGGCTCTGCAGCCTGCTTCCTACTAGTCTTCTCTTAATTCACCCAGCACGCTTCTGAAGCAGCGGCCAAGGTTTTAGCCACCCAGCTAAGCTTCCCCCAATATTACTGCGGCCCCGCCTCTCAGTATGAGGACCACCAACAGTTCCGAAGCAGGGAGTTCACAACTGCTTCCCGCTATTGTTGATGCAATCCTGACTTGCAAGAAAATGTCCCTACTTCCTGCATATCCCAAAAATGCTGTCAGTCGTTAGAATGGGGTTATTAATCCTCCTTATCCCCTACCACATGATGGAGGCAGGCTGGACACCTGCTGGACACAGGACAAATCCTGTTTCCAGTCCTTGCCTCACCCCCCACCCCATCAGACTTAAGACTAAAGGTACCAGTACAGAGGCATGTCCAAAACAGGATTTCGGAATTCCACCTAAAATCTACCTTCGAACATTGATACAAATTGTTATTGTTACACAATAAAAATATTTTTGCCCCTTTAAATTGTTGAGTATGCTGTGTGAATCAAGGGGGAAAAAATAATTTCAATGCATTACAAATTCTGGTAGTAACACAACAAAATGTGACAAAATCCAAGGGGGGTGAATACTTTCTGAAGGCACTGTACTTCTTCTCCACTATGATTGTATTATAACTGTGTTTTATCATGGATGTGCCATCTGATTGGTCCAGGTCGTACCTGAAAATGGTCCCTTGGATCAGTGTACCCAACTGGTAAACAAATAAATAAATATGTATGTAGCTATTCTTTCTGATGGGTAAAATGAGGGACATTCCCCCTAATGTAGAACAGTTGAGAGGAATGAACAGAGGGGTTCTGAGGGGTAAAATTATAGGCGCCCCTTCTAATGTGGGACAGTTGCGAGGAATGAACAAAGGACTTCTGACGGGCCCTCGAAGCAGTCCATTAGACTGCAGCTGCCCCCCCCATATGTCTTCCCCCCATCTCCCACCCCTCCCGATTTGTACCCTCCCTTGAATCTGTCCCACCCCGCTTAAAAACCCACAACACTCTGCAATGATACAACTTCCTCTGGCAGAGCTGTCCCACCCTGCCACCACCCTTTCTGTGAAATAGTGCCTCCTCATTTCCCTCTGGAACCTGCCCCCTTCCAGCTTCCTAGAGTGTCCCCTGGTTGCCCTTCCGCTTTTCAGACTGAACATACACCTGGTGTCTACTTTGTTCAAACCCTTCAGATACCTGAAGGTCTCAGTCATATCCCCTCTCTCCCTTCTTTTCTCCAGGGTATACACATACAGTATTGAGTTCTTTCAGTCTCTCCTCATATGGTCTGTCCCCCAGCCCCAGGATCATTTTTGTTGTCCTGCACTGTACCCCCTCCAGTGGTTTGGTGTCCCTTTTCAAGTAGGGGTGCCAGAATTGCACGCAGTACTCTAGGTGTGGTTTCACCAGGGACCTGTACAGGGACAAGATGATCTCCCCACTCCTAGAAGTAATCCCCCTTGCTATGCACCCTAGCATCCTGTTTGTCTTCATTGCTGCCTTCGTGCACTGAGCAGAGTGGTTCATCTCCCCAGTTACCAGCACTCCCAGATCCTTCTCCTCCTAGGATTTTAACGGGACACCCTCCAGCCAGTAATTGTGTCCTGGGTTCTTGCCTCCGAAATGTATCACTTTGCACTTCTTGGCATTGAAACCAAGCTGCCAAGTGTGAGACCATTGCTCCAGTTTTATCAAATCCTCCTGAAGTACTTTGTCTCCCCCTCCCCCAACCTCGGCACAAAATCTTTGTGTCATCTGCGAAGAGACTGATTTTGCTGTTAATCCCCACTGCAAGATCTGCTATGAAAGTGTTCAACAAAACCAGTCCCAGCACTGAGCTCTGTGGTACACCACTTGTTACTGCCCTGGGTTCAGATGTCTCCCCCCCCCCCACTGCCTTCTGTCACCCTGCAGCCAGTTCTCGACCCATCTTACCAGTTTCCGCCCTGCTCCCAGACTCTTCAACTTGCAGGCCAGCCTACCGTGTGTCACCGAGTCAAAAGCCTTGCCGAAATCCAGGTAGAGGACATCCACCGCATGTCCCCTGTCCAGTGCACTCGTAACCCAGTCATAAAAATCAACCAAGTTCGTCTGGCAGGATCTGCCTGAGACAAACCCATGCTGCCTGCTGTCGTGGAAAGTGTTATCCTCAAGAAATTGCACCAGTCTTCCCTTGAGGATTGTCTCCATCAGTTTTCCCACAATTGCAGTAAGGCTTACCGGTCTGTAATTCCCCGGTTCGACCTTGGGCCCACTCTTATGGAGAGGTACCACATGTGCTTCCCTCCAGTCCCTGGGCATGCACCACGAGTTCAGAGAGGTATTGAATAGGTCCGCCAATGACCTTGCCAGGACCTCTGTCAACTCTCTCAGCACCCTGGGGTGGACTCCGTCTGGGCCAGGTGCCTTGTCCACCTTCAGGGACTTTAGGCCCTCCCTCACCCTTTCCACCATGATTTCCCCATCCGTGGTTGCTTCTCCTCCACCATCTCCCACCTCGCCCTTCTTCTCAGGTATGGGCCCATCCCTCTCCTTGGTGAAGACTGAACAGAAGTATTCATTAAGTACTTCTGCCTGCTCAGCCCCCTTTTCTACCCACCCACTTCCCCTCCTGATCGTAACAATTTGATCCTTGCTCTTCCTCGCCTCTCTGATATATCTGAAGAAATCCTTTTCTCCTTCTTTGATCCCCTGCACTAACCTCCGTTCCCTAGCCACCTTTGCTGCTCTTACCACTCTGCTCACTTCTCTGGATTTCTTCACATATTCTTCTCTGTCTTCTGCCCTGTTGGATCTCTTGTAGATCCTAAATGCATTTCTCTTCTCCCTCACCTTCTGCACTACCTCTCTACTCATCCAACTTGGTTTCTTGATCCTGGCTTTCTTACTCTGGCTCTTGACACAAGTTTTAGTGGCTTCAGCCAGTACTGCCTTGATGACTGCCCATTTTTGTTCTGTATCCATTTCTGGGCGGATGCTTGCCATATGACTTTCCAGTATGTGCCCCAGCCTGCCAAAATCCACCCTTACTTAATCCCACTACCCTACAAAATCCATATAGCAGCCCTCTTATGCTGCTGTTCCACCGTGGTTGCCTCCAATACAAATGAACCTCACTGGGTGAAAGCAAAAAAGACTACGCTAGGTACACTGGGCACACATACTAAGAAAATTGCTACTATTGCTACTACTAATCTCCGGAGATGTTCAGCCAATCCCAGGGCCACCTCGTGCCAGACCACACCCAAGACTGGATCACCTTAAGATAGTCTCACAAAACATACACAGTCTCCTTAACAAACTACTGCAGTTCCAGGCCTGGGTGGAGCCACTTCAACCAGATGCAATAGCTCTTACCGAAACCTGGTGATCACCAAAGGTCAGTGATGCTTCAATTGCCCTAGATCAACAGTTCTCAAACTTTGTCATAGTGAGCCTCCCCTAAGTCATGGAAAAGATCTTGAGCCTCCCCCAAAATACTGAAATATTTTTGGGCCTCCCCACAGAAATATAGCCTACTTTTCACAGTACATAAGGAATAAATTTAAACCTGTTTGCATAGCTGGCTCTCATGCTATTAAGCTTACTGTACCCCCCACAGGACAACCTACTTGCTCCAATATTTTGACTCCTGAACCATTGTTACCCTTCCGCCATACCTTCATGGGTCAGACTACCTTTTCTGTTTCCCCTATCTGGAATAACCTTCCTGCCGTACCTCTGCCTCTCACCCGTGTCTTAAGCAACTTCTCAGGCATCATTTTGCTCCTTCCTGCTCTTATCCCTAGTACCTGTATGGTTAGCGCTATTTGGATAGTTCTGCTGCCAGTCAAATTGATCAGTTGTTCCTCACATTGTTAGTTTATTGTTCTTAATTTGTTTGCACTTTTATTCATTTTGTATTGCTCGAGTGTTTTGCAGTTACATTTTGAATTGTGTTCTCTCACCACCCTTCCCTGGGTACACCTGAAATAAACCATAGCTCAGTGTACAGCACCTTCTCTGGTCACAGACTTGTGAATAAATACATAAATTCACCTACTATTATCCTTGTGAATGAATACATAAACTCACCTATTATCCTCTTTCAGTTTGCCTTATCCTTTCACACAAAATCTATAAAGTTCTAAATTGAAATATAATACTTTTTCAAGATTTGCTTGAGCCTCCCCCTGGAACAGGTTGGGGCCTCCCCAAGGAGGCTGGCCTCACCATTTGAGAACCCCTGCCCTAGATGGCTACACAGTGTTCTGTCAGGACAGATTGTCCAAGCGGGGTGGAGGCTGCTTAGTATATTTGAAAAATGAGATTAAAGCTCAAATTCTGCCTAGTAGTTTTCAAACCAAGGAGGCGCAAACCCTAAGCCTAAAACTCACCCTGGGTAAGCAACACAAAGTGTTGTTACTATCCACAGTGTACATACCCCCCTGGGACTCTCAAAACTGGTGTCCAACAAGTACTAAGCAACCTGGAGCAGCTCAAAAACAACGGGGAGCATATTATTGTTGGCGATTTCAACACCAGCTGGCTGTCCAACGACACCCAAGCAGTTCATGACCAGATATCCGGGCTCTACCTCACACAACTAGTCTCACAAGTCACCAGACATGAGCACACTAATTGACTGGCTTCTGGCAAGCTGCCCAGAGCACATCTTTAAGGTCACTGTCCTTCCTGACACCCTCAGTGATCATTCTCCAGTAATGTACACATGGTTGAAGAAGGCCAATAGTAGTGCATCCAAGGTCTCACGAAACTGCTCCCTGAGAACTGGGCAACTGAACTCCTTTAGGCAACACCTGCAGCTGGTAGACTGGTCGCCACTCGACAGAGCCGAGGACGGGAACCAAGTCCTCAACTTTTTCATCATAATCTTTACCAAAGCCTGCGATATCTTTGCCCCCTATAAAACCAGAAAAATACAAGGGATTTCCACCCTTGGCTCACAAGCTCCCTCCTTGAGCTTATGCAGGAAAGGGATAATCTGTGGCATAGGGCCAAAACCACTTCTTGTGAAGCAGATCTCATTAAGTAGAAAGCTGCAAGAAACAATTGTACCAAGCTCATCCATCAAGCTAAGGCAGCCTACTACAGTGAACTACTAAAAAGGAGTTGGGGGCATGGAAAGGAGTTCTGGGACTCGGTAAAGTCACTCACTGGTAAAGCCTCCAAAGTCCAGCCAGTAAACATTGTAAATGTTTTCAATTGGGCCTTTACCGATCTAAGCACTGTACTTCCCAGTGACTACCTGACCCCGCCCCCAATCTCCAGATCACAATAACACCACCCCCTTGCCTCCCCTGGTCAAAGGCAGTCCCCCCTTTCTACTTTAAGCAGTTGTCTAGAAACAACACTATCAAGTATGTAAAACATGTTCCAGGGAAGAAAAGAATTGGGAGTGACCTTGTAGACATGAAGCTGGTGGCACTTACAGTTAATGAGCTGGCGGAACTGCAAATCATAGTCTTTAATGCCTTCCTTGGGTTAGGAGTGTTCCCTGACAAATGGAAGAAGGCACTTGTCACCCATGTCCTCAAAACAGGTGATGCTACCAATCTAACCAACTACAGGCCCATCTCCATTCTCTCTCCCCTGTCCAAAGTGCTTGAATGAATTGTCTCTGACCAGCTCACAGAGTACCTAGTGAAGTACAACCTACTTTGTGCTCAGCAACATGGGTTCCGGAAAGACCACGGCACCATTACCACCTTGGTTGACTTCACCATCCAAATATACGATGCCTTGGATGATGATCTGGCAGTGGGGTCTATCTTTAGAGACCTCACAAAAGTATTTGATACCATCAACCGTCAAATCCTTCTTCAATACCTGCACTCTATTGGCCTGTCCATGGACACGGTCACCTGGTGCAGGACAAAATGCATCAAAATCAGTGGCACACTATCTGAACCCATGGAGGTGACTCTTGGAGTCCCACGAGGCTCAATGTTGGGCCCGCTCCTTTTTTGCCTCTTCATTAACCATCTGCCTTCAGTCTGCCAAGCCCATATCGTGCTTTATGCAGATGATGCGGTCATCTCCATAAGTGGAAAAATCCTACCCACCATCACCCGTGAACTTGAAGCTAACTTCCACAAGCTAGAGGCGTGGTTCTCTGTCAATAAACTACTGCTCAACTATAAAAAAAAAACATGCTTTTCTCGCTTCCACAGAACAGGGAAAAATTTGGGAAACTACTGATACAGAGTTGCAAAGAGGATATTCTGGAGCAGGTTGACACCTTTAAATACCTAGATTCACCGGGATAACTGGTTCTCCTTCACAACACATGGTAGACCATGCTATCGAATCAGCCAATACAAAATTAGGTGTTCTCTATCGACACCACCACTACATATCCTCTAATGTCTTAAAACTTGTCACCTGCTGCTCTGTACTGTCTACCAGAGAATGTGGCCTTATAATTTACAGCGCAGGTACTGACGGTGCCCTAAAAAGGGTAAAAACCCTTCTCAATAAAGCGTGCCACTGGTCCTGGGAGCAGATCACTGGACACACACATGTGACCTCTATAAAGCTACTGGATGGCTACCCCTTCACCTCAGGGCCCAATACCAGGCCTGCCTATTGGCAAAGAAAGCCATACTTGGGCTAACACCTGAATCCGCCTCGCGTCTATTCAGAATAGACCAACCTACAGTCAATACTCGGAAGTCTTTCAGGTGTGGACTTGTGGTACCCTTCAAGCGTACCTCAATTGCCCAAAGATCCCTGTCTCTTAGAGGACCCAAGTGGACAAATGAGCTCCCTCCAGACCTCTTTGAATGCAACAAGGTCAGTAAATTCAGAGCTAGACTTTGATCGCATCTAGCACTCTCTCGTGTATGTGAGTGCCCTAACATAACCTGACCATATTTCACACAATCGAATTACCCTGAACTCCCAAACTATCTCCATTTGAAGGACATACTTAAACAAATCCCTCTACCCCATCTCCCCTCCCTCCTTTCCCCCTAGCACCTCCCTGCCTACCACCTCCACACCCTCCCCTGCTACCCCCCCAGCTACTGTCCTGTCCTTAATCCTCTCCCCATCTCGCACCTCCCTTCCCTTCCTGCCCTCCCTCACTCATGCTCGCCCACCACCCTGCCTCCTCTCCCTCACTTCACCTTCCTCCCTATACTCCTTCCTCCCTCTTTTTCCTCGCCATTGACCCCCCATCTCCCACTTCACCTCCTACCCACGCCACCACTCCCTCCTCCCTATACTTTATTCTCCTTCTCTCCCTTGACCCCCCGCCTCCTTGGACAAAGCATGCTTGGCTTCTGCTCTTACATATCTTGAACAAAGCCTCTCTGGCGCCTTACACATACCAACCCTTCTCTCTTGAAATCTCTTGCTTCCCTGCTGCCAGCACACCTAGCACTGAGCAGTCCGCTCCTGCAACCATTCTATACTACCCTCCCACTTGTTAAACTGACGGTGAAATTACCTTGCAAATTTCTAAGCTGATAAAAATAAGTGTAACTAACCTAATCTGAGGCATTTCCTCTATCAAGTAACCTGAAACCTATGGAACCCTTTGTACGTAAATGTAATTCTGTACTCTTATTGTATCTGTTTGTACCCATGTATTTAATGTTGTTGGTTTACTGGCCTTGTACTATGCCTGACTTGGAACCTCTGTAAGCGAGCTTTGGCTCAAAGGTATTTAATCCCAAACTGAAATAAAATAAAAATTTGGACTGGCTCAACTTTAAGCAAAATTGCGTGGTGCCAGAAGGCCTCTCAATACAATCAGCAAAGGCTGAGAACAGCAGACATAGACACGTGTTTCGTCCTCATTTGGACTCCTCAGTGTGCCATATCTGTATATCGGCCCAGGGAGAGGAAGCCAGCCTATAGGGGATCTTATTTGTTTGGGTCATGGGCAGCCCAACGTAGAGAGAGAGAAGAGAACTACAGAACTTCTCATGTGTCCTAATGTGATACTGTTGAAGAGAAATATGTATGTTATAATCACCTAAATCAAATCAGCAGCTGGGCTAAATCATCTCAAGAGACAGCATCCATCCCACCATGTGTACCTCAGTATCACCCAGCTTACACAGGAACATTGGTGGTGGTCTCTTTGTAGGGCAGTGAACTTGTAATTGGAAGCAACAGAAAAAGGCCTGGTGGAAGTAATAGAAAGTATAACAAACAAAAAAAAAATAGTCTTGGGGTTCCAAAATATAAAATCAGGAGAATTAAAAATGTGTTCTCTTATGAAAAATCATAATGCTTCTGACCTGCTTGACTATTTAGAGGATTACTAACCACAGTCTGAGAAAAACAATGACTCAGACTTGTCTCCATGACGGATGTTGCCCTGGATGCAAGCCAGAAAAATATTCGGAGTATCGGTAGTGATTTTATCTGAGAAAAACTATTTCAAATATACTTCATTCTTCTTCCTGTGTGTTAATTCTGACTACAGCAGCTGCTTCCCGTACTCCAACTTTCAGAGGCTGTTAAAGGGGAAATGGCTCTCTGCTGCCACCTACTGAAGTAGAAAATAATTGCATGAAAATAACCTCAAGTTGTCTTCTTTCACAATATATCATACTGGGCTGGATTTTCAAAGGGCCCTTAGACCGACGCACAGTGCGTCATCCGCCTTGTGTTAAATCCAGGTGCACCAAATACTGTGCGCCATATTTTGCAGGAAAGGCACTCTTTGGGGCAAAATTCCTTAAAATGACGCAAGAGGTGTGCTGCATCAAAAATATGTCACACGTTGGAGAGAATGAGGCAAGCTTAGTCAAAAGTGCATGGAGTGAGAATGACGCAAGCTGCGTCAAAAAGACAATGCATGAGGTGAGCATTTGATACAAGCTGCGTCAAAAAAATGATGCATGGTGCAAGAAATTACTAAAGCTGTGTCAAAAATACCATGGATGAAATGGCCAAGACAGTGGTATGTTAAGCCCTCAAAATGCTCTTAACTAGTCCCGCAGGGGAATATGGGCTTTATAACCGACCTGCTACATAACCTGTCCTCACCTTTATATGCTCCAGTGTCAGCTAGACCAGCTCTGGCTCGTCTAACAGCGGTATGCGTATTCTGCGCAGTATCAACAGCTTCTACCTTTGAAAATCAGAAAGGGGTGGTGCATAATTTTTTTTTGACACAAGCCACTTCATTTTATTTATTTGCATTTCGGAAAACAACCTTTGAGCATGAGTTCTTTTACAAAGGTTCCACGACAGTGAAACACAATACATTGGTACATACAGTACATAGAGTAACACAACATACAACAGACTTAACAGACTTAATTACAGAAAGCAGCTTTGAATTGCAGCAAACAAAAAATTTAAACAGATTAAGTACAGTTATTCTTCCTTTTCAGCAAATCATGACAAGGGGGATCAACTTGGCAGTCAAAGAGCAGCCTTGTACCAGAGGCCTTGTCTTTAGAAAAGGAGGGAGGTGCGAATCAAGGGAAAGCAGCGAGTGATGGAGGAAGGGACAGCAGCACAAGCAGTTATATTGCACAGGAAGCAAGGAAATGCAGGAGCGCCTTGAAGGGTGGCTTGGTGTAGGGAAGGACAAGGGTTTAGGGTGGAGTCCTAGAAAGGAAACAGAATAGTTAATACAGACAGGTGGTCTAAGGAGCTAAAGAGGGAGGGCCTAACCGGGGTGGCTTGGTACAGGGAGGTCAAGGGTTTCGGGAGGAGTGCAAGTACGGAAACAGAGTAGTTCAGCGGTAAGGGGGTAAGGAGCAACTGTGGTGCAGGCAGTTCTACTTTTGATGCAAGCAGCATTAGAAAATCAGAATTGATGCCAGTTTTGATGCAGCTTGCTCTTTGCATCATTCTTCTCTAACACAAGCACCTTGTGTCATTTTCTGACCTTTGAAAAATCAAGCCCACTGCCTTTTCCTGCAGTTTTGGAAGGGGACAAGGCAATAGGTCTATTAAAGTCCTTCCTCCCACTAGTTCAGTGGGAATACTGTTGCCTTGTTTTCTTCAGAGTACTTAGTACTTGTCAAGTCTGAGCTTGAAGGTTGTTAGTCACCTGCTCAGGAAGTTTAAGTGTACACTGCACACTGTAAAGGAGTAGGTACATTTTGTTTGATTGGCACCTATCCCACAGGCTTAGGGCACCATACATATTACTAGAGGCAATGAATTACAGTGATCCCTAATATTGCCACAGTTTTTGCTGAAATTACAGTCTGGATCCAAAATTGCCATTTTTGCTCACCTGTCTTCTGAAAATGCTGCACCCTGCTTCACTGCAGAGTTACCATTGAGAAAAATCCTCATAGTGGCCATTAGGAAAGCATAAATATTTATTTTACATAAGCTGGGAGGCTGTAGAAAGTTGGGAACCTTTAACTTGTTGTTTTCTGTGCTCCTCGAGTGTCCTGTACTGAACCAGACCAGTTTAATAGCTGCATCTCACATGTGAGTTTGGTGAAGTTCCCTAGCACCTCCTGTATGAAAGCAGATCTCCTCCCAGAGTCTATCGAGTGCAATACAACAAAAATAAAGAAATACAGTATAACCCCATTTATCCGAATCTCTAGATTATCGGAAACTTCGCTGTGTCCCCTGAGTAAAAGCACATTAACTTTACTGGCGGCAGTGCTCTTCTATTGTTGACACGCTTGCTATTCCATGTGCTGCTTAACAACCTTCCTGCTGTGATTTAAATTAGATCATTAACAACTAATTTAACACAGTTCACAACCTAGCCTAGCCATAAAAGAATTCGCACTTGGGGGCAGTCAGCAGCTCATTACGGGAGACTCAGTCATGGCAGCCAAGCGCAAGAGATGGGTTTTCCCCATCGAACAAAAGCTACGTGTCCTGCAGTGTCTGGATAATGCGGAGAAGATTGTTGCCTTGGCAAAAAAGTTTAACATCGGTAACGCCACTGTCTGTGATATTCGAACTGCCCGAGGCAAATTGAGTGAGTATGCTGCTGCAACCATGGACTGTGCTGACTGCACATGTAAATGAAAAAGCATGAAGGGCAGCAAAGACAGAGCGCTGGATAAAGCCTTGTATCTATTGTTGGTCGAGAACCGTGTTAAGCGGGGTGCCCATTTCAGGTCCAATACTGAAACACAAGGCTATAACACTTCATCATAACCTCAGTGGCCTTGATGATTCATTCAGCGCAAGTGAAGGTTAAATTTGATTTAAAAATCATCATGGCATTCGCTAGTTGTCTGTGGCAGGTGAGCTACAGTCTGCTGCAAATGAAAGCATAGCTCCCTTTCATCAGAAATTGTCATAAATTATGTTAGCAGAGGGACTTATTGACACACAGATTTACAATGCTGACGAAACTGGTGCATATTGGAAAGTGTTACCAGAAAAGACTTTGGCAGCCTGGAATGAGAAATTTGCTTCTGGTTTTAAAAAAAAAAAAGACAGATTGACAGTTCTTGGCTGCTATAATGCAACGGGAACACATCACTTAAAGCTGCTAGTCATCAGGAAATCTCTGCCTCCCCTTTGCTTTAAGCACATTAACATGGCTACTTTACCTGTGACTTACACCGCACAAAGCAATGCATGGATGAATGCCACCATTTTTAAACAATGGTTCCATTCTGATTTTGTACCTGCTGTTTTTATGTTGGCTTGCCGCAGGCTTGCCAACATATTGGGAGAGTGCAGATTTGGGGGCCCGGCCGCTGTTGGGCGAATGCAGGGCACGCATCAGTAGGTGCGTCCCTCATTCCCCAATCAGCCTGCATGCCGGCACCACACCATGCATATATAACGGTGCGAGCACATCTAAGCAAAGGTCCGCTGCAATCCGAGCAAAGCTGAAAGTCTACTAATACTGCATACAGAGACTAAAAGAAAACGGGGTTAGAAACCTGAAAGTCTACTAGTACTGCATACAGAGACTAAAAGAAAACGGGAGGGTTAAGCCGTGCCGACCATGCTGATAATGGCGGTGAGCACGCAGTAAAAGGTCCGCTGGCGGTGACGAGCTTTGCTCGATTGCAGCGGACGCTGTATATAATGGTGCAATATCTAGCAAAGGTCCGCTTGCAATCGAGCAAAGCTCTGTCATACACAGCGGACCTTTGCTTTCATGTGTTAGCCGCCATTATCAGCATGGTCGGCAAGCGTTTAACCTCCTTTATTTTAGTCTCTGTATGCGGTACTAGTAGACTTTCAGGTGCTGGTTCCTTTTACATGCCAAACGCGCGGCTTCAATTTAGGCAAAAAATACCCACGAATGACACCGAGACCCGCCTGTAAACGAGCCACACCCGAACTGTATTGTCCTCTCTCCGTTTCCGTACAGAACACACTCACTCTTCAGCATTTACCGAAAGCGTGACGGGGGAGGCCAAGAGAAACCTGAAGCAATCTGCATCCGATCCTGCCTCAAAAAATTACACACGAACGCTTATATGGATATATATGACCAAGACCTTAAAGGGAACGCCCACCAACTGGCTGTTTGCAGAGTCACACAGCAAGTACCTGGCAAAAATTACTCACCTTAGTAATGTTGTTTCTTCTAATGGAGTCTTGCTATATTATAGACATTAGCAGTTTGATCCAGCTCTAGAACTGCCCGGAGTGAAATGGTTAAAACCATTCCAAAATAGAATTTTGCACGAGAGCAGCTCTATCTGTGTCATTTCAAACTTGAACTGTCAGATCTTTACGAGCCAAACTCACTAAGGTCTGTGTGGAAGCTGTAACCTACACTAGCCAAATGGCTACCTAAATAATAACAACCATTGATGGTCCCAACACCCAAGACTCAAGTCAGGGGACCAGAAATACTAACACCATTCTAATAATATGAAAATGGAACATAAGTATAATAAAAACACACACACGCATACACATACACACCCCCAAAGTCCCAAAGGGGACAAAATGCTAACAGGACATAAGTAGTGCCCACACTAAGTTGCCCGCACCCCACCAAGTAGAGGTTCTGAGAGGGGCAGGTTGGGGGGGAGGTCTATAATATAGCAAGACTCCATTAGAAGAAACAACATTACTAAGGTGAGTAATTTTTCTTCAAACAACATAAGTCTTGCTATATTATAATTGATAACAGAATACACAGCAGTACCTCCATGGAGGAGGGGCAGAACCTACTTAGGGAATAGGCTCTGAAGAACAGCTGTGCCAAACCGAGCATCTCTCCTGGCCTGGACATCCAGGGAGTAATGCTTGGTAAAAGTGTGTACCGTTTTCCAAGTAGCAGCCTGGCAAATCTCTAATAAAGGGATATCTCTGGCAGCAGCTAGAGACGCAGCTGTACCCCTGGTAGAATGAGCCCTCAAACCGGGGGCTCTGCCCACTTTCTGATAACAAAATTGGATACAAGAGACAATCCACCTGGCTATTGATCTCTTAGTGGCAGGTTTGCCTTTCCCAACTTCACCATAGGTAAGGAAAAGTTGGAGGATTCGAACCTGTGACCTTTGGTCGCTCTATAATAACTAAGAGCTCTCTTAACATCCAGGCTGTGCAACCTCCTCTCACCAAGAGGAGTGATCAGTGAAAAATACTGGAAGGGAGATAGATTGATTAAGATGGAAATCTGAAACCACCTTAGGCAAAAACTTCCTATTAGTCCTAAGGACTACCTTATCCCTATGGAAAGAAATAAAGTCAGTCTCCACTGACAAGGCTTGCAATTCACTTATGCGTCTGGCAGAAGTGATAGCCACTAGAAAAACAGTTTTCCAAGTTAGGTACTTAAGCTCTGCAGAAGACAGAGGTTCAAAAGGGGGTTGCATTAACTGGGCAATGCAAACATTAAGGTCCCAAGCAGGGCCGGTTCCCGAAAGGGAGGATTAGTATGGAGTAATCCCTTAAAAACTTGGAAAACACAGGATGAGAGGAAAGAGGGGATGACTTTCCTGCTGACACAAAAGCAGACACAGCTGCCAAATGAACTCTCAGGGTAGCTGGTCTGAGACCCAAGGAATTAAGATGTACCATGTAATCTAACAAAATGGGCAATTCAGCAGATTCTGGGGAAATATTTTTCCCAGCACACCAAATGGAAAACCTTTTCCATTTAGAACTATAAGTAGCCCTAGTGGAAGGCTTTCTGGAAGCCTTTAGGATCTCAAGAACACCCTGAGAGAGGTGTAAATCAGCAACTAACTCCTCAAGAGCCAGGCCTTGAGGTTGAGGGATTTGAGGTCCGATACCAAACCCTTCCCTGGGCACAAGTCAACAGATTGTGATTCCTGGGGAGGCACAGGGAAGATGGACTGTCAGAGACAGAAGGAGTGGGTACCAGGGCTGCCTGGCCCAATCCGGGGCAATCAGAATCACCCTGCAAGGCTGAGATCTGATTTTGACTAGTACTTTGAATAGGAGAGGAAAGGGGGAAGCATAGAGGAACTTCCTCCCAATCCAGAAGAAGGGCATCCAGGGGAACTGAGCCCAGCACTGGAGGCCTGCAACAGAACAGAGGAAGTTTGTGATTGTCTGGGGCTGCAAAAGATCTATCTGAGGGATGCCCCACCTGGCAAAACTATCCCAGCACTTGAGGATCCAGGGACCATTCGTGATGGCCCTGGGAAATCCTAGCTGAGGGCATCCGCTAGGACATTGTCCTTCCCTGGAAGATGAACTGCTATGAGGGAAGTGTTCAGGAATAGGCCAGAGACCACAACTTCATTGCCTCGGTGCACAAGGCCGAAGACCGAGTGCCCCCCTGTTTGTTGATGTACCACATTGTTGTGGTGTTGTCTGTTCTGACTTGTATCACCTTGTCGTGGACAGATGCAGAAAAAGCTTGAAGAGCTAAAAAGACAGCTCTGAGTTCCAGCAAATTGATGTGGAGCAGAGATTCCTGGGGGGACCAAACTCCCTGAGTGGAAAGGTCGCCCATGTGGGCTCCCCAACCCAGAAGGGAAGCATCTGTAGTGAGAGTCAAGTCGTGAGAAGGGAAATGAAGGGACCCCGCTCTTAATTGCTCTGATCCTGCCACCACTGGAGAGCTAGGATCAAGGTTGAGTCACTGGGACCAACTTGGAAGGGGGTCTCTTCTCTGAGACCAAAGGTTCTCAAGTGAAACTGAATGTCTCTCATCTGAAATCTGGCTCCTGCACAACAGCTGTGGATGCAGCCATGTGCCCCAGGAGCTGCAGAAAGTGTCTTGCTGGTCGAGACCTGCAGAGTGAAGGAAGAGGCCAGAGCCACTAAATTCCTTACCCTTTCTGGGGAAGAAAGGCTCTGGCTAGCTTGTGTCCAATTCTGCCCCTATAAAGGTGAGTACCTGGACTGGTTCCAGAACCGACTTTGGTAGGTTTAGCAGAAAACCCAGGGAGGTGAGAAGCTGCTGGGTGACCTGCAGGTGAGATTTACCTGTTCTGGGGACTGGCCTACAATGAGCCAGTCGTCTAGATAGGGAAAAACAGCAATCCTCTGCCTCCTTAAGTGGGCCACTGCCACTGCTAGACACTTTGTGAATACCCTTGGAGCAGAGGTAAGGCCGAAGGGCATTGCTCTGAACTGGTAATGACCTGAGGGCAGTTCGAATCTGAGGTACTGATGGGATCTTCTGATTAGGACATGGAAATAGGCATCCTTGAGGTCCAGGGAGGCTAGCCAGTCCCTGGCCTTAGGGAAGGTAAAATCATTGCCAGAGTTACCATTTTGAACTTTGGTTTCAAAAGATGCTTGTTCAGATATCTGAGATCTAAAATGGGCCGCCATTCTCCTGTCTTTTTGGGGTAAGGAAGTATCTGAATACAGACCCCTGCCCTGATGCAGGGAGGAACCCTTCTACTGCTCTGAGAGCTAACAGGATGAGACCTCTGTTTCCAGAGCGAGGGTCTCTGAAGCACTTGAGTAGAAAAGTCTGCTTCTCAACTTGGGAAACTTTTGAAGCTGAGAACCAGACCCTGGCTTACTACTTCCAGAACCCACTTGTCTGAGGTTAAAGAAGCCCACTTCTGACTGAAGTAAGCCAGCCTGCCCCCACTGGTACAGGAGAATCGGCCCTGGGCACCCCATCAGGGTGCCTGTTTCTAGGAGCTTTTAGGCTGGGGGTGGGAGCAGGTCTGCCCACCCCTCGCCTGCCCCTGCCTCTGAAGAAGCCCCTCTGAGCATAGGCAGAGGAGGCCTGAGTCTGGTAGAAAGGCTCTGTGAAAAGGCCTACCTCACCCCTGGGGCATGCCTTTGAGGAGTGGCTTGCCGCCCTTAGCCTGGGCACTCTTGTAAGTAGTCCCATATTCATCCATCTTTCATGTAATTCTCTGTCTGCTCTCCAAACAGAGAATTTCCCACCACAGGAAAATCCATAGCCTTAGTCTGGGTATCCTGTGACAAACTAGTACACCTGAGCCAGGCCAACCTACGAAAAGCTACAGATGTGGCCATGACCCTAGAGGAAACATCATTAACATCCACAGCAGCATGAAACTGAACCTTAGAGGCTTCAATGCCATCAGCAGCCACCTGTTCTAGTTCACTAGCCAGCTGGCCATGGGCCTGCTTGGCCAATTGCATAACAGTATCCCATCTAGATTTCTGATACCTAGCTACATAAGCCATATAATTTGCTTGCCTGAGTCCCAGAGAGGCTGCCATATACTGTTTTTTGCCATGGCATCAATCTTCCTGGAATCCTTGTCAGGAGGATGTGAAGCCAAAGGAATATTAGCTTTATCACAGGCAGCAGCCTGAACTACCCCAACATGACTGCATTGTTGAGAAAGGAATTCTGTATCAGGGCCTGACAATGTATACCTTCTGTCCATCTTTTATCTACAGAGGCACAGAATTAGGAGCTTTTAAAATTTTAATTGTTTGTTTCTAAAAGACTTATGTAAAGGAATAGACAATCTCCTAGACTCTGGAATATCCATCATTTCTACAAAATCAGGCTCCTCTTGCTCATCCACAGCCTCTTCTAAAGGAAGCTGGAGGGTTTCAGCAACTTTTTTATAAAACATAAAATGAGATGGGGACTCAGACAGCATAGGGGGAGATTCTAAAGGTCTGTCTGGGGAGATGTCCGGTTCAATGGGCACACCCAGACCTTCCCAGCCACATTCATACTGTTCATAATCCTCCTCCCCCTCCTCTGGTTCATAAAATTCCTCAATATCATAATCCTGAACCACTGGGACCGGACGAACCGACCTTTTACCAGATAGTGGTGGTTCGGACGGACCCTGAGACAGTGACTGGACAATTTGTATGGCTTTTGCTATCTCTGCAGCAGTTGGAGAAGGAATTTTGGACTCCAGACCTGCTGATTTTCTTGTTTTCTTTACTGGAATTGGTTCCTCAGAACCAGCTTTTCTTTTGCCCGAGGAAGTCTGGCCCTGGTCAGAGGGCACTCCCTCTGGTTCGGTTGGCACCGAACCGGGCTGGCCATCCGGGTCAGCGGACTTTTTGGCCTCTCGCTCCCTGAGCCTGCCCAATCTTTTTTCCAGGGTGGCTGCAGGGAAATTCTTACATACCTGGCAGTCTGACTGGAGGTGGTCAAACCCCAGACAATAAACACATGTGGTGTGTGGGTCAGCCTTGGCAAAGACTTCCCCACAAACATCACAGTGTTGAAACCCAGTGGGCCCGGTTTTTCTTTTGGGTTTCTCAGACATAATGCCAGCCTAACCAAAAACTTGCCCTTTTAACGGCAGTGCCAGGCAAGACACCCTTATCGGTTCCTAACCGTGTCACGGGTATTGGAAAAAAACGTAATAAATCCTTTTTAGAACCGATAAGAACCGGAACCGCACTCTAAAATAGTAACTTTAGTTTTAAATGAGTTTTAATCCACTGATCGGTTCAAAACCGAACCGATAACTTACAAGTTCCACACAGACAAAACCTTCATTTACTTACTGTTACCACAGATAGAGCTTGAACCGAACGGTTTTATGTTAAATAAAACTATTCTCGTTAAATCCAACCGAGAAAACACTTTTAAACCGAGAAATGAACCGAGCAGAAGGAGAAATCTCCGAGCGACTGTTCACTGAGGCGGAGTAAAGAATCTGACAGTTCAAGTTTGAAATGACACAGATAGAGCTGCTCTCGTGCCAAAATTCTATTTTGGAATGGTTTTAACCATTTCACTCCGGGCAGTTCTAGAGCTGGATCAAACTGCTAATGTCTATAATATAGCAAGACTTCATGTTGTTTGAAAACTCTTGGCTCCGCCCATGACACCAGATCTTCCTTACCACTTGGAAGCTCAGGTTCCTCCTTAGCGCTCTGTGTATAGACTGGATCTAACTCTTGGTTCACCGAAATAATTTTAAAGTTTCCAGACTTGGGTCTACTTCTTCCTTGGCATTTCGTGAACAACTAGACTCCGGGTTTTTGGTGGTGCCCATGCGGGCGAAGATGTCCAGAACTGATCCGCCCTCCACGTGCATCTACTGCCTCGGGCTTGACCACGACCCACAGGCCTGCAAGTTGTGCAGGTCTTTTTCAGCGAACGTCCTTGAAGACCATGCTGCCTGGCTCCAACTTGGGCGCCCCAAGAAACGTTAGCCGCCAGTGAAGTCCAAGGAGGCCTGTTGGGTGGTGTCCGGCGGCCGGCTCGGCTGAGCAACTCAAGCAGATCACCCCGGGAGGAGGTGGCCCAGGCGCATCCTCATCTTCCTCGGTCATGGCATTTATCCCACCTCTTTGGGATCCTCCTACACAGCTTCTTTTAAGGAGCTTTTCCAATACCCTCCACGAAGGGTGAGGGCCATCCGGACACTCTTCTCGAGTCAAGGACTCGTAGGGTAGAAGTCCCACCGTCGAAATTACCGTGAGGCGGGAGGTCCCCTTTCCGGACAGTCGACACTCTACTTGACTGAGGTTGTGGCTAAGGCAGCTGGCTTCACGGTGTTCAGTCAGGTCAGCCGGCCGAGACACCCGTCGACGTAGTCGAGATTTTTCTCGACCCAGATGGGCTGTCGACTGGTGAAGCAGACAACCCTTCATCACCAGTTCCCCCAGTGGAAACCAAGGACTTGCCTGTGCCTCCTGTGCTGGAGTCCTCGGTCAAGGCTCCCGAACCGAGGGAGGAGAGGGTTTCCCACGCTCCCTCCCAGACGCACCCTTGGAAACACCGAGGGTCTCAGTCTCGGTCAGCCGATCCATGAACACCAGCGGTCTCTGTCTCTGCACCAAGAGAGGCGGGCTGGCGCTCTTCCTCTTCTTTCTCCTCCGAGAGGAAGGCTTCAGCACAAATTGCATCAACGCTATGAGGGTTTCTATGTGGCAGCTCCTTCTGTCTGGGAACAAGCAGGCGCCGTCGCCTTCCTCGAGCCTTTGAGTGCCGACAACCCGGGCCCGAAACACCTCCGGTGGTCGAGGTGCCCCAAGCCTGGGCGGCTGTTCGGCTGAAACCAGCTGCCCACGGTTGACAGTCGTTCCTTCTAAATGAAATCGGGGCTCCAACCATGATTCTCTGTCGGGTCAAGGTCTGCCCCAGCGGTTGTTGGTCACCTCTACTCCTGACCGCCCCTCGGGAGGTGGAGGGTGGCTCAGGCCCCAGGTAGCTCTTCGCAGACTCCTCGGAGTCCGATGACGACTCATCCCTGTTTTCCAGGCCCCTTGACCTGGAGTCCCCCGGGGGGGTAGTCGATGGACGAGAGCCCATCATCGTTCATGGGTCTGCTTCGGCTCATCTCGGAGTCCACCGGGATGCAGCTCGAGCCCGTATCCAAGCGGGCCAAGTATCCCCTCACGGAGATACTGGACCGAGGGGATTCTCCCACGGAGGCCTTTAGAAACATAGACAGACTGACTGCAGAAAAGGACCACTTGGCCCACCCAGTCTGCCCATTTCCCTACCTACTGGATAAGCTGCAGATTCTAGTTGACCAACAGCCTGCTTCCTGCAACCCCCCACTATAATTGCTTTGTGTCTGTCCCATGCATGTTTGAATTCCCCCACTGTTTTAGACCCAACGACCTCCTCAGGAAGGCTGTTCCATGTATCCACCACTCTCTCCGTGAAAAAAGAATTTCCTCACATTACCCCTGAGCCGTCCCCCCTCTATCTTTAAACTGTGCCCCTTGTTCTTACACATCTCTTTTTCTGAAAGATGCTACCCTCCTGGACTTTGTTGATTCCCTTGAGGTACTTGAACGTTTCTATCATGTCCCCTGTCCTCCTTTCATCAAGGGTATACATATTAAGCTCTCTCAGTCTCTCTTCATATGGTTTCTGATGTAGACCCTGCACCATTTTAGTTGCCCTCCTCTGGACTGCTTCCATCCTGTCTATGTCCTTGCGTAGATGAGGTCTCCAAAACTGCACACAGTACTCCAGATGGGGTCTCACCAACTGTCTGTATAGAGGGATAACCACTTCCCTTTTTCTACTTGTGATGCCCCTTCCTATGCATCCCAGTATCCCCCTGGCTCTCCTTACTGACTTTTCACATTGCTTACCCACCTTTAGGTCATCTGATATGACTACTCCCAGGTCCCTTTCCATTTTTGTTGTTGTTAGTACTCCCCTGCTATTGTGTACTCTTCCTGGGTTTTGTTTCCCAGGTGCATTACTTTGCACTTCTTTGCATTGAATCTAAGTTGCCATATGTCTGACCATTCCTCCAACCTTGCCAAGTCCCTTCTCATCTTTTCTACCCCCTCTTGCGTATCAACTCTGTTACAGATCTTTGTGTCATCTGCAAAGAGGCATACCTTTCCCTCCAGACCCTCTGCAATGTCACTTAAGATGTTAAAGAGGATTGGACCCAGTACTGAGCCCTGAGGTACTCCGCTAGTAACCCCCCTATCTTCAGAATGTGTTCCATTCACTATTACCTTCTGTGTCCTGTGTGCAGCCAGTTCACATTCAGGCTACCACCCTGGGACCCACTCCCAGGCTGGCTAACTTGATTATTAATCTTTTGCGGGACTGTGTCAAATGCCTTGCTAAAGTCTAGGTAGGCCATATCCACAGCCCCTCCTGGTCTATTACTTTGGTCACCCAGTCAAAGAAATCAATTAGATTAGTCTGACATGACCTTCCTGCTGTAAATCTGTTGCTTGGGTCCTGTGCCCCGTTTGCCTCTAGGTACTCACAATTCTTTCTTTCAGAAGTGATTCCATCATTTTCCTACCACTGAGGTCAAACTTACAGGTCTGTAGTTTCCTGCTTCTGCCTTGCTCCCACTTTTGTAAAGGGAATCACATCTGCCCTCCTCCAGTCCTCAGGTACCACCCCATCCTGCCATGATTTGTTAAAAAGTGTGGTCAGTGGTGTCACTAGGTCCCCCTTAGTTCTTTTTAGGATTCTGGGGTGAATCCCGTCAGGCCCATTGCTTTGTCCACCTTGAGTTTTAGGAGTTCTTTCAGGACTCTTTCTTCTGTGAATGGACTGGTATCAACCCCTACCCAGAGTGCTTCTATTGTCTGGTTTAGGTAACTGCTCCTCATCTTCTTTGTGAATACTGAGCAAAAGTATTCATTCAGTATCTCTGCCTTTTCACTGTCTCCTCTGCCCACCTCCTCTCCTTTATTAATCTTCACTATCCTCCCTTAACCTTTCTATGCTCCTAATGTACCTATAAAAGGTTTTATCCCCTTTTGACCGAGTTGGCTATTTTTTCCTCGGTTTGTGCCTTTTGCTATTCTGACTGCCTTTCCTACTTTTCTGCTTTAATTGATACAGTTCCCGTCGTGCTCCTCTGTGATTCCTTATACTTTTGAATGCAGCCTTTTTCTCCTTAACCTTCCTGCCACCTCTTTTGAGAACCATAGTGGTTTTTACTCAGCTTTGTTTTCTTTGTTTTACACAAAGCTTGTTGCCTCTATGATGGCAGTTTTGATTTTTCTCCATTGTTCTTCCACCTCCTATTTGGTCATTTTTAGTGCATTCTTCAGGTGTTCACCCATTTTGCCAAAGTCAGCCCTTCTAAAAGTCCAGTATCCGGTGGCTGAAGCCATTGTTGGCCCAGCCTTGGAGCTCTGGCAGCGGCTAGCTTCCTGTCACTACTACACCCGGCCAGGATGGCCAGGAAGTATCATGGTCCCTACTGGCTCTTTGTCGGTTTTGAATACCCCTTTACAGAGGGTTGATGCATGATAGTGTTTTTCCGGCGTTCTGGGAAAGCTAGGAATGGATAAGCCCCCACAAGGAGTCCAAAAAGCTGAACTATGCCAGGCGCAAGGTGTACGCTGCGTCCTCCCTCGGCCTCCGTCAGGCCAGTTCAGCCGTACTGATGGCGCACTTCTTCCACGCCTTCATGGGCTCCCTGGATGAGGTGATTCCTCATCTCCCGGCTGATCTGCAGACTACGGTCAAGCAGATGCGGGATCAGGGAAGGGCAGTGGCGAAATAGCAGCTCCAAATGGCTCTCGATATCGGAGACCCCCTGTGCCCGGCCAGTAGCGGCCGCAGTGGCCATGCGCCGCTGAGCCTGGCTGAGGATATCCACCTTTACGGCGAATACCCAGGACAAGTTAGCAGACGTCCCCTTCTTGGGGACCGACCTGTTCATCGCTGGAGTGGAAGGCCACCTCCAGAGGATCGAAAAGACTAATGCCACCTTGGACTCGGTCACGTCTGCTCAGAAGGACAAAGGCCGTCGACAGCAGCATAAGTCCTTTCGACCTTCTGCCCCTGCGGCACGTCTGGCCCAGCAACACCAGCATCAGGGCCAGCAGGCTCGCACTTGGCACCCCAAAGCCAAGCCTGCAGCTTCCTCCAACAGGAAGCAGGGAGGAAAAAGCCCAGGAGGTCCCTTGGCCGGTCCTTCCTCCAAGCCTGCCCAGTGACGGGTTGAGGGTGTTGCCCACAGCCACGTCCGCTTCCCCTGGGTTCCCCCATGGGGACGGCTCTGCCACTTCTTTCCTGCCTGGTCCGCTATCACCAGGACCGTTGGGTGTTGGAGGTGGTAGGAAAGGATCTGCCTCTGGGATTGAGCAGGCCACACCCTTCCGAGCCGTCGCCCACAGGGGGCTACTGGGTTCGCTGAGCCTCGTTGGCTCGTCGAGCCGACACTGCCCTGCTCCTCAAAGGAGGTGATCAGGAAGGTGGCGGATCCTCCACCAGACCCAGGTTTGTGTCCAGGTACTTCCTGGTCCCGAACTGGACGGGGCTGGCACCTCATTCTAGACCTGCACGACCTGAACAGGTTCCTAAGGTCTCAACCTTCAGGATGGTCACTCTGGCTCAGATCATTCCATCCTTGGAACAGGCATGTGGTTCTGTTCTCTGGACCTCAGGACCGTTCTTTCATGTCCCAATCCATCCGTCCCACCAGCGATTCCTCCGCTCAGAGCAGAGGGTCCCCACGAGTTCCGGCCATGCCCTTCGGCCTTCTCTAGCTCCCAGGGTCTTCACCAAATGCATGGCAGTGGTAACAGCATTCCTGTGGCCGAAGGGTACTGGGTGTACCCCTACCTGGACGACTGGCTGATTGCGGCCTCCTCCAAATGGAGGTGGAGCGTCCAGGATCTGGCCCTCCAGGTTTGCTCTCAAGTTGGCCTCCTTATCAACGAGGCCAAGTCGAACTCGTGCCAAAGCAGGTGATCCAATTCCAGGGCAGAGCTCGACTCTCTGCGAGCCAGAGCATGGCTCTCGGCAGACAGGGCCGAGGTTCTTTCCTCCTTTGCCCAATCATTTCAGGTTGGGCAACTGCGTCCTGCCCGGGACTTCCTGTGCCTCCTGGGCCTCATGGCGGCCTGCACCAGCGTGGTCCGTTGGGCCCGTTGGCACATGCGTCCCCTAAAATGGGGACTGGCCAGCCAATGGTCACAGCGCTCCGGTCTTTTGGATCAGCCAGTGATAGTGACCCAGGAGATGTGGAACGCCTCCAGTGGTGGATCGCTCCAGCTCATCTGCAGGAGGGCATCCTGCTTGTTCCGCCCCGAGCCAATCGTCTCTATCGACCGATCCCTCTCTGATGGGTTGGGGTGCCCATCTGGGGGAGCACAGAGCGCACGGCCTCTGGTCCCCTCGGGAGTCCCGATGCCACATCAACCTGCTGGAGCTTTGAGCGGTTCATCTAGCCCTCACTGCCTTCGCTCCATTTGTACGGGGTCAAGTGGTCCAGGTCCAGACGGACAATACCACGACCATGTACTACCTAAACCTGCCAGGGCGGGATGAGCTCCATGCCTCTGTGCAGTGAAGCTCTCCGCATTTGGTCCCTCGTGCGCAGCCTGGAGGCGGATCTCCTTGCCATCCATGTGGCAGGAGCCTCCAACATTCTGGCCGATGCCCTAAGCCGGATAGGGCTGCGTCCCATGAGTGGTCTCTCCTGCCGGAGGTAGTACAAGATCTGTTCTCCCACTGGGGCATGCCTCAGGTGGACCTGTTTGCTCCAGGAGAATGCGAGTTGAGACTGTTTCATGCCCGCCCCTCAGCAGGGCTCGCTGCAGGGGGATGCCTTCTCGAGGCCGTGGACCCCGGGCCTCTTCTACGCCTTTCCCCCATTTCCCTTGATCCACAAGGTGCTTCTCAAGGCGAGGAGGGACAAGGCACAGGTGATTCTGGTAGCCCCAGACTGGCCCCTGCCAGTTCTGGTATCCAGATCTCCTCAGTCTCAGCTCCAGGCTCCCGAGGTGGCTTCCAGCCCACCTGGACCTGATCTCAGTCAATCAGGGGAAGGTATTCCATCCGGACCTTCAATCCCTGCACCTGATGGCCTGGTTCCTGAGCGGCTAGAGTTCCAGGCCTTGGGTCTTTCCGACGAGGTCCTCAACGTTGTTGAGGCTTCCCGTAAGGAGTCGACCAGAAAATGCTATGCCTTTAAATGGAAGAGATTCTCCATTTGGTGTCAGGGAAAGGGCCTGGACCCTTCCTCCTGCTCCTTGGCAAGCATTCTGGACTACCTATGGTCCCTTTCTCAGCAAGGGCTTCGGTCAAAACAATTGGAGAGTCATTTATGTGTGCCTTAGTATGCTCTATGTAGTAGCTAAGAGCCCTTTTAACATCCAAACTGTGTAATCTTCTTTCTCCTGAAGAAGAATGGTCAGTGAAGAACACAGGGAGAGATATAGACTGGTTCAGATGAAAATCCGATACCACCTTGGGCAAGAACCTCCTATTGGTTCGTAGGACCACTTTATCCCTATGGAAGGATATGAAGTCATGTTACATAGAAACACAGAAGCTGACGGCAGATAAGGACTGCAAGGCCCATCCAGTCTGCCCATTTCTTTTTTCTACCTTATAAATGTGCCATCGGCCTTTGCTCTGTCAGTGGCCTATCTATTCATAGTCATTTGTATTGCTCCCTTATGCCTATCCCATGCCTGTTTGAAGCCCTGCACTGTATTCATAGCCACCACTTCTTGAGGTAGGCCATTCCATGCATCCACCACCCTTTCTGTGAAAAAGAATTTCCTCACATTCCCCCTTAATGTCCCCCCTAATCTCATGCTGTGTCCTCTTGTCCTGCTATTTTTCTTATATTTAAACATGTTAGACTCTTTCACCTTGTTAATGCCCTTAAGGTGTTTGAATGCCTCGATCATATCACCTCTCTCCCTCCTTTGCTCAAGGGTATACATATTGAGCTCTGTTAATCTGTCCTCATATGTCTTCTGATGCAGTCCCTGCACCATTTTGGTTGCTCTTCACTGGACTGCCTCAATTTGGTTAATGTCCTTGTGAAGGTGTGGCCTCCAATACTGCGCAGTACTCCAGATGGGACCTAACCAGTGTCTTGTAAGAGGGATTATTACTCCTCTTACGACTTAGATACCCCTACTAATACACCCTAACACCCCCTAGCCTTACCTACTGCTTTAGAGGTCTGCTTGATGATTTCAGGTCATCAGTGATGATGATGCCCAAGTCTCTTTCTTCCTTTGTGACTGCTAGCAACTCCTCCCAGCCTATAGGTGGCTTCAGGGTTTCTCTTCCCTATGTGCATGATCTTGCACTTCTTTGCATTAAATCCCAGTTGCCACTCTTCTGACCATTTTGCTAGTTTATCCAGATCTCTTCTCATTCTGCCCACCCCATCTGGATCATCTACTCTGTTGCAGATCTTGGTGTCATCTGCAAACAGACAAGCCTTACCTCTAGTCCATCTGCAAGGTCACTAATGAAGATGTTGAAGAGGACTGGCCCAGGACTGATCCCTGAGGTACCCCACTTGTGACTTGCATCTCTTCTGACTGTATACCATTTACCACCACTCTGTTTTCTGCCCGTCAACCAGTTTGCCACCCAGTTGACCAACTTCTGACCCACCCCGAGCCTACCCAGCTTATTTATCAATCTTCTATGTGGAACAGTGTCAAAAGCTTGCTGAAGTCAAGGTAGGCGACATCAACTGCTCCCCTTGGTCCACCACTCTGGTTACCCAGTCAAAGAAATCTATGAGATTAGTGTGACAGGACCTTCCTTTTGTAAACCCATGCTGTCTTGGATCCTGTGCCCCTATGGATTCCAGGTGTTGCACTATCCTTTCCTTAAGGAGTGCCTCCATAATCTTGCCCACTACTGAGGTAAGACTGACTGGTCTGTTTCCTGCCTCCTCCCTGCTACCACTCTTGTGAGCGGGATCACATGAGCCCTTCTCCAGTCTTCTGGGACCTCTCCTGTGCTCAGAGACTCACTAAACAGTTCTGCTAATGGCTCTGCTAGTTCCACCTTTAGCTCCTTAGGTACCCTGGGATGTATGCCATCAGGTCCCATTGCCTTATCCACCCTGAGCTTAGCAAGCTCTTGTAGGACCCTTTCTTTTGTGAAGGGAGTAGTGCTCACCTCCCTCCCCTGTGTCCATGATGCTGAGCTGTGGGCCCTGCCCTACCTTCTCTTCAGTAAATACTGAGCAAAAGTATCTATTTAGGATAGATGCCTTTACAGGGTCCTCCTCACATGCTCCCTTTTCTCCATTAAGCTTAGCAATACCCCTCTGGACTTTCTCCTTTCACTAATGTATCTATAGAAAGTCTTGTCACCTTCTTTTACTGTTCGTGCTAGTTTTTCCTCAGTTTAGGACTTTGCCTGCCTTACTGCCTTCCTTGCTTCCTTAGGGAGTTTGGTATGCCTCCTATCTTCATCCCGTTGTGTTCCCTTTATATTTCCTGAAGGCCAGCCTTTTGGCTCTGACCTTTTCTGCTACTGTATTTGAGAACCAAAGTGGTTTCTTCTTCTTTTGCACTTCCTTTTCTGTCTAACACAATGGGATGTTGCTTCAAGTATTGCATCCTTAAGGCTTGCCCACTTTGCCTGTACCCCCTCACCTGTGTTTCTTTTGCCAGGGCTAGCTTAACTCTGTTGGCCATCTTATCAAAGTCAGCTCCTCTGAAGTCCCATATTTTTGCCTTGGAATGGGATGATTTAGATGTAGTAGCCAAATTGAACCATACCATGTGATGGTCACTGGCCCTCAGGTGACCTTCTACCTGGAGATCTGTGATCCCTTCCTTGTTAGTCAGTACTAGATCTAGGATAGCCCTGTCTCTCGTGGGTTGCTGTACCAGTTTGAGGCCCTCCCCCTGCACGGAATCCACTATGTGTCTAGTTCTGACAGATATTCCTGCTGGTATTGACCAATCTGTATCTGGCATGTTGAAGTCTCCCATTATCAGAACCTCCCTTTAGCTGTCATGTTTTGTATATCTTCTAACAGTAATGTGTCTATGTCCTCCCTGGTCTGGGGCCTGCAGACAACCCCAGTTCTTATGGCTGTTCCATTTCCTGTTCCAGGTGACCCACAGTTCTTCTGGCTCCTTATGTATATTCAATTTCTGTAGCTTTGATATTTTCATTGACATACAGGGCCACTCCAGCTTCCTTTTTGCACCTCGGTCTCTTCTGAACAATACATAGCCAGGTACTGAAGTCTCCCAAGTGTGGTTACTGGTAAGCCACGTCTACTAATTGCTACTATGTCCAGTTTAGCCTCTGATATTATTGCCTGCAGGTCTGGGATCTTATTTCCCAGGCTGTGAGCATTTGTGTACATGATTTTCCATTGGCCAGATTTTGGTGTGTTAGTTGTTGGGTGAGGTTTGGCATTACCCCTGTGCGTCGTATGGTGAGACAAACCTTTTTTCTTACCTGGTGATGCAAATGAACTGCAAACATGCTGAATCCCTGTTTGACCACTAGCTGAGGGGGGAGGGGTGTTCTTCCCAATCGACGTATGGGGTGCTGCACCCCTCTCCCCATTTGCTAGTTTAAATATTAGCAAATATCTTGTTCTTGTAAATGTTCTTCTGACAACGTCTGTAATTCATTAATCCTCCTGGCCGAAGTAATGGCTACCAGGAAAACTGTTTTCCAGGTCAAGTATTTCAGCTCAGCCGAAGCCATGGGTTTAAAGGGGGGCTGCATGAGCTGTGCAATGCAGACATTAAGATCCCAAGCAGGGGTCGCTTCTCTAAATGGAGGGTTTGTATGAACCAGACCCTTGACAAACTTTTTAAACACATGATGAGAGGCCAGGAAAGAACCCTTCCCTGCTGAAAGGAAAGCAGAAACTGCTGCTAGGTGAACCTTTAGAGTTGTAGGCCTAAGGCCTAGGCCATTGAGGTGAACCAGATAATCTAAGGCTGCTGAGATGCCTGCAGAATCAGGGACAATGCCTTTCTGAGAACACCAAATGGTAAACCTCTTCCATTTGGAATCATAAGTCTTTCTAGTAGATGGTTTCTTGGAAACCTTCAGAATATCCATGACTGCCTGAGAAAGATGCAGTTCTGCATATTCTAGCTCCTCAAGAGCCAGGCCTTGGGACTGGGATACCAGATCCTCCTCTGGGAAGAGGACAGAAGATTGTGTCTCTTGGGAAGGGACAGAGGACGAGACGCTGTCAGTGAAAGGAGCAGATGGTATCAAGCCTGTCTGGCCCAATCTGGAGCCACTAGGATCACTGTGCAAGGCTGAGTTCTGATCTGTATCAGGACTCTGAACAGCAGAGGGAATGGAGGGAAAGCATAGAGGAACCTGCCCTTCCAATCCAAAAATCAGGGCATCCTGGGGTACAGTTCCCAGGAGAGGAGGTCTGCAACAGAACGGAATGAGTTGGTGATTGTCCAGGGCTGCAAAGAGATCTATCTCTTGAGTGCCCCATCTGGAGAAGATGATCTGCAGTATGAGGGAATTCAGGGACCATTCGTGATGTCCCTGGGATATTCTATTCAGAGCATCTGCCAGCACATTGTCCTTCCCTGGAAGGTGAACTGCTACTAGGGAAGTCTGAAGAGAATAGGCCAGAGACCATAGTTTCATGGCTTCCGTGCTCAAGGCCGAGGACCGAGCGCCTCCTTGTTTGCTGATGTACCACATTGTGGTGGTGGTGTCTGTTCTGACTTGGACCACTTTGCCCCTGACCAAGTCTGAGAAGTTCTGAAGGGCTAGGAAGACTGCCCAGAGTTCCAGGAGATCGATATGGAGGAGAGACTCCTGTGGAGACCAGATCCCCTGAGCTGTCAGGGCTCCCAGGTGGGCTCCCCAACCTAGGAGGGATGCATCCATAGTTAGAACCACTGATGGGACTTGAGGGAGAAATGGAACCCCTTGTCCGAGGTTGTCCTGGTCCAGTCACCAATGGAGAGCTTGGACTAGAGTCCGAGTCACTGGAATTAGTTTGGTAAGTGAATCCTTCTTTTGAGCCCAGAAGGACCTTAGGTGAAACTGAATGTCTCATCTGGAACCTTGCTCCCTGCACCACAGCAGTGGAAGCTGCCATATGGCCCAGAAGCTGGAGGAAATGCCTTGCTGGGCGGGAGACCGGGAGGTCGAAAGGATGAAGCAAGATCCACCAGGGCCTTCACCCTTGCCAGGAGAAGGAAAGCTTTTGCTTGTACAGTGTCCAACTCTATGCCTATAAAGGTGAGAAGCTGAACTGATTCGAGGACATACTGGAAGACTGAGAAGAACCCCCAGGGAACGGAGTAGATCCTGGGTAGTCTGTAGAGTTGACCTGTAGAGACGACTGCCCCACGATGAGCCAGTAGTCCAGATATGGGAAGATGGTGATACCCCGTCTTCTGAGGTAAGCCACCACTACTGCAAGGCACTTTGTGAACACCCTTGGAGCTGATGTTAGGCCCGAATGGCATGGCTCTGAATTGGTAATGGCCTGAAGGCAACTCGAACCTGAGGTATTTTCTGTGGGAGCACCTGATAGAAATATGGAAGTCGGCATCCTCTAGGTCCAGAGATGCTAGCCAATCTCCAGGCCTTAGAGAGGGAAGGATTATTCCCAGAGTTACCATTTTGAATTTTGGCTTTAAAATGTGTTTGTTCAAATACCTTAGGTCTAGGACGGGTCGCCACTCCCCTGTTTTCTTTGGGGGTAAGGAAGTACCTGGAGTACAGTCCTTTTCCCCTGTGTTGAGCAGGAATCTCCTCTGCAGCTCTGAGAGCTAGAAGAGAGGAAACCTCTGACTCTACGGCAATGGTTTCTAAGGCTGATGCAAGTGGAAAAGACTTGGCCCTCTTTTTTGGAAACTTTTTGAAGCTGAGGGCCAGTCCCTGGCTTACTACTTCCAGGACCCACTTGTCTGAGGTCAAACTTCCAGGCCTGGAAGTAGTAAGCCAGCCTGCCTCCTACTGGAAACGGGGAGTCGACCCGGGCTGACACATCAGGGTGTCTGCTTGGTAGGAGCCTTAGACCGACAGGAGGAGGGAGCAGCCCTGCTCATCCCCCTCCTGCCCCTCCCTCTGAAGAACCCCCTCTGTAGGAAGGGAAAGGAGGCCTGGGCTTGGTAAAAAGGCCTGTGAAAGGGCCTGCCCCTACCCCTAGACTGCTGCTTTTGAGGAGTGCCTTGTCTTTCCTTGGCCTGTGCACTCCTGTACGTGGTCCTGTATTCATCCATTTTCTTCATGTAAGCCTTTGTTTGCTCCCCAAACAGAGAGTTACCCACTACACGAAAATCCATAGCCTTAGTTTGGGTATCCTGTGAAAGGCTAGTACATCTGAGCCAAGCATGTCTTCTGAGAGACACAGATGTAGCCATGACTCTAGATGCCACATCACTGGAGTCCACAGCAACATGAAATTGCATTTTTGATGCCTCAGTTTCATCAGAAGCCACCTCCTCCAGCTCTTTGGCTAGCTGGGGAGAGGCCTGTTTAGCCAGTTTCAGAACCGTATCCCATCTGGATTTCTGGTATCTGGCTGTGTAGACCATATAAGCAGCCTGTCTGAGTCCCAGAGAGGATACCAAGTATTGTTTTTTTGGCCATGGCATCCACTTTCCTGGAGTCTTTATCCGGGGTGTGTGAAGCCAAAGGAATGTTAACCCTGTCAAAGGCTGCAGCCTGCACTACCCAAACATGGCTGCTATGACTATAAAGGAACTCTGCAGATGATCCTGATAACATATACCTCCTGCCCATTCTCTTGTCCACAGGAGGTTTAGAATTAGGAGTTTATAAACATTTTGTGTGTCTGTTTCCACAAGGATTTATGAAGAGGGACAGACGGCCTTTTGGACTCTGGGATGTCCATCATTTCCACAAAAATCAGACTCTTCCTCCTCCACTGCAGCTTCAACTGAGGGAAACTACAGGGTTTGTGCCACCTTTTTGTAGAACAAAAAATGTGAAGGGGACTCAGAGCCTGGGAGGAGAGACACCCGAGGGCCTGTCTGGGAAGAATGTCCAGTTCAATAGGCACATCCAGACCCCTGGTCGTCGTCGCGCCACCTCCACCACCACCACCGGGATAGTCATCTCCCTCCCACCTCATAAGCGTCTGGATCATAATCCAGAGGAGTTGGATCCGACCGCCTAACCGGCAGTACCGGTTTGGACGGAACCGGTCTAAGCAACTGAACAATGCTAATCGCTTTGGCTATTTCATCCGCGGTTGGAGAGTGTGATACAGGATCCGAACCGGCAGACTTACGCTTCTTTTTTGATGGAATTGACCCCTCGAGGTCGGCTCTCCTTTGGCCCGAGGAGGTATCGCCTAGGTCAGTAGGCACCTCCTCAGGTTCGGCCGCAACCGAACCGGGCTGGCCATCCAGATCTACGGACTTCTCGGCCTCCCTTTCCTTCAGCCTACTCAGTTTTTGTCTAGAGTGGATTTAGGAACGTTTACAGATTTGGCAGTCTGACTTGAGGTGGTCAAACCCCAGACAAACACAGATGAGGTGGGGGTCAGCCTTAGCAAAGGCCTCCCCACACTCAGTACAGTGTTGAAACCCAGTGGGACCGGTTTTCTTCTTGGGTTTCTCAGACATGGCCAACCTAACAAATTACCCTATTGCAGCTTTCAAGCCAGGTAATACAATAACCGACTGGTTACAAACCATGTCACGGGCTTTTTAAAAGAACCAGTAAAAGGTCAGGTTCTTTTGAAACCGATCGGTACCAGAACACCACTGTAATCCCAGAATTAAAATTAAACAATGTAACAAGATCGGTTCCAAACCGGACCGACCAGAAAGAAACCGAGGAAAAGAACAATTTCCAACTTTTTCACAAAAATAAAACAGTCACTACCTATCTGCACACCACCTGTACCATAGAGAAGAGGCTGGAAATCTGAAAATAACAAAATTATACGGTTTTAACAGAATGCTTTTACTTTTACTGAACCAAGCAGAGGAAATCTCCGGAGCGACTTCACTGTTTGACAGTTACACTGGAAGTACCACAGACAGAGGTTTGAAAACCAAGCTCAACGTTCTATGCTTCTGCATAGTTAACTCTTTCCTCTCCGTGGCAGTTCATGTGCTGGGGCTAACTGCATTATGTCAGAATACAGCAAGACTTCAAGTTGTTTGAAACAGCTCCTGCAGCAGGTTACACCATTAGGACTGATTCCCAAGCAGTTAGGGAACTACCTCCAGATCGGGAGGAGGAGGATAGGAGAGATCCTGGTGTGGACCAGATTTTATGACACAAGTCCTTGGAAGACAGCCAAGTCGAAACCTGCTCTGCGCCTAGAAGCAATATCCAAACTGTAGTGCCTGATAAAGGTGTGTACAATGCTCCAAGTAGCTGCTGCGCAGATGGCTGATGCGGAAACGTTCTTAAGCGCTGCAAAGGAGGTAGCCACCCCCCTCGTGGAGTGTCCCTTAGCCGGTCCCGGTATGGGTTTATTGCACTTCTGGTAACAGAACGAAATGCATTTAACAAGCCATCTGGAGAGCGATTGCTTCGACACAGGCGCACCCTGCATCCTGTGCGCAAACTATACAAAGAGCTGGTCTGACTTGCGATTGGATCTGGTTCTGGCCAGATAGTATCCGACGCTCCTATGTACATCTAAGGTGTGCAACAGGGCTTCTCCTCTGTTAGAATGGTTGGGGTAGTACACCAGAAGGTAGATATCCTGGTTGAGAGTTACAGCCGAGACCACCTGGGGAAGAAACTTAGGATTTGTCCTTAAGGACACCCTGTCCTTTATGTGCAAAGATAGGAAAATTACGTACCTACCGTAATTCTTGATCTTCTTGGACGAGTCTCCACCACTCATTCACACGCCCACCCTCCATCCCCCGAGCTCACCGCTGTATTGGTCTTCACTCCCTCAAATCTTTAGGCCGTGAGGACTTCTTTGCTGACCCTTCTTACACGGGTCATACAGACTATCTTATGTCCGTTTTTTAATGTTGGGTTTACTCTTTACGTTAGTTGCGCTGCACCTCCTTGGTAAAAAAGGTACTGAGGCGGTTGGAGGGTCGTCGCCGAGATGGTCATTACCGCTCGAGCCGCTGCTCGCGGCGCCGTGTCTCGCGGCGCCGTCTCTCGCGCCGACCCTCCAGCAAAAAGTTTGCTCCCAATGGGTCTTAGTGCCTCCGGCGCTAATCCCCACTAGTGTGAATGAGTGGTGGAGACTCGTCCAAGAAGATCAAGAATTACGGTAGGTACGTAATTTTCCTATCTTCCTGGACATAAGTCTCCACCACTCATTCACACTAGTGGGAGAGTACCAAGCTGATAATCCCCCAAAAGGGCGGCAGGAGAGCCAGAGCTCACGCGTCTAAGATAGAAGCCATTAAGGATAGTTCTGCCGATGCGGAATGTCGCTAGCATGAACATCCAGTGCATAGTGTAACTGAAGGTATGCACTGAGCTCCAGGTATGCGGCATTGCATATATCTGCAATTGGAACATTGCAATTCATAGGGATGCTGCAAGGATCACTTAGTAGAGTGGGAGAGCGACACTCTACCTTCTAATTTAACTTGAGCCATGGAATAGCAATGTGCAAGGCATGCCACTAACCATGAAGAGATGCATCTAATAGCGACAGGTTGACCCAGCCGGGTGTCGCTGAAAGAAACGAACAGTTGCTGAGTCTTGCGAACATCCTTGGTTCTATCTAAATAGAACCGCATGTCTCTTAACATCCAAGGAATGAAAGCTTGCGCCCTTCATTTTGGAAATTAGTGAAGTAAGCGGAAGTACCAGAGGTTGGTTTAGATGGAATTCTGACACAACCTTGGGAAGAAATTTAGGATGAGTACGAGAACTACCGTGTCTTTATGGAATACAGTATACGGAGGGTCCGTAACCAGGGCATGTATCTCAGAGACCCCGCAGGCTGAGGTAATGGCCACCAGGAAGGCAGTCTTCCAGGTAAGAAATTTTAGCTCACAGGTAGCTAAGGGTTCGAAAGGCTTCCGAGTGAGCATGTCCAGCACCAGGTTAATGTCCCAGGCTGCAACTGGACGCTTAACAGGGGGTCTGGTATGGAGAATCCCCTTAAGAAATCTCTTCACCATAGGTAACTGAGCCAGAGTTAAGGAAGAAACCGCTCATGGAACGCTGAGATGGCACTAAGGTGAACTTTAACTGTGGAGTACTGAAGACCCAAGTTTGACAGGTCCAAAGATACTCCAGAACCTTGCCAGGAGGACAGGAAAAGGGATTCCAAGAGGATTTTGACACCAGAGAGAAACGTTTCCATTTGGAGCGTGACTTTCTGGGTGGCTGGCTTCCGAGCAGCCAGAAGGATGTCTGAGACTCTACGAGAGACGTTGAACCGATTCACTTCTATCTCTTCAGGAGCCAAGCATGAAGGTGAAGTGATTTCAGGTTGGGATGGACCAACTAACCCTGAGTCAAAAGACTGATTTGCAAAGGAAGTGGTCTCGAGAGGCTGCCAACATACTGTTGAGTAGAGGAAACCATAGTTGCCGAGGCCAGGAAGGAGCAATGAGAATCATCTTGGTCCCCTGAAACTCGAACTTGAGGAGTACTCTCTGGATTAGAGGAAGTGGTGGAAAGGCGTAAAGAAAGCGTTCTGTCCACCGCAGCCTGAACGCATCCTGACAGAAAATGCCAGGCCCTGGATTTCTGGAGCAGAAGAGAGGCAGTTTTGCGTTGAGTGGGGATGCAAAAAGGTCCAGGTCTGGAGTCCCCCACTCTGAGAACAGGGACCGAGCTACGGCTGGATCGAGAGACCACTCGTGAGGGTCTGCCTCCGTTCTGCTGAGGTGATCTGCTAGGGTCGTTTGTATACCTGGCAGATAAACCGCTTGAATCAGAGACTTGTGCTCCAAGCACCACTCCCACACCCTCATTGCTTCCCTGCAAAGGGATAAGAATGAGCACCGCCTTGCTTGTTGATGTAATACATCACTGCTTTGTTGTCCGTTTGAAGGAGAATGTTCTTGTGACAAAGGACATCCTTCAGAGCTCGGATTGCATAGAGGACCGCCTCATCTCCAGGACATTTATGTGGAGATGAGTTTCAACTGAGTCCATACACCTTGAGTGTGGAGGAGAGACAGTGAGCTCCCCATCCCATTAACGATCGCCTGTGGTGATGGAGATCTGATGATCCGGGGAGCAAAGGGGAATCCTTCCAGGAGATTGTTTCTTGAGACCACCAGGTGAGAGACCTTCAAGGGCTCTGTCACCTTGATGGGATAAGACTGGGGGTGAGAGATCGGGGACCACTGAGTGGAGAGCATCCATTGGGTGGTTCTCATGTGCAGTCGGGCCAGAGGGACAGTGAAGACCGAGGACGCCATGAGACCCAACATGCGTTGCATCGAGAGAGCTGTAACCGATTGGTTCTCCCTGATGTAACGGGCCATTCGAAGGATGTCGAGTCTTCTGTCCTCTGGAAGGAAAGCCTTCGCTGAAGAGGTGTCTAGAAGCATCCCTATGAAAAGGAGCCTTTGGGAGGGTTGCAGTTGAGATTTTTTCAAATTCAGCAGAACTCCCATGGACGTGAGAAGACGAGAAGTCGTTGCACGGCTTCCAAAGTCCCTTGGCTGGAAGGGCTTGCTAGAAGCCAATCGTCCAGGCAGGGAAACACTGAACGACTTTCCTGAGATGCTACCATGAGGACTGCACAACACTTTGTAAAAACTCGCGCCGAGGATAGCCCAAAGGCAGGACTCTGAACTGATAATGCTGACCAAAGCTACAAACCTGAGGAACTTGCGGTGGGTCGGGTGGATGGGGATATGCTGGTAAGCATCCTGCATATCCAGAGAGGCCAGCCAGTCGTGCTGATGCAGCAAGGGTAACAGGGTACCTAGGGAAATCATCTTGAATTTCTCCCTGGGGAGGAATTTGTTTAACTTTCTGAGGTCTAGAATGGGCGCATCCCCAGATTTCTTTGGAACCAGAAAGTAATGGGAGTAGAACCTGTGTTTCATGATGCGGGGGCACCAGTTCTATTGCCCTGTTGTTCAGAAGGCCCTGGATCTCCACGTGAGGAGGTCTGACTGAGAGGCCGACAACCTGGGTTGTCGTCTGGGAGGACAATTCGGGGTTTCAAGAAATTGAGAGAATAACCTCGCTAATTATCGAAGGACCCATTTGTCCGAGTTATGGACTTCCACTGGTTGTAGAAGTACATCAGGCGACCTCCCACTGAGGAGAAAGTTCCACCTCGGGCAGAGTGGATGGAACTTGGGCCAACGATCATAAGGTAGCGCTGGGAGCTTTAGGCCCTGCACTTTCTGCTGCGCCTTCTTTTGAGGTTGGGCAGGTTGGCTTTTATGGAGCTTCCTGCCTCTGCCTCGAAAGGACTGACGACTATGAGAACTGACGTCTGTTCACATGCCCCCAGAGAGGGGCAGGCGGAGGTCTGGCCAACTTAATGGCCGATCTAGTCTTCTGAGTGGCCTCTAAGGCTTGCTCCACCTGAGGGCCAAAAGAAAGGAGCCATCAAAGGCAGCGCCATCACCTGCTACTGAGCATCATTCGTGAAGCCAGATCGCAGCCAGGAATGGCGCCAGTACAAATCGCGGCTGCTGAAGCAGTGTCGAAGCGTCCATGGCGGCTTTGACCTGTTGGTTATTGGACTCAATACCTCTAATAACGGTCAGAAGAAGCTCTGACTTGGAATCCGAATCTGGAAGGCTTGACCATTCTTTTCATAAGTGCCACAGGATATACTCATACTGAGAAAAATAGCCTTGATAACTGGTCACATACTTAGAGTGGAGGCAGCAAAGACTCTCTTACCTAATGTATCAATCTTACGAGACTCTTTGTTAATAGGTCGAGCTGTAGTAGTTGAGGAAGAACGACCTTGTCATTCTCTGCCAGGACTACAATAGGATCCGCAAAGGCTTGGGATGCCAAAATGGGACGATCCTTGGGAGCTGAATACTTCTTATCAATGGATTTAGCCACTGAGGGAATAACAGCAGGATTATTCCATACCATTTGAGACAGCGTCTCGAAGGAAGGCTGGATCGGAGGAGTCAAATCCGTAGGGATCTCCGAAGCATGAAGATACTGGAGTCTTAATATCTTCCCAGGATCGATGTCTGTAGTCTGGAGAGAGAGAGTGGATCCCAGGTTCTTCAACAGAGACTTAAAGGACAGGTCCTCGACCACAGGCTCTGTAGCAAAGAAAGATCCTGTTTCCTCCACTTCATCACCCAACCGAAGGTCTGGGTCAGGCTCAACATCATCTCCTGATGGTCCAGAAAGGACTGTTTGGACAGGAAAGGAGTGAAAATTAGGAGAGGAGGAAATAGCAGAAAACAAGGAGAGTCCCATGGCTGCCGCGCCGTAGACGGCAAAACGGGCTGGTGACGGCACCAGGAGGCGACGGGCGTCAAGAGGCATGCTGCCCCGCAGCGCGGCGACGGCGCCGGGCCGCACTGGCGCTGGCGACGACGCCGCCAACGGGCGCCGCTTATCTAACGGGGCACCACTGGCGGCACCGCTGAGATCTCTGCCGGGCCGCAAGACCCAGCGGCGCACCGAAAACGGCGCCGACAAGCCAACAGACCCTGCCGGAAGGCGCCGGAAAAGCCCCAGGAACCTGGAAAGCTAGAGAAGGAAAAAACCAGGAGATAAGGGCATCGGTGAGGCCCCCTGCGCCGCAGCCATGTGAGGGGAAACACCTAAGCACGGAGTCGCTGGCACCGAAGAAGGCGCCACGCAACTAGGAAGGTCCAACCGCCCTACCTGATCGCCGGAGGGGCCCGAGGGCTCCGAGGCAACCGAGCCAGGCAGAAGAACCAACCTCCAGCCCATTGCTCCATAAGAGCCCACTGATGAAACTGCTCATCTGGAGTCCTACCTATAGGTGGGAGGGACTCCTGTGAGGGCGATTGCCGGAAGTCGGCGACTCCGAAGAAGGAGACCGGCAACTAGCAACGATAACCGAGCGTCGACGCGCAGACATACCAGAGGGCGACCTCGAGTGATGCCTTCTCTTTTTTGACCTGTGGGCCGAAGAAGAGCTCGAGGCCGAACGGTGCCGGAATGCGACCGTTTATTTTATGCCGGCGGGGGACCGCCCATCCCCCGGCATCGGACTGACCGTTGTCGGAACCCGCTGAGGAGAAGGAGGCTGACGGACCCAGCCCGGCTGACTGAACAGCTTTACACGAGTCTCCCTACCGTCACCTGACCTGCTCATGGTCGACTCCTGTCCAGGCCGAGACTTCTTCAAGTAAAATTTAAATATTAGAAAAATTTTACGAAAATAGAATAAAATTAAGCGATACTACTTATCGTGATAAAGTTACAAAACAAACTGAAAACTATCGCTAGTTTGAGTTTGACTCCCGACAGGTGCGGCGTCGTCACTGAAGCGCTTTCTGACGGCGGAAAAAAAGGAACTGAGGCGGTTGGAGGGTCGTCGCGAGATGGTCATTGCCGCCGAGCTTGCTCGCGGCGCCGTGTTCATGCGCGGGCTCTCTCTCGCGCCAACCCTCCAGCAAAAAGTTTGCTCCCGATGGGTCTTAGTGCCTCCGGCGCTAATCCCCACTAGTGTGAATGAGTGGTGGAGACTTATGTCCAGGAAGATCTTTATTTGGTTTTTCATAAGGACAGGGTGTCCTGAAATTCTTCTGATGGAAGTAACAGCAACTAAAAATAGCATCTTCCAGGCGAGGAGATGCAGCTTGCAATCTGCGACCGGTTCAAAAAGGGGGGCAGCATAAGCTGCTCTAGGACAAAGGGGAGATCCCAAGGTGGAATCGGGTCCTTGATAGGAGGTCTCAAATGGAGGATACCGTGTAGGAAAGCACGGGAAGCCTCTAGCTGAGCTACAGACCTGTGACCTACCGGGTAATGGTATGCCGAAATGGCACAGAGGTGTACTTTGACAGAGGAGTAGGCGAGCCCCGATTCATACAGGGCTAGGAGGTAATCCAAGACTGACCTCTCTGAGCAGTCCAGTGGGGCCAGTCCATGAGCCTGAGCCCAAATGCAAAATCTGCGCCATTTCATGGCGTAGGTAGCTTGAGTGGAAGGCTTTCTGGCCGCCATCAAAACATCTGCAATGTCTTGCAAGACCCTGTATTGCATGACTGCTGCGTCCTTAGGAGCCAGGCATGCAGGTACAGTGTCCGGAGGTCCAGATGGATCAAGAAGGCTGCCTCCTGGGACAGTAAGTGAGTTGACTGGCTGAGGCACTGGGGGTTCCTGGACGAGTTGGTGAAGGAGGGAACCAAATCTGCCTCGGCTAAAAGGGCACTACCAGTATGAGAGATGCCCGCTCTTGTCGGAACTTCAATAGAACCCTCTGGATCAAAGGGAAGGGTGGAAAGGCGTAGAGGAACAACGAATCTCGCCAGAAAACACCAGGCCCTGGATCCAGCAAGCAGAAATTGGGCAGTTGTGCGATGGATGGGGACGAAGGGGTCTAATTCTGGTGTCCCCCACCTGCGAAACAGATACTCTATGACTTCCTGTAGCAGTGTCCAGGAGGGCTCCTATGAAAAGGAGTTGTTGGGAGGGCTGCAGCTGTGATTTTTTCCAGATTCAACAGGAATCCCATGGATGTGAGAAACTGGGAAGCCATGACCACCGCTTCCTGTGTCCCTTGTCTGGAGGAGCTTGCTAGCAGCCAGTTATCCAGATATGGAAATGCTTGAATTTCTTGTTTCCTGAGGTGCGCTGCGAGTACTGCAAAGCAGTTTGTAAAAACGTGCGGCGTCAAGTACAGCCCAAAGGGTAGGACTCTGAACTGGTAGTGCTGAGCCAGGGCCACAAATCAAAGTTACTTGTGGTTGCTTGGGTGTACGGGAACATGTTGGTAGGCATCCTGCATGTCCAGGGAAGCCAGCCAATCATTCTGATGAATCAGAGGTAGAAGTGTACCGAGCAATATCATCCTGAATTTTTCCTTGAAGAGGAATTTGTTTAACTGCCTTAGTTCTAGAATAGGGCGCATACCACCCGTTTTCTTTGGGACTAGAAATAATGGGTGTAGAATCCTGTCTCTCATTCCTCCTGAAGGACTACTTCTACTGCCCTGTTGTTCAGCAGGCCTTGAATCTCGGATGTGAGGAGGTCTGACTGAGCGATACAGTCTAGGCTGTCATTTGGGTGGATGATCCGGAGGGGTATCTGAAAAATTCAGAGAGCAACACTCACGAATTATCATGAGAACCCATTTGTCTGATATGACTTACTTCCACTGGTTGTAAAACTGAGTCAGATGCCCTCCTACTGCCGAAGAAGAGTCCCCCTTGGACAGTTAAGTTGGGATCTGGGCCGGAATTTCAGAGGGTGGCACTAGGCGCCTTCGGGCCCTGTATCTTCTGCTGTGTTTTCTTTTGCGGCTGTGGGGCTTGATTCTTATTGAATCCCCCTCTGCCTTTACCACAAAAGGACTGACTTATGAAACTGCTGGCAGTTTCTGCCCGTTGAGGGGCAGCAGGAGTTGGTCTGGCAGTCTTAATGGCAGTCCTAGTCTTCTGCATGGCCTCCGGTGCCTGCTCCACCAGTGGGCCAAACAGATAAACTCCATTAAATGGCAAATTCATGACTCTCTCAGCATCATTTGTAAACCCTGAAGTCCAGAACCATGAATGGCGCCGGGTAGATATCTCAGCTGCCGCTGCCTCGAGGCAGTGTCAAAGGCATCCCATAGCAGCCTTAAATTGCCGATTATTGGACTCAACGCCTCTAGTAATAGTCTGGAGGAGCTCTAAATTAACGTCCAGCTCCGGAAGAGCTTCCACCAAGGTATTTAGCAAATGCCAGAGGGTATATACTCATATTGTGAGAAATAGCCCTGATAGCTAGCAATACGCATACCTAGAGTAGCAGCAGCAGCGAAGATTCGCTTCCCCAAGGTGTCAATCTTATGAGACTCTTTATTTACTAGACGAGCTGTAGACTCTTGAGAGAGAGAGAACAGCTTTGTTGTTTTTCTGCCAAGACCATTATGGCATCTGCAAAAGCTTGAGAGGCCAGGACTGGTCGATCTTTAGGGGGAGTGTACTTCTTATCTATGGACTTGGCCACAGAAGGAATAAGCGCTGGACTGTCCCACACCATCTGTTAAAGAGTCTCGAAAGAAGGCTGTACCGGAGTCAATTCCACAGGGATTTCCAGGACATGCAGATATTGAAGGCACAACAGCTTCCCAGGATCAATCTTCTTAGTCTGGAGTGAGAGAGTGGAATTCATATTCTTCAGTAGAGATTTAAAGGATAGGTCCTCGACCAAAAGCTCTGCTGAAGTAGAGGGCTTACTTTCCACTCCAAAGGATGAATCTTCATCGAAGTCGTCTCCTAATCACAGATCAGGATCAGGCTCAGTATCATCTACTACCCAGGAGGAATAGTATAAAAAGGAAAGGGAGGAAAGAGCAAGAGGAGGTGCTCCTCAAATCGGAGTTGAAAATCCCAGCACCAGTGTCGGCGTCAAAAACAGTGCCAGACGTGGCACCACCAAGACCAAAGTCAAAGGTGGCACTGTGCAAGTGCCTGGAGACTCCAGCCCAAACCTCAGGGCACCCAAGGATGAAAATCTGAAAACATGAGTAGGAGAAGGTAGTATCTGTGCTGACCCCTACGCTGCAGCCACAGGAGGGGGGAGAGCACAAGAGCACGGCACCGAAGGTGCCATGCAACTAGGCTGACACAACCACCCTGCCCGCTGGTTCGAAGCCCCTAGGTCTGAAAGCCCCGGGGTAGACTCCACAGTCTCAGGAAGTCGGGAAAACCATCAAACTCATTGCTCCATAAGAGTGGCCCAATGATGAAACTGCTCACTGGAGGACCCCCCCAGGGGGCGGGGAGGGACTTCGCAGTAGAGGATCAAGGCCACTGAGAACCAAGGCCACAGGTGACCCCGATGGAGCTGGGGTCAGCATCCTGTCTCCCGCTACCGACCATCGTCATACAGACATATCAGAGGAAGACCTCGAGCGGTACAGTTTCTTCAACAGGTGGGACGAAGAAGAACTCGAGGCCGAGCAGTGCCAAGTTCCCGAAGATGGAAAACTGGCCCGCTTCTTTTTGTGCTTTCAGGAGGACCATCCTTCCTCCCAAGCACTGGACTGCCCATAGTCAAACTCCCCTCCATAGAGGGCGGTGGACCAGACCCAGCCCTGCTGCTAAAACAGCTTGCATGCGAAGTCTCCCTACCGCTACTGGTCCTGTTCATGGTCAACTCTGTCAAAGGCGGGCTGAAGAAGACTTCTCTGTTCTTTCAATAAAAAAAAAAAAGAACACCTTTTTTTTAACTGAATAAATAAATACTAAAACAATCAAATACTGAACGACTAAGCTGCTGTCTTATAGATGTGAAATTTGGCTCCTGGCGGGCGAGTGTCGTCGTCATCACTGAAGTGCATTAGATGGCGGTTGGAGGGTCAACGCCAAGGTAACCTATACAGCATGAGCCAGTCTCATGGTGCCACACATGTGCGGTCCTACCGGCGCCGGTCCTCTTGAAGATTTTTGGCTCCCACTCAGTCCTAGCGCCTCCAGTGTAGTCCCATTAGTGTGAATGAGTGGTGGAGACTTTATGTCCAGGAAGACTAACTATTATGTTAAAAGATGTGAACAACCAGAGGAACAATGTGCAAGGTGTGGGCTAATACACACTCTTGCCCAGTAGTCAGAGCCAGAAATATGAACCAGGAGATCTCGGGTTCTAATCCCACTACAGCCATTGGTGCTCTGTGGGACCTCTTATGTCAGTCACACGACTTCCCCCAAAGTTTAGTCCCACCCCCTCGTCAAAAAAGGTAAAAACAGGGCAGAAGCAGCACCCCCATCCCGAAAATGAAGGCTTCCTCTTTGCAGCGCAATATTCGGTAACCCCTCCCCCACTCACAGCTCAAATGGCTAGAGATTCTAGTCTTTGGAAGAGTTTAGAGGTCCGGGAGACCCAGAATGTACACTCACCAGCTCCTTCTGAATGGCCAGGATGCGGGATTACGGGCAGTATCGCAGTTCGCCATCTTCCCAGTGATGACAATGGTCTCAGAATTGCTATTCTCTGCAGGCAGGTCAATCTTTGTGTTGGTTTCTTCACGGATCTGGAAGAGGTAACATCTCCGACCTTAATGATAGCTGCAACTACTCAAAGATGCTACATACCTACAAATCAGTTTCAAGAGAACACAATTCAAAACCAGAGCAAAACAGATTCTCCTGCACAATTACATGCATCGAGAATGGGCCAAGGAAAATTTCTTAAAGCACTATAGGACAGAGGAACAGGGAGTACAAACTAAGGCTGCAAGGGAGTAGAATAAAGTGAAATGTCAGGCAGTATTTCAATCATAAAGTGATGAGCCTGTGGAATAGGATGTCTCAGGAGGCTATGAAAACAGAGGGTGGATAATTTAATATTAGGCTAGGGGATGCTGGCCAATTAGTGTTACCACCTGCTACACTGGCACCCTGATTTCAGGTGCAGACTCTGGTCACTCAGTAGAAACGATAGAGCATCTTAGGGACAGCTCTCCTCTCAGGGTTGAGAGTTATGGTGCACCATTACCAGCCTGCCACTTGGCAGAGGCAAGGTGGCAATATAGTAGGGATCGCTTCATGGGGGGGTGACCCTCTGACACTGATATGCACATGGGTGCAGAGGCAGGCATTCACAAGTGGTGCTTAACAGCACACTGGGTGGCCCAGGAAAGTAAATGCAGGAGTAACCCACCCCTCCCAACCCACCACCTAGGCTGGGCCACAAGACACTAGATTGGTGTTCTGAGGGGCGGGGAGTGTTTTCCCTTGCCCCACCAGGAAGGTAATCCTGTGGGGAACTTTTCTGCAGTCAGATAAGTCCAGGTAAGGTTTTTTTTTTTTTTAGGCTATGGGCCAGTTGGGGGGAGAACGACACTCCCTGCTACACCACCACCACCTCAGTGATAATGGGTGGTGGTGCAGCTTACAAGTGTTATGAGAAGGGGGATGTAGCCTGGCTCTGGTGCATGGTCATCAATAAATCCCTTTGCTGGCTGCATACCAAGGGTGTGGCAAAACAAAAAACAGGAAAAACAAATACATGTGGCAGTATGAAGTCAGCACTCCCTTGTCTCACCGCTTCCAGATTGTCGCTGGTCCTCCCCATACACCATAAAAAAATAAAAAGTCATGGCCGATGACATCCATAAAGGATCCCACCATGGAATAAGTGATCTCCATCAAGGAAATGCCTTCAATGGACCCCCAGGGACCATGAGACAAAGGTGGCCGATGGGGCTTGGAGGTAACCTGGTTGAAGTGGCAATGGGGAAAACAATGCATAAAACAATAAGCCAAGCTGGCCTTCTACTGGAGCAGAATACCTCAGACTGGAGTCAAATGGGAGGCACAATTCCCAGATGAATTCTGAAACAGCATAGGTTGCACCTGCCTTGTGGGTGGGGGGTGGGCCACTGGTCAGATTTTCTCTCGCAATCATGTTCCTATAGGAGCCTATGGTTGGTGAGAGGTACTGCTCATGCCAACCCACTTTTACAGACCATATTGACTAATGAGGAAGGTGCTTCAACTTTCAATGCTGTCTGTCCCCACCGTTTCACAACTGTGTTTCCCTCAAGCACTTGTTTTGCAAACGCAGGTATCAACATTAAATGTTCAAGAAACATTTCATGACGAGGATAACACTTCAAACTAGAGCAAGTTCTTACCTTCTTAATGTTAGCACCTCCCTTTCCAATAATGTTTTTGTGAAACTGTTTAAAGATTGGTACAGTGACTGAGTAGCTGTTTTCAACCTGAAAAAAAATCAAGAAAAGACAAGTCTATCATTTTCTTTTTAATGCAGAGCTATATCTTTACCCCACAAACTCACAACTTCATAAGCACTGTATCCCATTCGTTTCCCACCTGCACCTCTCAGTTAGGCAAAGTCAAGAAGCTCAGCTCACAGTAGGAGACAAACCATCTAATCTCAGGAGATGCAGGATAAATGGGTTACTACCTCGTAACTGTAGTCCAGGAGTGATATATGGTTCAATCCACACAGTGGCAGTTCTTCCTTAAGAGCAGATTCACTGGAATGTCAAAGCAAAGCTCCTCCCTCCACCTGGGTGGTATACGCCTTGGCTCCACCCCATGACGACAGATCTTGTATGCTGGAAGCAGGGATTCATGTGCCACTTGCCAGCATTGGCCGGGTGAGTGCTGTGGATGTGAACCATATACCACTCGTAGAAATAAAAATTGCGTACCTACAATAATTCTTGATCTTCTCTTGTATCTTCACCATTCATTACTGCTCCTGTGTAAGCCAGAGCGCATCTATGAGAGCTTTATTTTTTTTGGAATGGCGCCACCCATGAGGCAGACAATGCATGGCGCATGAGGGTTGACTGTTAGGCACCGCAGACTCCTCCATCCCAGTTATGTTCTGACGCAGAGGATGAAACAAAGGGGAATGGAGAAAATCAAGCTATGGCAAGAGAGCAGAGGGACAGGAAAAAGAAAGGATATAAATTGAAAAGGAAAAAGGAAGAAGCCAACCAGAGGACAGAGGGACTGTACTTTTTACCCTAAGAGGCCAAGGGCCCCAACCCTTGGGCAGCAGCACAGGAAAGGGAAAAAAAGAGGGAGAGAAAGAGAGAGAGGGAGGGAGAGGAAAGATACAGCATACGTATTGGCAGAAGGGGGTGGCCCTCAGCCATGCTAAGTTGAAAGACCACTGGCTTACTTTAGCCTCAAAAACCTCAAGGTATGAAGACACAAGTGCAAGGATCCCATCAACTTCAGGGACCACTGAAGGGTCCAAAAATGAAAATTCGTACCTACCGTAATTCTTGATCTTCTCTTGCATCTTCACCATTCTTTACTGCTTGGGTTAGTGCCAGGCGCGCACTCCTCTGAGACATTTTTTTTTTTGAGTCTGCTCCAACGCCCTTGAAACAGCGTGCTGCGTCCATGCGTGAGGCGGCCATTAGGCGCCTGAATATCTCCTCCATCTCGGTTCTAGTAGCCAGAGAAGCAAAAAGGAAAATTACGTACCTACAGTAATTCTTGATCTTCTTGGACTGAGTCTCACCACTCATTCACACTAGTGGGATTGGCGCGGAGGCACTAAGACCCATCGGGAGCAAACTTTTGCTGGAGGGTCGGCTTGAGAGGCGCGCCATGGAGACACGGTCGCAGAAGCAGCTGCTCGAGTGGTAATGACCATTCTGCTACGACTCTCCAACCGGCTCTCAGTACCTTTTTACCAAGGAGGTGCAGCTAACTAACGTAAAGAGTAAACCCAACATTAAAAAAAACGGACATAAGATAGTCCGTATGACCCGTGTAAGAAGGGTCAGCAAAGAAGTCCTCACGGCCTAAAGATTTGAGGGAGTGAAGACCAATACAGCGGTGAGCTCGGGGGATGGAGGGTGGGCGTGTGAATGAGTGGTGGAGACTCGTCAAGAAGATCAAGAATTACAGTGGATGCGTATTTTCCTATCTTCCTGGACATAAGTCTCACCACTCATTCACACTAAGTGGGAAAGTACCAAGCTGATAATCCCCAAAGAGGCGGCAGGAGAGCCAGAGCTCACGCAGCTCTAAGATAGAAGCCCATTAAGGATAGTTCTGCTGAATGCGGAATGTGCCTGGCATGAACATCCAGTGCATAGTGCTTGAATGAGTATGCACTGAGCTCCGTGGTGGCGGCGTTGTATATATCTGCAATTGGAACACTATGATTTCCGCTAGGGATGCTGCTGACTGCCCTAGTAGAGTGAGCGACACTCTACCTTCTAATTTAACTTGAGCCATGGAATAGCAATGATGAAGGCATGCCACTAACCATGAAGAGATGCATCTAATAGCGACAGGTTGACCCAGCCGAGTGTCGCTGAAAAGAAACGAACAGTTGCGAGTCTTGCGAACATCCTTGGTTCTATCTAAATAGAACGCAAGGCTCTCTTAACATCCAAGGAATGAAGAGCTGTTCCCCTTCATTTTGGAAATTAGCTGATAAGGAAGTACCAGAGGTTGGTTCAGATGGAATTCTGACACAACCTTGGGAAGAAATTTAGGATGAGTACGGAGAACTACCTTGTCCTTATGGAATACAGTATCTGGAGGGTCCGTAACCAGGGCATGTATCTCAGAGACCCCTGGGCTGAGGTAATGGCCACCAGGAAGGCAGTCTTCCAGGTAAGAAATTTTAGCTCACAGGTAGCTAAGGGTTCGAAGGCTTCCGAGTGAGCATGTCCAGCACCAGGTTAATGTCCCAGGCTGCAACTGGACGCGCTTAACAGGGGTCTGGTATGGAGAATCCTTAAGAAATCTCTTCACCATAGGTAACTGAGCCAGAGTTAAGGAAGAAACCGGCTCATGGGACGCTGAGATGGCACTAAGGTGAACTTTAACTGTGGAGTACTGAAGACCTAAGTTTGATAGGTCCAAAGATACTCCAGAACCTTGCCAGGAGGACAGGAAAAGGATTCCAAGAGGATTTTGCACACCAGAGAGAAAAACGCTCTATTAGGCGTGACGTTTTTCGGGTGGCTGGCTTCCGAGCAGCCAGAAGGATGTCTGAGACTCTACGAGAGACGTTGAACCGATTCACTTCTATCTCTTCAGGAGCCAAGCATGAAGGTGAAGTGATTTCAGGTTGGGATGGACCAACGAACCCTGAGTCAAAAGACTGATTTGCAAAGGAAGTGGTCTCGAGAGGCTGCCAACATACTGTTGAGTAGAGAAACCATAGTTGCCGAGGCCAGGAAGGAGCAATGAGAATCATCTTGGTCCCTGAGACTCGAACTTGAGGAGTACTCTCTGGATTAGAGGAAGCGGTGGAAAGGCGAAAGAAAGCGTTTTGTCCACCGAGCCTGAACGCATCCTGACAGAAAATGCCAGGCCCTGGATTTCTGGAGCAGAAGAGAGGCAGTTTTGCGTTGAGTGGGGATGCAAAAAGGTCCAGGTCTGGAGTCCCCCACTCTGAAAACAGGGACCGAGCTACGGCTGGATCGAGAGACCACTCGTGAGGGTCTGCCTCCGTTCTGCTGAGGTGATCTGCTAGGTCGTTTTGTATACCTGGCAGATAAACCGCTTGAATCAGAGACTTGTGCTCCAAGCACCACTCCCACACCCTCATAGCTTCCCTGCAAAGGGGATAAGAATGAGCACCGCCTTGCTTGTTGATGTAATACATCACTGCTTTGTTGTCCGTTTGAAGGAGAATGTTCTTGTGACAAAGGACATCCTTCAGAGCTCGGATTGCATAGAGGACCGCCTCTCATCTCCAGGACATTTATGTGGAGATGAGTTTCAACTGAGTCCATACACCTTGAGTGTGGAGGAGAGACAGTGAGCTCCCCATCCCATTAGCGATGCATCTGTGGTGATGGAGATCTGATGATCCGGGGAGCAAAGGGGAATCCTTCCAGGAGATTGCTCTCTTGAGACCACCAGGTGAGAGACCTTCAAGGGCTCCGTCACCTTGATGGGATAAGACTGGGGTGAGAGGTCGGGACCACTGAGTGGAGAGCATCCATTGGGTGGTTCTCATGTGCAGTCGGGCCAGAGGGACAGTGAAGACCGAGGACGCCATGAGACCAACATGCGTTAGATCGAGAGAGCTGTAACCGATTGGTTCTCCCTGATGTAACGGGCATACGAAGGATATCGAGTCTCTGTCCTCTGGAAGGAAAGCCTTCGCTGAAGAGGTGTCTAGAAGCGTCCCTATGAAAAGGAGCCTCTGGGAGGGTTGCAGTTGAGATTTTTTAAATTCAGCAGAACTCCCATGGACGTGAGAAGCGAGAAGTCGTTTGCAGGCTTCCAAAGTCCCTTGGCCGGAAGGGAGGCAAGCCAATCGTCCAGGTAGGAAACACTGAGTCCGATTTTCCTGAGATGCGCCCATGAGAACTGCACAACACTTTGTAAAAACTCACATGCCGAGGATAGCCAAAGGGCAGGACTCTGAACTGATAATGCTGACCCAAAGCTACAAACCTGAGGAATTTCTGTGGGTCGGGTGGACGAGGATATGCTGGTAAGCATCCTGCATATCCAGAGAGGCCAGCCAGTCGTGCTGATGCAGCAAGGGTAACAGGGTACCTAGGGAAATCATCTTGAATTTCTCCTGGGGAGAATTTGTTTAACTTTCTGAGGTCTAGAATGGGCATCCCCCAGATTTCTTTGGAACCAGAAAGTAATGGGAGTAGAACCTGTGTTTCGTCGAATGCGGGGCACCAGTTCTATTGCCCTGTTGTTCAGAAGGCCCTGGATCTCCTCGTGAGGAGGTCTGACTGAGAGCCGACAACCTGGGTTGTCGTATGGGAGGACAATTCGGGGGGGTTTCCAAGAAATTGAGAGAATAACCCTCGCGAATTATCCGAAGGACCCATTTGTCTGAGGTTATGGACTTCCACTGGTTGTAGAAGTACATCAGACGACCTCCCACCGGAGGAGAAAGTTCCACCTCGGGCAGAGTGGATGGAACTTGGGCCAACGACTCATAAGGTAGCGCTGGGAGCTTTAGGTCCCTGCGCTTTCTGCTGCGTCTTCTTTTGAGGTTGGGCAGGTTGGCTTTTATGGAAGCTTCCCCTGCCTCTGCCTCGAAAGGACTGACGACTATGAAACTGACGTCTGTTCACATGCCCCCGAGAGGGGGCAGGCGGAGGTCTGGCCAACTTAATGGCCGATCTAGTCTTCTGAGTGGCCTCTAAGGCTTGCTCCACCTGAGGGCCAAAAAGAAAGGAGCCATCAAAGGCAGCGCCATCACCTGCTGCTGAGCATCATTCGTCGGAAGCCAGAAGTACGCAGCCAGGAATGGCGCCGAGTACAACTCAGCGGCTGCTGAGCGAGAAGCAGTGTCGAAAGCGTCCATGGCGGCTTTGACCTGTTGGTTATTGGACTCAATACCTCTAATAACGGTCAGAAGAAGCTCTGACTTGGAATCCGAATCTGGAAGAGCTTCAACCATTCTTTTCATAGAGTGCCACAGGATATACTCATACTGAGAAAAATAGCCTTGATAACTGGCAATCGCATACTTAGAGGAGGCAGCAAAGACTCTCTTACCTAATGTATCAATCTTACGAGACTCTTTGTTAATAGGTCGAGTTGTAGTAGTTGAGGAAGAACGACCTTGTCATTCTCTGCCAGGACTACAATAGGATCCGCAAAGGCTTGGGATGCCAAAATGGGACGATCCTTGGGAGCTGAATACTTCTTATCAATGGATTTAGCCACTGAGGGAATAAGAGCAGGGTTATTCCATACCATTTGAGACAGCGTCTCGAAGGAAGGCTGAATCGGAGGAGTCAAATCCGTAGGGATCTCCGAAGCATGAAGATACTGGAGTCTTAATATCTTCCCAGGATCGATGTCTGTAGTCTGGAGAGAAAGAGTGGATCCCAGGTTCTTCAACAGAGACTTAAAGGACAGGTCCTCGACCACAGGCTCTGTAGCAAAGAAAGATCCTGTTTCCTCCACTTCATCACCCAACCGAAGGTCTGGGTCAGGCTCAACATCATCTCCTGATGGTCCAGAAAGGACTGTTTGGACAGGAAAGGAGTGAAAATTAGGAGAGGAGGAAATGGCAGAAAAACAAGGAGAGTCCCCAAGGGCTGCCGGCGCCGAGACGGCAAAACGGGCTGAAGACGGCACCGAGGAGGCGCACGGCGCCGAAGAGGCATCGTGCCTCAGGACGGCGCCTCGAAAGGAAAATTACATACCTACCGTAATTCTTGATTTTCTCTTGTATCTTCACCATTCATTACTTACTGGGTGTAAGCGGGACGCACCGTCAGGAGACTTTTTTTTTTTTAAGTTGTCTAGCGGCCCGCCCTCGAGTAGCGTCATCGTCATGCGAGCGGCGCGTTAGTAGCGATCACTCCTCCTCCAACTCAGTTCTGTGAGCCGGAGAGGCAAAAGTGAAAGCAGAAAATATAGATATGCAGGCAAATAGCCGAGGGATAGCAAAGCAAGGAAGAATGAACTGAAAAAGGAATAAGCCGATGGAGGAAGGACAGAGGAGAGAAGAACATCCCAGCCTAGGAGTGCAGGGCCTTCCTTTACTCTGGGCGACTCTAGGAGGAGAGATGAGTAAGGAAATGAGAAATAGAAGAAGAAGAAGAAGAAAGAGAGAGAGAGATGGATGTTGAAGGGACCAGAAGGCCCAACGAAAGTATAGTTAGCTTTGTAGCTGAAGGCTCACTAAAGGGGAAGCAAGAATCCCCGGAGATGGAGCTGAAGAGAAGGTTCACCGAACCCGATTAGACAGACTCAGGAGGGCATAGTCCCTATCTTCAGTCATGCTATTACTTGACACCCACTCGGCTCCCTGGCCGGTGAGGCTTTAAGTGGAGGACAGCCGAGGTGGGAAGAATAAACCCCAGCAGCATGGAAAGCGCTGCTCAGGGTCTAGAAATAGAAATGTAAGCCTTTCAGGCTGTTTTCAAGATAGAAATGGGACTCAGACTGACTGGCTAAGGCGGGCAAGGCTTAGGCTGGCTAAGATTGGATATGGTCAGCAGAGCTCATTGTAAAACTGTCCAGGAGGACACTTAAAAAGGAGAAACCACTATTAAAACAGCGAAGGGATAGCCTACCTTCTCATTTGCCTTCTTGTTTGATTGCTCCATTTTTTTTTTTTTTAACTAGATGCATGGACCCAGATGTACCAAGATGCTCTATAGCAGTCGGAGAGTTCCCCCAGCATTTTTTTTTTTTTTTTTTTTTTTTTTTTTTAAGAGAAAGGAACAGACGTATTTCGCTCCCTCTGCTCTGCAAGGTAAGAATAGAGGGGGAATCAGATTTCAGGGCAACTATCTGAACACGGGATTGCAGGATCAAAACTGAATAGCCTGGCTTGCGCTAAAACCCCAGAGGTATCTTGCCATAAGAATAGCAAGAGATAGTTGTGCAGTCTGATCAGCCAATGCAATCCACTTAGATGTCCCATGAATCTTAGAGTAAGTAATTTTTCTGGATTTTAGAACCCTCTCAAAAAGATTTTTTTTTTTTTCTCTCCGGAAAATTTAAGGAATTTTCCCTATATTTTATATAAATGCAGAGAGAGGAAGGAGACGGGAGGTGGAGAAGCCACAGGAAGAGGCACTGAGGGGATGGTGGGGTTGGTGTAGTAATGAATGAGGAAGATACAAGAGAAGATCAAGAATTACGGTAGGTACGTAATTTCCTATCTTCCCTTGTCAATCTTCACCATTCATTACTTCCTGGTGAGTACTAGGTCCTCTTCCCTGGAGGGGGAAAGAGGCCATACCCCGAGGGAACAAGACCCCAGCCTTCTGCTGGTGAGAAACAGAAGGAGGAAGACCCTGCTTATCTAGAAAGCCTAAGAGGGAGAAGAGCTAGGAGGTGCCTCCCGAGGATGAGTAGACGGAGGGAGTCCCTGTAAAGTCTCCTAGCTTTGAAGAGAAAAGACGGTCCTCGGAAGGCGGAGCGAATCACCCCTACGCTGGGCCAGGGTGACAACCTGAAAGACGGAAGCCATGCCGTCCGCCTGATGCAGATCTCTGTCCTCGCAAGCCTGGAAGCCACCTCACTGGCGCCATAAGATGCCCTTGCTTGGTGTCTTGCCAGCTCCAGGCCTACCGTGGAGAGGGCAACGGCTTGTCTGGTTTGCTCGTGTTTGTGCATAGATGCCAGTGGCTGGGACATCACTCGACCACAGATGCCAGTTGTAGCAGCGGTGAGCCTGATGTGATGCAATACATGCACCTCGCACCAGCAGAAGAGCATCACTCTTCGCCTCTACCAGCTCGAACTGGAGAGAGTCCTAACTGTATGGCTTCCATGGCCAGGCAACGGCGCCTCAGAAGGAGTATCCAGGTATACCAAACCTGGAGGACGGAGTTGGGAAGGGAACCTAGAGACCCAGAGGGGGCACAATACCTACGCTGGCAAACCGCCGGGTTGGGGGAAGAAGCCGCAGGGGATCGCCATGACCGGATAGGACGCCCTCCCTGGAAGGGGATAGCCAGGAAGGTACCACCAGATGCTGGGCACTGAATTCACCAAGGAATTCACGCGTCTCCCTGCTCGGTATTGTCTCTTTGAACGTGAGGAACCGGAGATCCCTCACCATCCTCGAGAGGAAACGCTGATATTCTGTGAAATCAGCATCGGAGGACAGATGAGCAGGGGGTTCCTCTCCTCGGAGGAGGGAGACGAGGATGATGGGGAACTGGAATGCCCAGAGGATTCCTTCACGTGGGAGAGTCAAAAGACCACCTATGTATGTACTAACGATGAGGGGAAGGCCGCCAGAGAACTCCTGAACTGCTCCCAGGATAATGACTCAGAGGGGCTGGGCGGCTGGGAGTGGGGGTGGTGAAGGCAGAGAGATGGGAGAGGGGCACCTCGCTGAGGCAACTGCCTTCGCGTAGGGCTTGGAATGTGGGAAAGGAGCCCTGGAAAGGGGATCCCGGATATCAGACCAGGGCGCAGAACGGAACCCTGGGGAAGTCGGAGCCTGAAGAGCCCTGGGACGAACCTCCCAGACAACGCCGACTGTATGGATCCAGAAGGCAGTCCGTGACAAACGCCAAGGGACACCTTGAACCCTGGAGGAGGCGCCAGCCTGCACTGCCCTGGCCACCCCCTGAGGTGGCCAAGGAAGACCGGCAGCAGACCCCTGCCCCGACCCCTCGGACTCCGGGAGAGGGCCCTCCTCCCCGACCACAGCGCCCCCCCGTCCCTAGAGAGATGACAGCACCCGTGGCAGCTGTCACCGGCCTCCAGTGAGCCTCCCATGGCCACCCCGCGCCTGCCCCTCAGGGGCTCTCCGCCACCCCCAGCCGGGAACCTGCAGGAGGCGTACGAAGGGGGCTGAGGGAGGGGCCTGCTGCCGCCTGGCACCTTCTCAGCCACCGGGGCCCCAGATCAGAGTGGGTGCATGGTCCATTGAATCATCGCCTCCCGAGGAGACTAGACTGGGGACTCAATGCTGGGCCACCCCTGTGGTCTCGAGGCGGGGCTAACGCCCTGTACGGGAAGGCGCCGTCGCTTCCTCATTTCTGTAGCAGCCAGGCCTGGCCCGACCCCACGGCGCTTGGCATGGTGTCGGCACCGCCTGGAGTGGAAGGATCAGGGCCCACGGGCGCTGGCGTTGCCGGATGGCGAGGGCGGCATCGCCGACGGGCGCCGCCCGTCCATCGACGCCACGAACGCGCATGGCCCAAAGCGCGCACCACCAACGCGCCGCCTGATTACCGGGCGCCCGGAAACCGCGCCGACTCAAAACTGAGCTGAAACGGCGCGCTCATCACCGGCAGCTGAACGCCAGGATCCGGGAACGGCGCCTTAAAGGCGGCCACAGGGTCCACCCAGCTAGGCCCAAAAGGACGACCATGCGCCAATGGGGAGTTCTGCACCTCCGAAGAGGTGACTGCCGAGGCGGTGTCGGCGCCGCGGCCCCGGAAGGGACTACGACGCTCCCCCGACACCGCAGAAGGGGCCTCCTCCTCGGCAAGAAGAGACGAGGAGACCCCCTCCTCCTCAGACCGTATAGGCCCGGGAGGGGACCCGGGGGAAGGGCCTAGAGACCTTACCTGAGAATCCCTTGAGCGACGTCGTCCCCCGAAGGTCGGCGGGGCTTTGCCGAGCTTGAACGCGCTGGATTCTGGAGACACGGGCGTCCATGGAGAAACAGGCGCCGCATCTAATCCATGTCATGGTTGGGTCCCAGGCAACGGCGACAAACGCCATGCCGGGTCCGAGACGGGAGAAATGCCGCCACAGTAACACCGACGATAGGGCGCGCCTGCCTTCAAACACGCTTAGCTCCGGACCCGACATAACGCCAAATCAACAAGAAAAATAGGGAAAACACACCGCGCCGCTTAGAAAGAAAAGAACGGCCCTACCGATCGGCCGAGTGTGTGGAAGAGGAGTCGCTGACGCAGTGGGAGAATGGATGCTCCGAAAACAGGTGCTGCCTCGACGGCGAGAAACAGAACTGTTGAGGAGGAGTCGTCACTACTAACGCCGCCGCAAGATGACGCTACTCGAGGGCGGGCCGTTAGGGCAACTTTAAAAAAGCCTCGTGACGGGGTGCGCGCCTGCTTACACCTTGGAAGCAATGAATGGTGAAGATTGATAAGGGAAGATCGGGCGCCTGGATCCAACAGCACTACCGGGCGGCGCTGTGCGATCACGCTGGCGCCGCCAACGGCGCCGGTAGAGTTCACGCTGGTGCCGCTTAACGGCGCCGCAAGCTTCGCGTCCCGAAACGGCGCTCGACAAGGCCACAGACCCTGCAGAAGGCGCCGGAAAGCCCCGGAACCTGGAAAGCAAGAGAAGGAAAACCAGGAGATAAGGGCATCGGTGAGGCCTCGTGCGCAGCCATGTGAGGGGGAAACACCCATACGGAGTCGCTAGCACCAAGAAGGCGCGCCGCAACTAGGAAGGTCCAACCGCCTACCTGATCGCCGGAGGAGCCCGAGGGCCCGAGGTAACCGAGCCAGGCAGAAGAACCAACCTCCGAGCCCATCGCCCATAAGAGCGCCCACTGATGAAACTGCTCATCTGGAGCCCTACCTATAGGCGGGAGGGCTCCGATGGTCAGGACGATGATTATCGGAAGTTGGCGACTCCGAAGAAGGAGACCGGCAACTAGCAACGATAACCGACCGTCGACGCGCAGACATACCAGAGGGCGACCTCGAGTGATGCCTTCTCTTTTTTGACCTGTGGGCCGAAGAAGAGCTCGAGGCCGAACGGCGCCGAGAATGCGACCGTTTATTTTTATGCCGGCGGGGGGACCGCACATCCCCCCGGGCATCGGACTGACCGTAGTCGGAACCCCGCTGAGGAGAAGGAGGCTGACCGACCCAGCCCGCTGACTGAACAGCTTCACGAAGTCTCCCTACCGCCACCTGACCTGCTCATGGTCGATCCGTCCAGTAGGCAGAGACTTCTCAGTAAGTTAAATTTAAATATTAGAAAAATTTTACGAAAAATAGAATAAAACTAAGCGATACTACTATCGTGATAATGTTACAAAACAAACTGAAAACTATGCGCTAGTTTGAAGTTTGACTCGACAGAGCGGCGACGTAGTCACTGAAGCGCACTTTCGCGCGGGAAAAAAGAACTGAGGCGGTTGGAGGTCGCCGTCGAGATGGTCATTACTGCCGAAGCGCTGCCATGCCGACTCAGCTCGCGGGCGCTGCCTCTCGCCTGACCCTCCAGCAAAAAGTTTGCTCCCGATGGGTCTTAGTGCCTCCGGCGCCAATCCCACTAGTGTGAATGAGTGGTGGAGACTTATGTCCAGGAAGATCAAAGAATAAGGAAAAAGGAGAGCGAGGCAAGAGAGCCGAGGGACAGAAAAAGGAAAGGATATAAACTGAAAAAGGAATAAGCCAGTAGAGGACAGAAAGAATAGAGAATGCTTACCCTAAGGGACCGCAGGGCCTCCCTTCTGGGGCGGCTCCAAGGGAGGAACAGATAAAGAGAAAGAGAAAAGGAAGAAGAAGAAGAAAAAGAGGAGGAGGAGGAAGAAAACAAGGGATGCTGAGAGGGGAGAACACTGCCCATAGATACACTGGCTGAGAGGCTTATAAGCTCAGATCCAAAAACAAGGGAGCAAGAATCCCTCCTGAAAGGACTGAGAGAAGGTTCAACTGAACCACTTGTACAGATTGGACACAAAGGGCAGATTCTCTAACCTTCCACCATCCCAACCCCCTACACTCTAGCTGAAAGCTCACAGACTGCCCAGGCAGAAAATCTGTTCTGGAAAGAGAGCGCCCAACTAGAAGGAGGAGTAAGCCCCTTAGCACCCTGTTAAGTGCTAACACAGAAGTGTGTGGGGAGGGGTTGAGCCCTACAGAAGGCAGTTTTGTATGAAAGGATAGAGTGGGAACTCAAATCAGACTCCCTGAAGGCAAGGCAAGAACAACAGCTCAAGGTTAATGAAGTGCCAGAAGCACCAACCAGAAGAAGCTGACAATATTAAATAATACCTGCCAGAGGGAACCTGAAGATTGGGGGCGAGCCACAGAGGGACGGTCTCTTCAGTTGTAAACTGAACAAAATGGCTAAGAAGCCAAGAGGTCACCCCTAGGGGCAATCAGAAAGAGTTCCCTCAGGATATAATAAATCCTACTCATTCCCCTTTACCTTGAGGAAAAAAGGATCTGTCCAGAGAAGATTGGAAAATCAAGATACGGTTTGTTTTTTTTTTGTTTTATTCTGGCATAAAGGCCAATGAGGAAGGGAGAGGAACGAGTAGGGAGGGGGAGACGCCGCAGTAGGAGGCCACTGAGGGGAAGGTGGGGGTAGCAGTAATGAATGGTGAAGATACAAGACAAGATCAAGAATTACGGTAGGTACGTAATTTTCATATCTTCCTTTGTCAATCTTCACCATTCATTACTGCTTGGGTGAGTACCAAGCTTCTCAAGACCCCAGCCTCCTGTTGGTGAGAAACAGAAGGGAAGACCCTGGACTGATCGAGTGAGAAGCCTATGGTGGAGGAGAGCTAGGAAGTGTCCCCCGAGGACGGGGAGCCGGAGGAAATCCCTGCAGAAGTCTCCTAGCTCTGGAGGAAAAGAGACGGGTCCCCCGGAAAGCGGAGCGAATCACCCTACACCGGGCCAGGGGTGACAACCTTGATAGACGAAGCCATGCTGTCCGTCTAATACAGATCGCTGTCCCTGCAAGCCTGGAAGCCACCTCATTGGCCTGGAAGGGCCTAGTAGGGGATCCTCCCCTGTGACGAACCTGGGGCTACATGGATCCAGAAGGGCAGCCCACAGCAACGCCACCATAGGGGTCCCTGGGGCTCGAGAGGGAAAGACGGGGCCAGACGCTACGGCTCCTATCTGCCCCCACCAGGGGTGGCAGGTGAAGACCGAGGTGCCTGAACCCTGTCTTTCAATCCCCCGGACTCAGAACGCCCTCCTGCTCGACCCCACCCCAGGGTGCAGCAGCACCGGGATCGGCAGCTGCCACAACCCCTCGGGGAGGACAGCCCTCCCTTCACCTCCACTCCATCCTCCAGGGACCCCAGACCACCCCAGCCTGGAAAGCCTCAGGGAGGACAGCAGCAGAGACAGAGGAATAGGCGCACTGGGCCACCTAGCACCTCGTCCCACGAGACCCTGACTCCAGAGTCAGGGTGCCAGGATGGTCCACATCTGAATCATCCTCCTCCTCAGAGGAGGAAGAGATCAGCTGGACCACAATACTGGCCACGCTGGGGTCTCCAGTGAAATGGCACTGCGAACGGCGCCGGCTGCCGCGCTTGGACGCACCCCAGACCACCCACAATGCTTAGACCCGCCCCGACTCCCCAACGGGCGCCAGCCAGACCACAGCATCGCCCTCGGCACCCGGACCCAGACACCGCTAGAAGAACCGGCCGGGCCCACAGCTCCACCGAGCCAACACGGCGCCATCTCTATCACCGGCGCCACGAACGGCGCCTCGGTTCAGAAATTGCACCGGAAGGCGGATCGAGGGTCCACCGATGCCGAGCCCTGCAGACACTGAAGCCTGCACTCCGAGGAGGTGACTGCCGAGGCAGTGTCCCCGCCGCGGCCCCAGGAGGGACCTCAGCGTTCCTCAGACACCGCAAAAGAGGCCTCCTCTTCAGCAAGAGAAGATGAGGAAGCCTCCTCTACAGACCGTATAGGCCTGAGAGGGGACCCAGAAGAAGGTTCTAGAGACCTTACCTGGGAATCCCTGGAGTGGCGCCGTCCTCCAAAAGTTGGCGGAGCCTTGCTGATCTTGAATGCGTGGACTTCCAGGGCCGCGATGGTCCATCGAGAACAAGCGTCGCGACGATCCATATTGTGGGTGGGTCCCAGGCAACAGAGAAACATCATGCCAGTCCATGATGGAAAAATGCCGACCACAGGAGCACCGGCATAGGGGGCGCGCCTCGACTTACGTTTGCCCCGAACCTGACATTATGCAAAAATTAAGACAAAAACAAGCACAGCTCTTCACGAATAAAGAATGGTCTTACCGTGACTACGCCGAGAAAAGCAGGAAGGAGTCTGAAATGGTCGATATCGATACTAGGCCTAGAACTGAATTCTAACTGCGTGAGCAGGTGCAGCCTCGATGGCGGGAGAAACAGAATTGAGATGGAGGAGGAGTCTAGTGCAACCAATGGCTGCCCGCATGACACAGCGTCGCTCTTATGGGTGGCACCGCTGGAGCCCAAAAAAATCTCCCATAGCGGGTGCACACCTCTGGCACTACCCAAGCAGTGATGAATGGTGAAGACTGACAAGGGAAGATCTGACAGTGCCAGTCTTGATTGCTCTGAGCTCCAACAGGTTGAAGTGGTATCGGGACTCCTTGGGGGTCCAGAGCCCATGGGCCCTGTTGTCCCCCATGTGGGCTCCCCAGCCCATAAGAGAGGCATCAGTCGTGAGAATGGTCGTCTGCTCGGGGCGGACAAATTGGATCCCTTCCTACAACCGGGTCTGGGGTGGTCCACCATTGGAGAGCGTCCCACCTTTACTGGGTTACAGTGATCAGCTGGCCGAAGTGACCATGAAGCAGAGTTTGCTGGGTGGCCAGCTCCCATTGGAGGGTCATGCAGACTAACCAGAGCCACGGAGGTGCACGCTGCCATGTAACCCAGAAGGCAGAGAAAGTCCAGGGCAGGGCACAAGTGCCCAACCAGAAATGATTGGGTAAAGGAGGAGAGAACCTCTACCCTGTCCGCTGGGAACCGAGCTCTAGCTTGACGAGAGTCGAGCCCTGCCCAGATGAAGGACATCACCTGAGAAGGCACGAGTTCCGAATTGGCCTCGTTGATCAAGAGGCAGAGCTGGGAGCAGGTCTGGAGGGCCAGGTCCCTGGACCTCTCCACCTCCTGCTGGGTGGGACTGCTAAGAGCCAATCATCGAGGTAGGGTTAAATTCTGACAGCCCCCCCATCACCGACGCCCGAGATGGGCTGCCACCACTGCGATTCATTTGGTGAAGACCTGGAATATGACAAGCAGAACGGCATGGCTCGGAACTCGATAGGGTACCTTCGGCTCTGAAATGGAGGAACTGCCAAAGAGACGATGGATTCGATTTGAAGAACACATCCTGCAGCTCCAATGAACAGAACCACATGTTTCGCTCCAAGGATGGTATGATCTGGGAGAAATGATCATCCGAAAGGTGCGTGACCCAAGATACTGATGATTCAGGTTGTGCAGATCTAGAATGGGGCACTAGCCCCCAAAATCCGCTTAGGCACCAGGAAGTACCTGGAGACAAATTACTGCCTCCTTGAGGAGGAGTTCAGCGATGTCATCTCGGAGAGCCGACCGAGTATGGTCGGATACCCTTTCCTCCCAAGGGGCATAGGCTCGGTTTGGAGGGTACTGCTCAAATTCCAGAGGCAGTCCCTGACCAACCACCTCCAAAACCCACCTGTCTGTGATGAATGCGGACCAGGTGGACAGGAAGTGGCGGAGTCGGACCCCAACGGGAGGACCCAGAGCTTGCGTGATGGGAGAGGGGTAGCAACCCCGGCCCCGTCACTGAGCAGACTTGGAGGAGGAGGATCCAGGACCTGAACCTCTGTCTCCTTTACGGATCTGGGAAAGCCCGGGGGGCGCCAAGCTTGAGCCTGCTGCTGCTGCTGTCCTCCTTGAAAGGAGGGTTGCTGGGCCACAGGGGAGAGACTGCTGAAAAGGCTTCTTCTTCTGCTGCTTCTTACTCCAAGAACCTTTAGCAGAAGTAGCCTCCAAGGTGGCATTGGACTGCTCAATACACTGAAGGTGACCAGCCACACCTAGTCCGAAAAAGCCGGTGCCCATGAAAGGCACATCAGCTAGTTTGTGCAGAGTATCTGCCGGGAAAGACGATAGTCTTAGCCAAGCCCTGCGGCAAGAGGCAACTGCGGCTGCCAGCGAGTGGGCACAAAAATCCCTAATGTCCTGGGCTGTTTGAAGCTGCTGTTTGGCAACAGACCGGCCCTGATCCCGGACTTGCTTGACCATGGTCTGCATGTCCGTGGGGAGGTGTGTTTTGACTTCATCCTAAGACCGCAAGAGGGCATGGGTGAAGTGTGCCATGACGACGGCCAAACTTGCCTGACAAAGGCTTAAAGATGAGGCCGCACAGACTGAGCCAAATGATCCAAGTTTTTGGATTCCTTCTCAGGAGGTCAGCCAGTGTCGGCAGAACTGCCAGCATGCCTGAACAAAGGCGGTCACTAGCTCTCAGCCAGAGGGTGCTCTGTGAACCCTACAAGGGACCCCACAGGCACACCGCATGCTTGCGGGCATGCAGGCAGACAGAGCTGGGCAAGAGGCAGGGCGCTGTCAAAGTTCTAGAGCTGGGACAACTATGGCCTCGGCCACTGGAAAGGCCTCCGTTGGGGTATACCCTCTCGAGGATGTCTGACAGTGTACTCCGCTTTTCTGGATAGGTTCAGGGCATCCTGTAGACTCAGATGAGGAGAAGAATGCTCTTGAAAAGACGAAGGACTTTCTCTGTCTAACCCACCAGCCGATTTGTCATCCCTAGGATGAGAATGTAGGCTGGTCTCATTCGAATAATCCGGATACAATGGCTGACCACCTAGGTCACCTTCGACCCGCTGAGGGCAGTCCGGGGTAACAGTGGCCGAAAGACGCCAGGGAAGCCAGGTGTCTGTTCTAGCTCCCTTGGAAGGAACCACTCCCACAGGCTACTTGGGCGGTGGCTTCACTACAAATCGGTAGAGAGACCGGTATAGGCCAAACCGGAGGTTGCCAGTTCAGAGGACAGGGGAACAGACAATCTGCTACGAAGGAGTCTGCTTCAGCCTGGGAGGCGAAAACCAAGTAAGGGCCAGGGAAGGAGCTGTTGCCACGAGGTCCTCGTACCGCCACCGGAGTTTCCGCTGGAAACTCTCCTCATCTGAGCAGGACGAGGATGACCGATGGCGTTTCCTCTTTCGAGCGCTTGTAGCTCTTCCTCGGCCTCTTGGTCGAGGGAGTCCTCAACCTCTACTGAGGTCGGACGGGCAGATTCAGTCACTCAGGAGACACCGGCAGGACTGGTGATTTCCAGGGGTCAGGGACCACTTCCTCGATGGGATTTCCAGCGGGCTGGATCTCCTCGGCAAAAGAAAGGACCGGAGTCTATTTGAGAAAATAGTCAACCGGAGTCTGTGACAATGGGTAGATCGGGTCGATGACCATTTCTGCCTACTTGATAGACACTTCGGTCAACTGGCCGGACGGCAAGGCCAAGAAGCCAACAGCTGAAGAGGCAATTTCAACCAAAGTCGAGACTGCCGGTTCTTGGGTCAGAGATCTCTCCCGATCCCAAGAATGTCTTCGCAGAGACGAAGACGATCCTGGGTCCTTTTCCCGCTTACGGGACAGAGATGAGTGTGTGCCCACAGGACCCTCTCCCTTAAGTTGGGAGAGATTGGCACAACTTTCGGAAAGAACCGATAAGGTGGAGCCCAGGTTGAGCAGAACGAAGAAGCTCCGAGAGGAAGATTCTGCGGCCCAAGCCGCTTCCTCCTTGAAGGCTTGCACATGTTCCAGTTGCTCGGCAGATCCCATGGCTGCGGAAACCGCCCACCGAGCCTCCTTTGATTTCACCGGAGGGTTCAGTTTTTCCAGCCCCCCCAACTTCAGGTGTGCAAGACGGTCGTCAAGGACAGTAGGATGAAATGCAATACAGACGTCGCACTTAGAGGTGTCATGGCCAACACCCAAGCAGTAAACATACGCAGTGTGGGGATCGGTGCGGGACATTTTCTGGACGCATGAATTCCGGACGAATCCAAGGGAAGACTTGTCTTCCATAATTGAAGCAAAGAAGTCACAGGTCGCTAATGCGAACTAGACAAAGTTTCGGAATAATCTAAGGTTTAGAAGCCAGGGCCTACAAAATGCAGGAGTACTAAGGAGGCAACCTGAATCTTCTAGCGGAAAGGAAGATCTGGCGTCATGGGGCAGAGCCGAGGGTTATACCACCTGGGTGGGTGGGAGAAGCCAGCTTGAAGACTTCTGGCAATCCTTAAAGGGAAAGGGGACATGCCAATAAGTGTGGATGAACAACATATCCACGATCCTATAACACTCAATCGTTTCCTTGAGCAAGACAGTTTGGATTTCTTCTCTGACGAGAAGAGCCTGGTCTCGAGAGTAGGATGACTGGTTTGGTGGAGAGTCTGGTGGAATCTAGAAATTCTATGGTGTGCCTGGCGGACACCAACTGCTGTACTGATGCATTGGAGGTAATGCTCTGCCACTCCAGCGCGTGGCAGGCGAACCTCCCCCCCCACCGGCACCTCGCACTGGGGCCGAGGAGGTGGTAGTGTAAGGGAGTCAGGAGGTGGCAGGGACGGTCAGGGGAGGGCCTCCTGAACGACTGATTCTTGGAGGCGGGAGGGGGTGGCAGAACCCGTGGACTTGCACTTGCCCTGGTGACAAGTCGGGGCCTGCTTCCTCTGCCTCCAGGTCCTTTTCCGAAAGGGCTGCTGCTGTTGGGCACCCAATCGGTACATGGACCACACTGATCTCAGTCGGTCATGATGTCCTTGGTGTCGCCACCAAAGAGCACAGAGCCCCAAAAGGGGGCGTCCTGAATCACAGACTAAACTTCATTTGTGAGGCCACAGATGCGAAGCCAGGCCTGTCGTCTCAAAGCAACGGCAATCACTGAGGAGCGAGCTACTGAGTCGACAGTCATAATTAGCCCACAATGCATGCCTGCAAGAAAATAAAGAGGCAGAGTTCCCTGGCGAGCTCCTCCTTGAGATCCGAAGGGTCCATAGCTTGGACTCTGGCCTCGAGCCTGGCCAAGGCAGCCTTTTGGTTCAACATCATATGGGTTGCACAGTTTAGGGACCGTAGCACACATGTGGCCGAAGAATAGACCTCCTTACTGAACTGGTCCATCTGCCTCTACTCCTTATCTGGAGAAGATCATGGAGGAACAGAGATCAGGGACAGCGACTCTAGGTCTAAATGTTAGTTGAGTTTCTACTGCATCGGATCCTGCTCCTCAGACTCAATCGAAAAAATTTTGCATGGACCTCAGGAGGTCTGAAAAGGCAGGGTCCTCCACTGGGGACTTAGGAGAAGCCTTGCCCTTAGGAACAGAGGACTCGTGATCAGAGGGCTCCTCTTGCGACTCATCGCTATCATTGTCATCCCCCACATCCGGATGGTCTCCAAGGTCCGGGAGAGCTATATCCCTGGAAGTGGTCCCCATGACAAGAACAGTAGAAGGGGATGAACTCCTCAGGGATGGAGACCTAAGAGAGCAAGGTGGTGGAAGTCTGCTCTCTAGGTCAGAAACCAGCTTCGAGCGCACCCCTTGCCACCAAGACTGGATGAGAGTCTTAAAGTCTGGTTGAACCGGAGCTTGAGGAAGAGGAGGCTGGGTGGGGGAGGGGAGGGAAAGGAGGAGGCGGAAGGGGAGAGAGAGAAAAGAGGAGAAGAGGGGGGTGGTGGAGGAGGGATTACCAGGGCAGGAGGGTAGTGATATCCCGGTAACTTGGACAGCCATACCCTGGATACTGATTGTATCCGGGGAAGTAATGCTCTGCGCCACTCCAATCTGAAGGGGGACCGGCCGGGTAATGGTCCCCAAGATGCTCCGAGGGATAATGTGGTATGGTCTGGGGTCAAGAATATAATCCCAACATCAGGCCTGATGGAGGTGGAACCCACGTAGGGCCTGCCATTGCGTAAATTGGTGGCAGGTCTGGTGTCAAGGAGCTGGCATCGGGGGCCACCATCATTGGGACTGGAACCGCTCGATCTGGCGCCAGAAAGGGGTCCGGAGTTGGAGCCGGGCAAAGGAGACCCGACAGAGGGACCTGGTCTGGCACTGGAGCCAAAGTCTGGGGCAGACGACTGGGCCCAGGCTCGGAGACTGTCGGAGCGTCCGGCATCAGGGGAGCCATTGCCAGGTCTGGCAGAGGGATCTTGACTGGGACAGGTGCCGGGTCAGGAGTGATCCTACAGAAGGGATAGGAGGGGCCTCCGGAGTAGGGGCCCGATGGCTTAGGAGAAGCCTCCTTCCCTGTGACCGCATCGGGGGAGTGAGGAACGGACCCAGAGATGTGGTCGACATCTAGGGGCGCCACACTATCATCGCCCCGAGGTAGCAGCCTGAGCAGGGGAAGCTACCGACAGTAATGGGGAGAGAGGGGCAGTCTACCCCAGGCTCGTCGAGACGTCTGGTTGGTCTCCGCTATGCCCAGACAGGAGAGCCACTTCTGAGCGACTGCCAGAGACAGTAGTCTGACCAGATGGAGCCACGCGGGAGGGGGAAGAGCCCCCTGCTGACTTAATGGCTGAGGCCGTACGGGTCCCCAAAGCCTAGAAAGCAATTTTACCAGCGGCCAGGCAGTCCACAGAGGAGCCAGAGGCAAATTTAGTGGCAGGCGCCAGTGTGGCCAGAGGAGCCAGCGACCTATATACCTGCAGAGGAGGGTTTGCAGGGCTTACCTGAATCCCCCAAAGCCGATTTCTCCTTAGGCGGCAGCTGGGAAGAGGCCTTGCTGGTAGAGGGCCTGGAAGGCTAAGCTTAGGAACCCTCCGTGGAGAGCTCCCGCTCTCTGTGCTGCTCTTTCCGGTGTTCTTTTTTTGGAAGGGGAAGAAGATGAAGATTCGCAGATCCGCTCCATCTGTTTTTCTAAAGACGCCAGCTGGGTCTTCCAGAGGTGGGCCTCCAGAGCCTGCTGCCTCCTTTTGCATGTGGTCTGATTAAAAGGGTGGCAATCCGGGCAGGAAGAATCTGGGTGGTCTGGGGCCAAGCAGATCACGCACTTCACATGTCCGTCTTTGTGTGGGATTTGAGTATCACAAGACTGGCACTTCTTCGGAGAAGACACAGAAAGGTGTTCGGAAATCGAAGAGAAAAAAACGCGGTGGAAATCAACGAAAAAATAGAAAACTTTCAATGACGATCACTGGGAAGTCTGCGATGCAACTGACACGAGGCAACGGCGGGAAAGAACTGGAGGGCAGGTGTGGGTACTGCCCACTATATAGGGTCACATGACATCAGGTGGGCAGTCCCCGTCAGGTATTGCTAGAAAAAGTCTGCCGTGTGGCCAGGTAGCGCTAGTCCTATATGTGATGAAATACTGAAGGAACCCGCTCGAAGTAAGATCTGATAGTTCATACCTCTGAGGAGCTGAAGGAGCCAATCTGGCTGTTTTAATGGCAGTCCTGGCTTTCTGAGAAGCCTCCAGGGCTTGTTCCACCTGCTGGCCCAACGGATAAGTACCATAAAAAGGGACATTCATAACGTGCTCCTGAGCATCTGAGGAATACCCATATGTCCTGAGCCAGAAATGTCTTCTAATACAGATTCCAGCAGCGGACACTCTGGAAGCCGTATCTTATGTGTCCATAGATACTTTCAGTTGATGGCTACAGCATTCTATTCCCCGGGTGACAGTCTGGAGAATCTTAAGCCTGCAGTCAGACTCCGGAAGTTCCTCTGCCAGAGCCTTAAGTGAGGTCCACAGGACATACTCGTACTGGGAGAAGGGACCTTGATAGCTTGCAATACGTATGCCCAGAGAAGTGTCTACAAAAGCTTTTTCCCCCCCATAGTATCGATCTTGGGAGATTCCCATTTATAGGACGTGCTGTTACTTCCTGTGGTAAAAACAGCTCCTCTGCAACAACTAGCGCATCTGCAATGGACTGTGACGCTAGAATAGGTCTCTCCTTAGGAGGGACATATTTCCAATCTATGGACTTGCAAACAGAAGGAGTAAGGGCAGGCCTAACCCACAGCCTCAGACAGAGTCTCGAAGACTTGGGGAACAGGAGGCGCAAGGTTCACCGGAATATTAGGGACATGAAGCCACTCAAGGCACAGGGGCCTTCCTGGATCTACAGAAAAACTACAACCATGGCTGCCTGCATATTCCTAACTAAAGCATGAAACAAAATATCCCCTAGAGAAACATCAGCTGGAACTCCTGGCTTACCGTCCAGACTGTAGAAGGAATCTTCCATCCCCTCTTCAGAAATGAGGAGGTTGGGGTCAGACTCATCCTGCTCCACATCCCCCTCAGAGGGGGTGTGTGTGGCACCCAAAAGGCAGAGACTAGGCCTGGGAAGGGGAAAAATGAAAATTACGTACCTACCGTAACTCTTGATCTTCTTGGACGAGTCTCCACCACTCATTCACACTATTGGGATCTGCGCCGGAGGCACTAGGACCCATCGGGAGCAAACTTTTTGCTGGGGAGTCGACGCCAGAGATGGCGTCAGGAGCTCAGCTTGCGCGCAATGACTATCTCGGCCACTCCCAGCTGCCTCAGTACCTTTTATTACCAAGGAGGTGCAGCGTAACTAACCTAGAAGGGTAGCCTAACCTAAAAAAAACGGACATAAAATAGTCCGGACGACCCGTGTAAGAAGGGTCAATAAAGAAGTCTTCAAGGCCTAAAGATTTGAGGGAATGAAGACCAACAAGAGAGGTGAGCTCGGGGGATGGAGGGTGGGCGTGTGAATGAGTGGTGGAGACTCGATCAAGAATTACGTAGGTATCGCATTTCATATCTTCCTGGACATAAGTCTCCACCACTCATTCACACTATTGGGAGAGTACCGAGCTAATAATCCTCCGAGAGGGCGGCAGGAAAACCCAAGAGCTCACGTTTGTTAAGACAGTCCACTAAGGATGGCTCTGCCAAAGGAAGAATGTCGTCTGGCATGGACATCGAGTGCATAATGCTTATCGAAAGTATGCACTGAGCTCCAGGTGGCTGCATTGCAGATGTCTGCAATGGGCACGTTGCGGATTTCCGCTAGGGATGTCGCTACCGCTTTGGTAGAGTGAGCGTAAACTCTACCCTCCAACTTAGCCTGCGCCATGGAATAGCAGTGACGAAGGCACGCCACTAGCCATGCTGAGATACATCTAATAGCGACAGGTTGACCCAGCCGGGCCTCACTGAAGGAAACGAACAGTTGCTGGGCTTTACGGAAATCCTTGGTTCTATCTAAGTAGAAATGCAAGGCCCTCTTAACATCCAGAGAATGAAGAGAGCGTTCCCCTTCATTTTGGAAGTCCGCAAAATAAGAGGGAAGGACCAAAGGTTGGTTAAGATGAAATTCTGACACAACCTTACGAAGAAATTTAGGATGAGTATGAAGGACTACTTTGTCATTATGGAACACAGTATACAGAGGGTCTGTGACCAGGGCATGTATCTCAGAGACCCTACGGGCTGAGGTAATGGCCACTAGGAAGGCAGTCATCCAGGTGAGAAACTTTAGCTCAGAGGTAGCTAGAGGCTCAAAAGGTTTCCGAGTGAGCATGTCTAGCACAAGATTAATGTCCCAGGCTGCAACAGGACGTCTTGTAGGGGGTCTGGTGTGCAAAATTCCCTTAAGAAATCTCTTACCCATAGGTAACTGAGCCAGTGAAAGAGAAAAAACCGGCTCATGATACGCTGAAATGGCACTAAGGTGAACTTTAACTGTAGAGTACTGGAGACCTAAATTTGAGAGACCCAAAAGATACTCAAACTTTATCTGGAGGGCAGGAAAAGGGATTCAAAGAGGACTTTGCACACCAGAGGGAAAAACGCTTCCACTTAGCCGTGTAAGTTTTCCGAGTGGCCGGCTTCCGCGCAGCCAGAAGGAGATCAGAAACTCTTCGAGAGACATTGAACCAATTTACTTCTACCTCTTCAGGAGCCAAGTGTGAAGGTGAAGAGATGTCAGACTGGGATGGACCACCGGTCCCTGAGTTAAAAGGTTAATCTGCAGGGGAAGTGGTCTCGAAGGAACTGCCAACATACAGTTGAGAAGTGGAAACCACAGTTGTCGAGGCCAAAAGGGAGCAATGAGAAGAAAAAATTACTCACCTTAGTAATGCTGTTTCTTCTAATGGAGTCTTGCTATATTATGACTGATGCAGTTTGTCCCACCATTAGAACTGCTCCGGAGGTGAAAGAGTTAACTTCCATGCAGTGCATGGAACTTAGAGCACGAGCTCGGTTAGAGAAGCTCTGTCAGGGTGATTTCAAACCGAAACAGTCAGATCTTTATGAGCAAAACTCACTAAGGCTCTGTGTGGAAGCTGTAACCCACACTAGCCAACTGGCTACTAAAATATTCACACATTTTCCTGGTCCCAACACCAAGACTCAAGTTAGGGGACCAGAAACAATAAGATAAAAATAAATAAATAAAACACCCAAACATAAAAGGGGCATCAATAAGTGCCAACAGTGGACTGCCCACCCCATACCCAAAGTAGAAGTTCTGAGAGGGACAGGCTGGGGGGGAGGTCATAATATAGCAAGACTCCATTAGAAGAAACATTACTAAGGTGAGTAATTTTTTCCTCAAACAACATGAAGTCTTGCTATATTATGACTGATGCAGACTACACAGCAGTACCTCCATGGAGGAGGGACAGAACCTACTTAGGGAATAGGCTCTGAAGCACAGCTGTGCCAAACCGAGCATCCCTCCTGGCCTGGATATCCAGGGAGTAATGCTTGGTGAAAGTGTGTACTGTTTTCCAAGTAGCTGCTTGACATATCTCCAAGATAGGGATGTCTCTGGCAGCAGCTAGAGATGCAGCTGTACCTCTGGTAGAGTGAGCCCTCAGGCCTGAGGGGGAACCTTACCCAGTTTTTGATAGCAAAATTGGATACAAGAGACAATCCACCTGGCAATGGATCTGTTAGTGGTAGGTCTCCCTTTCCCAACATCACCATAACTGAGAAATAGTTGGAGGGAGTCAAACCTGTGACCCTTGGTACGCTTTACGTAGTAACTTAGGGCCCTCTTAACATCTAAGCTGTGCAGCCTCCTCTCACCAGAGGAGGAATGGTCAGTGAAGAACACTGGAAGTGAAATAGATTGGTTAAGGTGGAAATCCGAAACCATCTTAGGAAAAAACTTCCTGTTAGTCCTGAGGACTACCTTATCCCTGTGAAAGGAAATAAAGTCAGTCTCCACTGATAAAGCCTGTAACTCACTTATGCGCCTGGCAGAAGTGATGCCTACTAGAAATACAGTTTTCCAAGTCAAATACTTAAGCTCTGCCGAAGACAGAGGCTCAAAGGGGGGTTGCATCAGCTGAGCAATGCAAACATTAAGATCCCAAGCAGGGGCAGAGTCCCTGAATGAAGGATTGGTATGAAGTAATCCCTTAAACTTGGAAAATACAGGGTGAGCAGAAAAAGAAGAGGGCTTCCCTGCTGAAATGAAAGCAGAGACAGCTGCCAAATGCACTTTCAGGGTAGCTGGTCTCAGTTCCAAAGAATTAAGATTGACCTTACAGTCCAAAACAGTGGGTAAATCAGCAGATTCCGGGGAAATATGCTTCCCAGAACACCATATGGAAAACCTTTTCCACTTGGAGTTATAGGTAGCCCTGGTGGAAGGCTTCCAGAAGCTTTCAAGATTTCGAGAACACCCTGAGAAAGTTGTAGATCAGCAACTTCTAACCTCAAGAGCCAGGCCTTGAGGTTGAGGGATTTGAGATTCGGATACCAGACTCTCCCCTGAGCACAGGTTAACAGATTGTGGTTCCTGGGGAGACACAGGGGAAGATGGACTGCTAAGGACAGAAGGAGTGGGTACCAGGGCTGCCTGGCCCAGTCTGGAGCAATCAGGATCATCTTGCAGGGCTGAGACCTGATTTTGACTAGCACCTTGAACAGGAGAGGGAAGGGGGGGAAGGCATAGAGAAACTTCACTTCCCAATCGAGGAGAAAGGCATCCAGGGGGACTGAGCCCAACACTGGGGGCCTGCAACAAAAAAGTGGAAGTTGATGATTGTCTGGGGCTGCAAAAAGATCTATCTGAGGAGTGACCCATCTGGCAAAAACTATCCCCAGTACTATGGGATCCAGTGACCATTCGTGATGGCCCTGGGAAATCCTGCTGAGAGCATCTGCCAGGACATTGTCCTTGCCTGGGAGGTGAACTGCTATGAGGGAAGTGTTCAGGGAATAAGCCAGAGACCACAACTTCATCGCCTCGGTGCACAAGGCCGAAGACAGAGTGCCCCCTTGTTTGTTGATTTACCACATTGTAGTGGTGTTGTCTGTTCTGACCTGTACCACCTTGTTCTGAACAGATGCAGAAAAAAACCTGAAGTGCTAGAAAAACAACTCTGAGTTCCAACAGATTGATGTGGAGCAGAGATTCCTGAGGGGACCATAACCCCTGGGTGGAGAGGTCGCCCATGTGAGCTTCCCATCCCAAGAGGGACGCATCTGTAGTAAGGGTCAAGGAGTGGGATAGAGGGATGAAAGGCACCCCTTGTCTCAGATTGCTCTGATCCTGCCACCACTGAAGGGCCTGGATCAGGGTTCAAGTCACTGGGATTAACTTGGATAGGGATCTCTTCTTTGAGACCAGAAGGCTCTCAAATGGAACTGAATGTCCTCATCTGAAATCTTGCTCCTTGCACTACAGCTGTGGAAGCAGCCATGTGTCCTAGGAGCTGCAGGAAATGCCTTGCTGGTTGAGAGACCTGTAGAGGAAGGACGAGGCTAGGGCCGCCAAGGTCCTTACCTTTCTAGGGAAGGAAGGCTCTGGCCTGTTTTGTGTCCAGTTCTGCGCCTATAAAGGTGGAGTACCTGGACAGGTTCCAGAACTGACTTTGGAAGATTGAGAAGAAAGCCCAGAGAGGCAAGCAGCTGCTGGGTAACTAGCAGGTGTGATCTGACCTGGTCTGGAGACTGACCCACAATGAGCCAGTCGTCCAGGTAGGGAAAGATGGCAATCTTTTGCCTTCTTAGATGAGCAACTGCTACTGCCAGACATTTTGTGAATACCCTTGGGGCAGAGGTAAGGCCGAAGGGCATTGCTCTGAACTGAAAATGGCCTGAGGGCAGTTCGAATTTGAGGTACTTTTGATGGGAGCTTCTGATAAGAACATGGAAGTAGGCATCCTTGAGGTCCAGGGAAGCTAGCCAGTCCCCTGGCCTTAGGGAGGGTAAAATCATTCCCAGAGTCACCATTTTGAAGTTTGGTTTTAAAAGGTGCTTGTTCAGATATCTTAGGTCCAGGATGGGCCGCCACTCTGCTGTCTTTTTTGGGGTAAGGAAGTACCTGGAGTACAGACCCTTGCCCTGGTGTAGGGGAGAAACCCTTTCTACAGCTCTGAGAGCCAGGAGGGTTGAGACTTCTGTTTCCAAAGCAAGAGTCTCTAAAGGGTTTGCAGGTGGAAAGGATCTGGTTCTCATCTTTGGAAATTTTTTTGAAGCTGAGAACCAGACCTTGGCTCACTACTTCCAGGACCCACCAGTCTGATGTTAAAGACTGCCAGTCCTGGACGAAGTAAGCCAGCCTGCCCCCTACAGGTAATGGAGAGCCGACCCTGGGCATCCCATCAGGGTGCCTGTTTGGCAGGGGCTTTAGGCTGAGGGGTGGGAGCAGGCCTGCTCGTACCCAGTCTGTCTCTCCCTCTGAAGAACCCCCTCTGAACATAGGCTGAAGAGGAGGCCTGGGTCTGGTAAAAAGGCCTGTGAAAAGGCCTGCCCCTACCCCTGGGGGGCTGCCTCTGAGGAGTGGCTTGCCGTTCCTTGGCTTGTGCACTATTACAAGTGGTTCTATATTCATCCATTTTCATATAATTCTCTGTCTGCTCCCAAACAGAGAATTTCCCACCACAGGAAAATCCATAGCCTTAGACTGGGTATCCTGTGACAAAGTAGTACACCTGAGCCAGGCCAATCTCATTAAAACCACAGATGTAGCCATGACTCTAGAGGATACATCATTAGAATCCACTGCAGCATGGAATTGCACCTAGATGCCTCAATACCATCAACAGCCACCTGCTCCAGCTCCTTTGCAAGCTGGCCAGGGCCTGTTTGGCTAAGGCCATGACAGTATCCCATCTAGATTTTTGGTATTCTCGAACATAAGCCATATAGTTTGCTTGTCTGAGTCCCAAAGACGCTGCCATGTATTGTTTTTTGGCCATGGCATCAATCTTCCTGGAGTCCTTGTCAGGAGGATGTGAAGCCAGGGGAATATTAGCTTTATCACAGGCTGCAGCCTGAACTACCCCAACATGACTGCATTACTGTGAAAGAAATTCTGTATCAGGACCTGACAAAGTGTACCTCCTGTCCATCTTTTTATCTACAGGAGGCACAGAATTAGGAGCTTTTAAAATTTTTATTGTTTGTTTCCTAAAAGATTTATGTAAAGGGATAGACAATCTCCTGGACTCTGGGATATCCATCATCTCTACAAAGTCAGGCTCCTCTTTGCTCATCCAAAGCCTCCTCTAAAGGAAGCTGAGGGTTTCAGCAACTTTTTATAAAACAGAAATGAGAAGAGGACTCAGCAAGCCTAGGGGAGATTCACCTAAAGGTCTGTCTGGGGAGATGTCCGTTCAATGGGCACATCCAGACTTTCAAAGTCACATTCACACTGTTCATAATCATCCTCCCTCCTCTGGTTCATAAAACTCTTCTATATCATATTCTTGAACCGGTGGAACCGAATCGAACCTACCTTTTGCCAGATAGTGGCGGTTCGAAGGGAACCGGGGAAAGTGACTGGACAATCTGTATTGCCCTGGCTATCTCTGCAGCAGTTGGGGAAGGGATTTTCGACTCCACACCTGCTGACTTTCTAGTTCTCTTTGCTGGAACTGGCTCCTCAGAGTCAGCTTTACGTTTGCCCGAGGAAGTCTCGCCTGGTCAGAGGCACTCCTCTGGTTCGGTTGGCACCGAACCGGCTGGCCATCCGGTCAGTGGACTTTTGTCTTCTCGTCCCGAGCCTACCAACTCTCTTATCCAGGGTAGCTGCAGGGAAATTCTTGCAAATCTGGCAGTCTGCATTGAGGTGGTCAAACCCAGACAATAAACACATGTGGTGTGTGGGTCAGCCTTGGCAAAGGCTTCCCCACGACACTACAGTGTTGAAACCCAGTGGGCCGGGTTTTCTTTTGGGTTTCTCAGACATAATGCCAGCCTAACCAAAAATGCCCTTTGATGGCAGTGCCAGGCAAGACACCCTTATCGGTTCCCATCCGTTCACGGGTCGTGAAAACCAATGAAATCTCTTTTTAGAACCGATAAAAACCGGAATCAAGATTTAACAAGCCTTAAAAGGCTTCAGAATAAAGTTTAAATACTAATTTGATCGGTTCAAACCGAACCGATAAACATTTACAAGTTCCACACAGAAAACCTATCTATTACTTAATACCATAGACAGAGCTTGAACCGATCGGTTTATGTTAAAATAAAGAATATCGTGTTGAATTTAACTGAGAAAAACACTTTAAACCGAGAAAATGAACCGAGCAGCAGGAGGAATCTCCGGAGCGACTGTTCAGTGAGGCGGAGTAAAGAATCTGACGGTTTCGGTTTGAAATTACCCTGACAGAGCTTCTCTAACCGAGCTCGCACTCTAAGTTCCATGCACTGCATGGAAGTTAACTCTTTCACCTCCAGAACAGTGCTAATGGTGGGACAAACTGCATCAGTCATAATATAGCAAGACTTCATGTTGTTTGAATCATCTTTTCTCCCCGAGACGCGAACTTGAGGAGTACCCTCTGAATTAGAGGAAGAGGCGGAAAGGCGTAAAGAAAGCGTTTTGTCCACCGCAGCCTGAACGCATCCCGACAAAAAATGCCAGGCCCTGGATTTCTGGAGCACAAGAGAGGTAGTTTTGCGTTGAGTGGGGATGCAAAAAGGTCCAGGTCCGGAGTTCCCCACTCTTCGAATAGTGACTGAACTATGGTTGAGTCGAGAGACCACTCGTGAGGATCTGTCTCTTCTGCTGAGACGGTCTGCCAAGTCGCTCTGTACACCTGGCAGGTAGATTGCTTGAATTAGAGCCTGTGCTCCAAGCACCATTCCCAGACCTCATCACTTCTCTGCATAAGGGTAAGAATGAGCACCACCCTGCTTGTTGATGTAATACATCACTGCTTTGTTGTCCGTTTGGAGGAGAATATTCTTGTGACAGAGAACGTCCTTCAAAGCTCGGACCGCATAAAGGATGGCTCATTTCTAGGACATTTATGTGAAGCTGGGACTCGAGTTGAGTCCACACACCCTGAGTGTGGAGAGCCTGACAGTGAGCTCCCCACCCCATTAGCGAGGCGTCTGTGGTAATGGAGATCTGATGGTCCAGAGGGGCAAAGGCGTATCCCTGCAGGAGACTGTCCTCTTGAGACCACCAGGTGAGAGGCCTCCGTAGGGGTTCTGTCACCTTGATGAGATAGGACTGCGGGTGAGTGGTTGGAGATCACTGAGTACTGAGCATCCACTGGGTGGTTCTCACGTGCAGATGGGCCAGAGGTACAGTGAACACTGAGGATGCCATGAGGCCCAGCATCAGTTGCATCGAGAGCGCTGTAACTGACCTGTTCTCTCCGATGTAACGGGCCATCTGAAGGATATCGTTCCTTCTGTCCTCTGGGAGAAAAGCCTTCGCACAGGATGTGTTCAGAAGGGTCCCTATGAAAAGGAGCCTCTGGGAGGGCTGCAGCTGTGATTTCTTGAGGTTCAGCAGGACTCCCATGGATGTAAGGAGGTGAGAGGCCGTCTCTACGGCATCCAGAGTCCCTTGCCTGGAAGGACTTGCCTGAAGCCAACCGTCCAGATAAGGGAACACCTGTATTCCGAGTTTTCTGAGATGCGCTGCAAGAACTGCACAACATTTTGTAAAAACTCACGGCGCCGAGGATAGCCCAAAAGGCAGGACTCTGAACTGATAATGTTGTCCCAGAGCCACAAACCTCAGGAATTTGTGATGCCTCGGTGAATGGAATGCTGGTAAGCATCCTGCATGTCTAGGGAAGCTAACCAGTCGTGGTTGATGAAGCAAGGGTAACAGGGTTCCTAGAGAATTATTTTGAATTTCTCCTTGGGGAGAAATTTGTTTAGCTTTCTGAGATCTAGAATGGGGCGCATTCCCCCAGACTTCTTTGGAACCAGAAAGTAATGAGAGTAGAACCCCGTGTTTCGTTGATGCAGCGGCACAAGTTCTACTGCCCTGTTGTTTATAAAGCCCTGAATCTCGGCGGTGAGAAGGTCTGACTGAAGGGCAGACAGCCTGGGCTGCTGTTTGGGAGGACAATCTAGAGGGGTTTCCACAAAATTGAGTGAGTACCCCTCGCGGATTATCCGAAGGACCCATTTGTCTGAGGTTATGGACTTCCACTGGCTGTAGAAGTGCATCAGCTGACCTCCCACCGGAGAGGAAAAGTCCACCTCGGGCAGTTGAGGTGGGACTTGGGCCAGCAATTCATAAGGTAGCGCTGGGCGCTTTGGGCCCTTGCACTTTCTGCTGTGCCTTCTTTTGAGGTTGGGCAGGTTGGTTCTTATGGAAACTTCCTCTGCCTCGAAAGGACCGACTGTTATGAAACGGACGTTTACTGGCATGCCCTCGAGAGGGGGCAGGAGGGGGTCTAGCCAACTTAATGGCTGACCTAGTCTTTTGTGTAGCTTCTAGACCTTGCTCGACCTGAGGACCAAAAAGATATGCACCATCAAAGGGCAATGCCATTACCTGCTGTTGCGCATCATTGGTGAAGCCTGAAGTGCGGAGCCAGGAATGACGGCGGGTGCAAATACCAGCAGCTGCTGAACGGGAAGTGGAGTCGAAAGCATCCATGGCTGCTTTAACCTGCTGGTTGTTAGATTCAATACCCCTGGTAATGGTTTGGAGAAGCTCTGGTTTTGAATCCAACTCCGGAGGAGCTTCAACCATTTGCTTGAGAGAGTGCCACAGGATATACTCGTACTGAGAAAAATAGCCCTGGTAACTGGCAATACGCATACTTACGGTAGAAGCAGCAAAGAGACTCTTACCTAAGGTGTCTATCTTACGCGATTCTTTGTTAATAGGTCGAGCTGTAGTGGTTTGAGGAAGGACGACCTTATTCTCTGCCAGGACTACAATAGGATCCGCAAAGGCTTGGGATGCCAAAATAGGACGATCCTTGGGGGCTGAATATTTTCTATCAATGGATTTAGCCACCGATGTAGAGAGCAGGATTATTCCATACCATTTGAGACAGTGTCTCGAAGGAAGGCTGAATTGGAGGAGTCAAATCCGTAGGGATCTCCGAGGCGGAAGGTATTGAGTCTTAGCAATTTCCAGGATCGATGTCTGTAGTCGGAGAGAAAGTGTGAAATCATATTCTTCAGCAGAGACTTAAATGACAGGTCCTCGACTACAGGCTCTGCAGCAGTAAAAGATCCTGCTTCGGCCTACCTCATCGCCCAGCCGAGGTCTGGGTCAGGCTCAACGTATCTCCTGACAGTCCAGGAGGGACTGTATGGACAGGAAAGGGATGAAAGCCAGAAGAGGAAGGAGGAAAAGAGACAAAAGGAAAATCCCTCGAGAGCCCCCGCGCGAGGAGGCGATCGAGTCGAACAACGCCGAGGAACCACGCGGGCCAAGACGGCACCACAAGCGACGAGAGAAGCTGCGACGCCGAGGACGGGCCGCGAGGCCACACGGCAATCAAGGCGCCCCAGAGACCGAAAACAGGTTTTGAAGGAAAAGAGCAGGAGAGAAGGGCATCGTGTGGCCCTCACGCCAAGCCATGTGGGGAACCTAAGCACGGAGTCGATGGCACCGAAGAAGGTGCCGCGCGACCAGGAAAGTCCAACCGCCCTACCTGGTCGCCCAGAGAGCCCGAAGGCCCACGAACGACCGAGCCAGGTAGCCGAACCAACCTCCGAGCCCACTGCTCCATAAGAGCGGCCCACTGATGAAACTGCTCATCTGAAGACCTACCTGCGGACGGGGTAGGACTCCAATGTCGAAGACGTCTGCTACCAGCAGCCGCTGATGGCGACTCCGAAGGAGGAGACCGGCAACTAGCCCCGACAACCGAACGTCCACGCGCAGTCGATCAGAGGCGACTCAGTGATGCCTTCTCTTTAGACCTGCGGCCAAAGAAGAGCTTTCGAGGCTGAACGGCATGAATGCGACTGCTTGGCTATATGCTTCCGCGGGGACCGCCCATCCCCCCGGGCATTGGACTGACCGTTGTCAGACCCCCCTTCCGGAGAAGGCGGCGGACCGGACCCAGCCCGACTGACTGAACAGCTTTCATACGAAGTCTCCCTACCGTCACCTGACCTGCTCATGGTCGACTCCATCAGTGTAGGCTGAGACTTCTTTATTGTTTTTATTTAAAAATAAGAATAACTTAAGCGATACTGTATCGAGATAATACTACAAAATAATAAAAACTGAAAACTATGCTGCTAGTTTGAAGTTTGACTCCCGACAGGCGAGCGACGTCGTCACTGAAGCGCACTCGACGGGAAAAAAGGAACTGAGGCGGTCAGGGAGTCGACGCCGACAGTCAGTGCCGCAGCTGGGGTCGCGACACCGTTCCTCGCGGCGCCATCTCTCGCGTCGACTCCCAGCAAAAAGTTTGCTCCCGATGGGTCCTAGTGCCTCCGGCGCAGATCCCAATAGTGTGAATGAGTGGTGGAGACTTATGTCCAGGAAAATCAGGTGGCACAGGAACTGGCGCCAGCATCTGAACCGGCACTGTACCTGGCAGTACCAGCGCCAAAGTCGGCACCACCCAAACCTAGAAGACAGAAAGAGGGCAGGGATGGTACCTGTGCCAGCCCCTAGGAGGAGACAATGAGGGAGATAGGCACGTGGAACTGGCAGCGACACGGGCACCAACAATGGAAGAGGTTTTGTTGCCGGTGCCAAAAGCTCTACCTGACCCGAAGGTCCCAACCCCAGGTCCGAGATACCTAGACCCGAGAGCCCTGGTACCAGATCTGCAGGAAAGGGGCAAACAAGCCAGACTCTGTACCTACTGCTCCACAAGAGCAGCCCAGTGGTAAAACTGCCCACCTGAAACCTCACAAGAGCACAGAGAAGGGCTCCTGTGTCCAGATTCCAAGAGATCACTAGTAGAGGCCATCATCGGGGAACCAGAGAGAACCAGGAAAGGCCTCTCACCAACGGACGCTGAAAATCTCTTGGGCGACGTACCAGAGGGTGACATCAAGTGGTACAGTTTCTTTCCCTTCTGGTGGTAAGAGGAAGAACTAAAGGCAGAGCGGTGCCAGGTACCCAACCTGGATCAGGAAAAAACAGGTTACTCACCTGTAACAGTAGTTCTAGGAGTGGTATATGTTGTTCATCCACACTGTCTGGCTTTGTCCCTTTCCCCTTTAAATCTTGCCAGAAGTCTTCAAGCTGGCTCCTCCCACCCACCCGGGTGGTAAATACCTCGGCTCCACCCCATGACGCCAGCTCTAGCCTGCTGGAAGCAAGGTTGTGCGCCTTTAGCCGGGGAGGTCGGGTGGGTGCGTGGGGATGAACATATACCACTCCTAGAACTACTGTTACAGGTGAGTAACCTGTTTTTCTAGGAGCGTGGACATGTTGTTCATCCACACTGTCTGGCAGACTCCTAGCAGTTCTCCGTGAGGAGGGAGGCAAGGCAAACACCCCCGACTTAGGAAAAAGAGATTGGAGAACCGAGGCCCCAAAACCAGCATCACGTTGTGATTCAAGGTCAATGTGGTAATGGGTAATAAAGGTGTTCGTTGACTTCCAGGTAGCAGCCCGACAGATTTCCTGGATAGAGATGTCCCTGGAAGCAGCCACCAAAGCAGCAGTATGGTGGGCAGAATGAGCTCTTATCCATTGGGAGGCTCCTTGCCCGCCAATTCATAACACAGACTTATGCATGATGTGATCCATCTTGCAATAGTCCGCTTGGCTGCAGGTCTGCCAGAAGTGGCTTCAGCGTAGGTGACAAACAGCTGGCGAACCTCTCCCCAAATTTCCGCTGTCCTCTCCTTACAGTAGGAGACAGCACGTCTGAGGTCCAGAGTATGGAGCCTGTACTCGGCATCTGAGGTGTAGTTAGGGTAATATACCGGCAGAGTCAACACCTGGTTAAGGTGAAACTCTGACACCACCTTCGGAAGGAATTTCGGGTGGGGGCGCAGGACAACTTTGTCCCTGTGAAAGACCAGATAAGGGGAGTCCACTGAAAGCGCCTGGAGCTCCCCTGTCCTTCTGGCTGACGTGATAGCCACCAAGAAGGCAGTCTTCCACGACAAATGCGAAAGCTCACACTTGTGCATGGGTTCGAATGGCTTGCCCATGAGCTTTGCCAAAACCAGCAAGAGATCCCATGGACGTGGAGGTTCACGCACCGGAGGGAATGTGTGATCCAGGCCTTTGAAAAAGCGCCCGACCACTGTCTCCTGTGCCAATGTCGGCTGACCAGCCCGCACCCAGTAAGCAGAGATGGCTGCCAGGTGCACCCTAAGGGTCGATGACCGAAGACCCCCTTTGGAGAGGACCAAAGGTAGTCTAGAATGTTAGCCACAGAGCAGGATAAGGGGTCCAGGCTCTTTCTCGACACCAAATGGAAAACCTTTTCCATTTGAAGGCATAACATTTCCTGGTTGATTCCTTTCGAGATGCTTCCACCACGGTGTAGACATCCTTGGAAAGACCCACAGCCTGGAACTCTAGCCACTCAGGAACCAGGCTGTGAGGTGCAGAGATTGAAGGTCCAAGTGGAAGATCTTCCCCTGGTTCAACGATATCAGGTCCCGGCGTGTACAAAGCTGCTCCGGGGTCCTGCAGCTGAGGATGAAGAAATCTGGATACCAGAACTGGCATGGCCAATCTGGGGCTACCAGGATCACCTTCACCTTGTCCCTCCTCACCTTGAGTAACACCTTGTGGATCAAGGGAAATGGAGGGAAGGCGTAGAGGAGGCCTGGGGTCCACGGCCTCGAGAAGGCATCCCCCTGCAGCGAGCCCTGCTGAGGGGGGGCTGGCATGGTACAGCCTCAGCTTGGTGCTCTCCCTGGAGGCGAACAGGTCCACCAATGGTTTGCCCCAACAGGAGAACAGATCGTAAGCTACCTCTGGATGGAGACACCACTCGTGGGATATCTGGCCTATACGGCCGAGAGCATCTGCCAGTTGGTTCGAGACTCCTGCCACATGAATGGCTAGGAGATCTGCCTCCAGTCGGCTGACGACGGTCCAACCGAGCGCCTTGCATAGCAGACGGAGTGCGTCCGCCCTGTTTGTTGAGGTAGTACATTGTCATGGTATTGTCCGCCTGGACTTGAACCACTTGACCCCGGAGCTGAGGACCGAAGCTGACAGTGCCAATCTGACTGCTCTGAGCTCCAACAGGTTGATGTGGCATCGAGACTCCTCGGGGGTCCAGAACCCGTGAGCTCTGTTGTCCCCCACGTGGGCTCCCCAGCCCATGAGAGGCACATCGGTCGTAAGGACGACTGTCGGCTCGGGGTGGACAAACAGGATTCCTTCCGGCAAATGACTCTGGATGGTCCACCATTGGAGAGCATCCCACATCCTATGGGTGACAGTAACCAGCTGGTTGAAGAGACCCTTACGCTGAGACCACTGGGCAGCCAGCTCCCATTGAAGGGGGTGCATGTGCAATCTGGCCCAACGGACCACTGAGGTGCATGCCGCCATATAACCCAGGAGGCGCAGGAAGTCCTGGGCAGGGTGCAAGTGCCCAACCAGAAATGACTGGGCAAAGGAGGAAAGAACCTCCGCCCTGTCCGCCAGGAGCCAAGCTTTGGCTTGACAAGACTTGAACTCTGCCCCGATGAAGCCCATCACCTGAGAAGGCACAGGTCCCTGGACCTCTCCATCTCCTGTAGGGAGGAACCCGCCAGGAGCCAATCATCTAGATAGGGGTAAATGCGAACCCCTTGACGCCATAGATGGGCTGCCACCGCTGCGATGCATTTGGTGAAGACCCGTGGGGCCGATGACAGGCCGAACGGCATAGCTCTGAACTCGTACAGGGTCCCTTTGACCCTGAAGCGGAGGAACCGCTGATGGGATGGACGGATTGGGACGTGGTAGAACACGTCCTGAAGATCCAGTGTACAGAACCACATGTTTCGCTCCAGAGATGGTATGATCTGGTTCAGAGTTACCATCCGGAAGGTGCGAGACCAGAGACATCGATTCAGGTCGTGGAGATCTAGGATGGGGCGCCAACCCCCCCGTCTGCTTGGGCACCAGGAAATACCTGGAGACAAAGCCTGGGTCTGAAGGAGGATCCGGCACTGGAGCTACCGCCTCGAGGAGGAGCTGAGCAATGTCGTCCCGAAGGGCCGACTGAGCGCCAACTGAGATCCTTTCCTCCCATGGGGCACGGGCCCAGTTGGAGAGTACTGCTCGAACTCTAGAGGCAGTCCCTGCCCGACCACTTCCAGAACCCACCTGTCCGAACTGATACCGGACGAGGCCGAAGGAAAGAGGCAGAGCCGGCCCCCCACGGGAGGACCCAGAACTGGCGTGACGGGTGTAGGGGAAGCCACCCCCGACCTGTCACTGTGCAGGCTTGGAGGAGGAGGAGGCACCTGGACCGGCACCTCTGCCTCCTTTGCTGGGCTGTTGGGGACCTTGCTTGGGCCTAGGGCGCCAAGCTTGAGCCTGCTGCTGTTGCTGACCTCCCTGGAAGGAGGGCTGTCTAACTGCAGGGGAAGAATGCCAAAAGGATTCTTGTGCTGCTGCTGGTTCTTGCCCAAAGAACCCTTAGCAGAGGTGGCATCTAAGGTGGCATTAGACTGCTCAATGCGCTGTAGATGACCTGCCACTCCCGGACCGAAGAGGTCAGTGCCAAGGAAGGGCACGTCAGCTAACTTGTGCTGAGTATCCGCGGGAAAGGAGGATAACCTCAGCCAAGCCCTGTTGCGAGTGGCTACCACGGCAGCTAGTGAACGGGCACAGGAATCACCAATGTCCAGAGCCGTCTGGAGCTGTTTAGCAACAGCACGGCCCTGGACCCGGACCTGCTTGACCATGGTCTGCATGTCTGCTGGGAGATGAGGGAGGACTTCATCAAGCGACCCCAGAAGGGCGTGAGAGAAGTGTGCCATGATCACTGCTAAGCTAGCCTGATGAAGGCCTAGGGATGATGCCACATAAACCTTCCGGGCCGAGTGGTCCATATTTTTGGACTCCTTCTCCGGTGGGCGGTCAGTATCCGCAGAGCTGCCCGTGTGCCTAAACACTGACGCAGTCACAAGGCTCTCGGCCGAGGGATGCTCAGTGAAGCCTGCCAAGGACCCCATGGGCACCGCATACTTGCGGGCCATGCGGGCAGATGGAGCCGGGCAAGAGGCAGGACGCTGCCAAAGTTCCAGTGCCGGGCCAACTATGGCTTCGGCCACTGGGAAGGCCTCTGTTTGGGTATCCCCCCTCTTGAGAATATCCGTAAGAGGATATTCCACCTTCTTTTGTATGGGCTGCAAAGGCATGCCTGTGGACTCCGAAATGAGTCGAAGGATGCCCTGGAAGGAAGAAGGGCCTTCCTCCAGGGCTGTCACCGACAGCTCATCAAGTGAGTGAAGGCCGGTAGTATCCGAATCCGAGGAATCCAGATACAAGGGTCTCCCACTTAAGTCCCCCTCAATGCGCCTAGGGCGATCAGGAGTGACTGTAATGGACAACCTATGGGGCAAGCCCGTAGTTGGTCGGTCCTCCTTAGAGGGAGCCCTTCCCTGAGGCTGTTTGGGTGGTGGTTCCACCAAAATTGGTGGGGAGCCCATAACAGGCCGAGCCGAAATATGCACCGGTCCCACCGGAGGGAGAACCGGAGGCCTCGGACCAGAGGGAGTCTGTCGGCCGAAGAGGCTGGGGCCAAGTAATGGCCGGTACAGCCAGAGCAGACGGCTTTTGACCCATCAAAAGAAGTTGCTGCCACATGAGGTCCTCATAACGTCGACGGAGCTTCCGTCTAAGTCTCTCCTCGTTCGAGGAGGATGAGGAACGGTGGCGGCACCTCTTCCGGAAGTGTTTGTGACACTTTCTCGGTTTACCAACCGACGGGGTCCTACTCCTCGATCAAGACTGATGGCGTCGGCTCTGTCAGTCGGGAGAAGCTGGATTCGGTAAGAAATGAAAATTACATAACTACCGTAATTCTTGATTTTCTCTTGTATCTTCACCATTCATTACTGCTTGGTTAGTGCCGGAGGTGCGCACCCGCTACAGGAGTTTTTTTTTTTTGAGTCAGCTCCAACGTCGCTGCCCCTCGAGCACGACGCACTGCATCATGTGTGAGGGGCGGCAGTTAGGTGCCGCAGACTCCTCCTCTATCTCAGTTGTGGTAGCCGGAGAGGCGAAAATAAAGGGTAAGGAAAAAAGGAAAGCGAGGCAAGACAGCCGAGGGACAGAAAAAGGAAAGGATGTAAACTGAAAAAAGCATAAGCCAGTAGAGGATAGACAGAGGAGGGAGAATTCCTACCCTAAGGGACCGCAGGGCCTCCTCTCCGGGGCGGCTCTAGGGGAGGAACAGAGAGAGGGGAAGAAGGAGGAGGAGGCAGAGACGGAGGCGGAGGCATGTTGAGAGGGAGAACAGTGCCCATCGAGCATTGGTTGAGAGGCTTATAAGCTCGAGACGAACAAAGGCGCAAGAATCCCTGTTGATAGGACTGAGGGGAGGTTCAACCGAACCACCTGAACAGATCCGATACAAGGGCAGATTCTCTGATCTCTCAACATGCCAAATCCCTACATCCTAGCTGAGGGCTCAGACTGCCCGGGCAGAACCTGTTCCGGGGAGAGCGCCCACCCAGGAAGGGGACTATGTCCCTTAGCACCCTGTTAAGTGCTAACACAGCAGTGTATGGGGGAAGATTATGCCTTACTGAAGGCAGCTTTGTATGAAGGATAGAGTGGGAACTGAATCAGATTCCCTAAGGCAAGGCAATAGCAGACGCTCAAGCCTGACAAGTGCAAGCAGCAGCTAGAATGAGCTTAAAGATAATACCTGCCAGGGGGATTCTAAATTTTTGTTGAGGCCGAGTCAGGGCACGGTCTCTTAAGCTGTGAAACTGCATAACCTGATCAAGGTACTTAGAAGTCGCACCCTAAGGGCAGTCAGAAAGAGTTCCCTCAGAATAAGAGAAAATTACAGACCGTGCTCGTTCCTCTTTACCTTGAGGAAAAAAGGAAGTATTCACTAAGAATGGAAAACAGAAAGGTTTTTTTTTTTTGGGCATAAAGGCCAAAAGAGGGAGAGGGAGACACCACAGTAGGAGGCCACTGAGGGGAAGGTGGTTGGGTATCAGTAATGAATGGTGAAGATACAAGAGAAGATCAAGAATTACGGTAGGAACATAATTTTCCTATCTTCCCTTGTCAATCTTCACCATTCATTACTGCTTGGGCGAGTAGCAAGCCCCCCCCCCCAAAAAGTGGGGGGTAGAAACCCTGAGGGAACAAGACCCCCAGCCTCCTGTTGGTGAGAAACAGAAGGGGAAGACCCTGGGCTAATCGAGAGAGAAGCCTAAGGGGGAGAAGAGCTAGGAGGTGCCCCCCGAGGACGGGGAGATGGAGGAAGCCCCTGCAGTAGTCTCCTAGCTCTGAGGAAAAGAGACGGGTCCTCTCGGAGCCGGAGTGAATCACCCCACGGGCCAGGGTGACAACCTTGATAGACGAAGCCATGCCGTCCGTCTAATGCAGATCGCTGTCCCCGCAAGCCTGGAAGCCACCTCATTGGCGTCATAAGATGCCCTTGCTTGGTGTCTTTCCAGCTCCAGGCCTATAGCAGAGAGGGCAATAGCTTGTCTGGTTTGCTCCGTATCAGGCATTGATGCTAAGATCTGAGAGAGCATCGACCACAAATGCCTACTGTAGGCAGCGTGATGAGCCTGATGAGATGCAATGCAAGACATCGCACGAGAGGAAGAGAACACTCTTCGCCCCCACTGGTCGAATTGTAGGGAATCAGAGTCCGGTAGACAGTCGTGCGCCAGGCGGCGGCGCCCGGAGGGAGTCTCTAGGTATGCCAAACCCGAGGGCGGGTTGGGAGAGTACCTAGGATTCCGGGCACAACACCACACCGCAGTCTGCCGGGCTGAGAAGGGGCGCGGCAACTGCCAGGAACGGATAGATGCCTCCTGGAAGGAATAGGCCAGGAAGGTACCACCAGGTGCTGGGCACCGACTCTCACGCCTCCGCTCGGTATTGTCTCGCCTAACAGAGATTCAAGATCCCTCACCATCCTCGAAAGGAATCGCTGATATTCAGTGAAATCAGCATCGGAGGAGAGATGAGCAGAGGTTCCTCTCCCTCAGAGAAGGCAGACGAGGATGATGGAGAGCACGAGTGTCCAGAGGATTCTTGTGTCGGTGGGGATAGGCGAAAGACCCGCTCATTCAAGTACGTGACATATGAGGGAAAGGTCGCCGCAGAACCTCTGAACTGCTCCCAGGATAACGGGCCCATAGGACAGACATGGCCTGGGAGCGCGGGGAGTGGCTGCAGAGGAATGGGAGATGGGCACCTACGAAGAGGCAACCTCGCAAAACGGAACCCTGGGGATGCAAAGCCTGGAAGAGCCCAGAAGGGGATCCTCTCCTGTGACGAACCTGGGACTGCATGGATCCAGAAGGGCAGCCCACAGCAGCGCCACTGGAGAGGACCCCGGGGTCCAAGAGGGAAAGACGAGGCCCAGCGCTACTGCTCCTAGCCACCCCCCCGAGGGGTGGCCGACAGAGATCGAGATGCCTGCACCCTGCCCCTCGACCCCTCGGACTCAGAGAGCGCCCTTCTCCTCGACCCCAGCGATCTCCCACCCCGAGGGGCTGTAGCAGCACCAGGGTTGGTAGCTGCCACGAGCCACCCAGGAGGGAGAGCCCTTCCCTCCGCCCCCACTCCATTGCCCCCCAGGGACCCCGGACCACCCCTAGCCTGGGGGACCTCTGGGGAGGACAGCAGTGGGGACAGGGGAAGAGGCCCGCTGGGCCGCCTAGCACCTCGTGCCACCGGGGACCCTGACTCCGAAGAATCAGGTTGCCAGGAAGGGTCCACGTCTGAATCATCAGCCTCCGAAGAGGAAGAGATCAGCTGGACCACAATACTAGCAACCCCGGGGGTCCCTGGTGAAACTGCGCTGTGAATGGTGCCAGTGCCGGAGGACCTCGGCCACCCAGCGCACGCTAAGCCCGGCCCCAGCTTCCCACCGGCGCTGCAACCCAACCTGGCGCCGCCAGGAGAGCGAACCGGGCCGAAGGCCAGAACGGCACCGCCAGCAGCGCAGTTTCGATCACCAGCACTGCCGGGATCCGAAACGGCGCCTGGAGGCAGCGTCGAGGGTCCACCGGCGCCGGGCCCAGCAGGCGCGGGCCTCGACACTGGGGGAGCCTGCACCTCCGAGGAGGTGACTGTCAAGCAGTGTCTCCGCCGCAGCCCCGGAGGGACTCAAACGCTCTCCGACATCGCAAAGAAGCCTCTTCGGCAAGAGAAGATGAGGAAGCTTCCCACGGACCGTATAGGTCCGAGAGGGGACCCGGAGGAAGGGCCTAGAGACCTTACCTGGGAATCCCTGGAGCGACGCCGTCCCCCGAAGGTCAGCGGGGCCTTGCTGATCTTGAACACGCAGACTTCGAGGACACAACGGTCCATGGAGAAACAGGCGTTACACGCATCCATATCGAGGTTGGGTCCCAGGCAACGAAGACAAACATCATGCCGATCAGTGACGGAGAAATGCTGGCCACAGGAGCACAGACGCATAGGGGCACGGCCCGCCTTCGACTTATGTTTTGCCCCTGAACCTGACATGACGCGAACTAAATAAAGAGAAAAAATAGCAACAAAGCACTCGGCGCCGTCGACAGAAAAGAAAGAAACGGTCTTACCGGGAGACGGCGTCGAGCGAATGTGAAATATGAGAATACAAGGAGTCTGGCTTGAGTGACGCAGAAAGTCTTCAACTACCGCGCAGCAGGTGCAGCCTCGACAGTGGGAGAAACAGAACTGAGATAGAGGAGGAGTCTGCGGCACCTAACGGCCGCTCGACGCATGCAGTGCGCCGCGCCTAGGCGCGCCGTGAGCAGACTCCCAAAAAAAAAAAAAAAAAAACACTCTCGTAGCGGGTGCTCGCCTCCAGCACTAACCCAAGCAGTAATAAATGGTGAAGATTGACAAGGGACGATCCGAGGTTCCGGCTCTTGTCCCTCGATCAGGATGCCCGAAGGATGGGTCTCCTCGTCGGGGAAGGAGAGAATGGGAGTCCTCTGCAAGGAGTCTGCGACAACGGCTCAATCTGGTAGACAGAAATCTCCAACGGTTCTGCCATATCCTCGGCTTCGGTGTCCTGGCCTGACGGAAGGTCCAAAAAGCCGGCAGCCGAGGAAGCGATCTCAACCGTGGCCGAGACCGCCAGCTCGTGAGTGTCGGACCGCTCTTGGTTCCAGGAACGTCTTCTTCAGGTAGAAGAAGATGATTTTGGATCCTTATCCTTTTTCTTGGATCGGGAGGAGTGCGAGCCCGAAGGCACCTCACCCTTAGTAGGGAGAGACTGGCACAACTCCCGGAAGGATCCCGTGAAGGTGGAGCCAAGGTTGAGCGGCACGAAGAAGCTTCAGTTGGCGGAAGCTTGGGCAGCTTCCTCTTCGAAGGCTGCCATCTGCTCGAGCTGCTCGGCGGATCCCGCAGCCGTGGAAACCGCCCACCTGGCCTCCTTCGATTTCACCGGTGGATTGCGAAGCTCCGGTCTCCCCAACTTAAGGCGCGCCTTGCGGTCCTCCAGAACGGTGGGATGGAAGGCCAAACAGATAGTGCAAGCCGAAGTATCATGCACGGCGCCTAGGCAGTAAACGCACAAGAGGTGGGGATCGGTGCGAGACATTTTCTGTCCACAAGGACACCAGCGAAACCCGGGGGACAACTTGTCCTCCATATCCAAAGCGTTCAGATCCGAATCGTAAACTCGGACGAGTTTTAAGGCGAGTGAGTGCGGCGAAAGCAGTCAATTTGACTCCAGGGCCTATGGTACGGCAAAGTAGCACGAGGGAACCTGCATCTTCCAGCAGAAAGGAAGATCTGTTGTCATGGGGCGGAGCCGAAGTATTTACCACCCGGGTGGGTGGGAGGAGCCAGCTTGAAGACTTCCGGCAAGATTTAAAGGGGAAAGGGACAATGCCAGACAGTGTGGATGAACAACATATCCACGCTACTAGAAAGGAAAATTACGCATCTACCGTAATTCTTGATCTTCTTGGACGAGTCTCCACCACTCATTCACACTAGTGGGATTGGCGCGGAGGCACTAAGACCCATCGAGGCAAACTTTTGCTGGAGGTGGTGGCGAGAGGACTGCGCCACGAGACACGGCGCCCGCGAGCAGCGGCGAGGCGGTAATGACCAACTCGCGACGCACCCTCCAAACCGCCTCAGTACCTTTTTACCAAGGAGGTGCAGCGAACTAACGAAAGAGTAAACCCAACATTAAAAACGGACATAAGATAGTCCGTATGACCCGTAAGAAGGGTCAGCAAAGAAGTCCTCACGGCCCAAAGATTTGAGGGAGTGAAGACCAATACAGCGGTGAGCTCGGGATGGAGGGGGGCAGGGACAAGTGGTGGAGACTGTCCAAGAAGATCAAGAATTACGGTAGGTAATGTAATTTTCCTATCTTCCTGGACATAAGTCTCCACCACTCATTCACACTAGTGGGAGAGTACCAAGCTGATAATCCCCCAAAAGGGCGGCAGGAGAGCCAGAGCTCACGCGTCTAAGATAGAAGCCCATTAAGGATAGTTCTGCCGAATGCGGAATGTCGCCTGGCATGAACATCCAGTGTATAGTGCTTAACGAAAGTATGCACTGAGCTCCAGGTGGCGGCGTTGCATATATCTGCAATTGGAATATTATGCACTCGCTAGGGATGTCATGATCGCTCTAGTAGAGTGAGCGACACTCTACCTTCTAATTTAACTTGAGCCATGGAATAGCAATGACGAAGGCATGCCACTAACCATGAAGAGATGCATCTAATAGCGACAGGTTGACCCAGCCGGGTGTCGCTGAAAGAAACGAACAGTTGCTGAGTCTTATAACATCCTGGTTCTATCTAAATAGAACCGCAAGGCTCTCTTAACATCCAAGGAATGAAGAGCTCGCCCTTCATTTTGGAAATTAGCTAAGTAAGCGGAGTACCAGAGGTTGGTTCAGATGGAATTCTGACACAACCTTGGGAAGAAATTTAGGATGAGTACGGAGAACTACCTTGTCCTTATGGAATACAGTATACGGAAGGTCCGTAACCAGGGCATGTATCTCAGAGACCCTGCAGGCTGAGGTAATGGCCACCAGGAAGGCAGTCTTCCAGGTAAGAAATTGTAGCTCACAGGTAGCTAAGGGTTCGAAAGGCTTCCGAGTGAGCATGTCCAGCACCAGGTTAATGTCCCAGGCTGCAACTGGACGCTTAACAGGGGGTCTGGTATGGAGAATCCCCTTAAGAAATCTCTTCACCATAGGTAACTGAGCCAGAGTTAAGGAAGAAACCGGCTCATGGAACGCTGAGATGGCACTAAGGTGAACTTTAACTGTGGAGTACTGAAGACCCAAGTTTGACAGGTCCAAAAGATACTCCAGAACCTTGCCAGGAGGACAGGAAAAGGGATTCCAAGAGGATTTTGCACACCAGAGAGAAAAACGTTTCCATTTGGAAGCGTACGTTTTTCGGGTGGCTGGCTTCCGAGCAGCCAGAAGGATGTCTGAGACTCTACGAGAGACGTTGAACCGATTCACTTCTATCTCTTCAGGAGCCAAGCATGAAGGTGAAGTGATTTCAGGTTGGGATGGACCAACGAACCCTGAGTCAAAAGACTGATTTGGTAAAGGAAGTGGTCTCGAGAGACTGCCAACATACTGTTGAGTAGAGGAAACCATAGTTGCCGAGGCCAGGAAGGAGCAATGAGAATCATCTTGGTCCCCTGAGACTGAACTTGAGGAGTACTCTGGATTAGAGGAAGCGTGGAAAGGCGTAAAGAAAGCGCTTTGTCCACCGCAGCCTGAACGCATCCTGACAGAAAATGCCAGGCCCTGGATTTCTGGAGCAGAAGAGAGGCAGTTTTATGCTGATGGGGATGCAAAGGTCCAGGTCTGGAGTCCCCACTCTTTGAACAGGGACCGAGCTACGCTGGATCGAGAGACCACTGTGAGGGTCTGCCTCCGCTCTCCTGAGGTGATCTGCTAGGTCGCTTGTATACCTGGCAGATAAACCGCTGAATCAGAGACTTGTGCTCCAAGCACCACTCCCACACCCTCATTGCTTCCCTGCAAAGGGATAAGAATGAGCACCGCCTTGCTTGTTGATGTAATACATCACTGCTTTGTTGTCCGCTTGAAGGAGAATGTTCTTGTGACAAAGGACATCCTTCAGAGCTCGGATTGCATAGAGGACCGCTTCATCTCCAGGACATTTATGTGATGAGTTTCAACTGAGTCCATACACCTTGAGTGTGGAGGAGAGACAGTGAGCTCCCCATCCCATTAGCGATGCATCTGTGGTGATGGAGATCTGATGATCCGGGGAGCAAAGGGGAATCCTTCCAGGAGATTGTTCTCTTGAGACCACCAGGTGAGACCTTCAAGGGGCTCCGCCACCTGATGGGATAAGACTGGGGGTGAGAGGTCGGACCACTGAGTGGAGAGCATCCATTGGGTGGTTCTCATGTGCAGTCGGCCAGAGGGACAGTGAAGACCGAGGACTTATGAGACTCAACATGCGTTGCATCGAGAGAGCTGTAAACTCGATTGGTTCTCCCTGATGTAACGTGGGCCACACGGCGGGATGTCGAGTCTTCTGTCCTCTGGAAGGAAAGCCTGAAGAGGTGTCTAGGAAGCGCCCCTATGAAAAGGAGCCTCTGGAGGGTTGCAGTTGAGATTTTTTCAATTCAGCAGAACTCCCATGGACGGAGAAGACGAGAAGTCGCTTGCACGGGCTTCCAAAGTCCCTTGCCGGAAGGGCTTGCTAGAAGCCAATCGTCCAGGTAGGGAAACACTGAGTACGACTTTCCTGGAGATGCGCGAGAACTGCACAACACTTTGTAAAACTCAGGCGCCGAGGATAGCCCAAAGGGCAGGACTTGAACTGATAATGCTGACCCAAAGCTACAAACCTGAGGAATTTATGTGGGTCGGGTGGACGGGATATGCTGGCAAGCATCCTGCATATCCAGAGAGGCCAGCCAGTCGTGCTTGATGCAGCAAGGGTAACATGGTACCTAGGAAATCATCTTGAATTTCTCCTGGGAGGAATTTGTTTAACTTTCTGAGGTCTAGAATGGGCGCATCCCCAGATTTCTTTTGAACCAGAAAGTAATGGGAGAGAACCCTGTGTTTCGCAGATGCGGGGGCACCAGTTCTATTGCCCTGTTGTTCAGAAGGCCCTGGATCTCCGCGGTGAGGAGGTCTGACTGAGAGGCCGACAACCTGGGTTGTCGTATGGGAGGACAATTCGGGGGGGTTTCCAAGAAATTGAGAGAATAACCTCGCGAATTATCCGAAGGACCCATTTGTCCGAGGTTATGGACTTCACTGGTTGTAGAAGCACATCAGACGACCTCCCACGGAGGAGAAAGTTCCACCGGCAGAGTGGATGGAACTTGGGCTAACGACTATAAGGTAGCGCTGGGAGCTTTAGGTCCCTGCGCGCTTGCTGCGCTCTTCTTTGAGGTTGGGCAGGTTGGCTTTATGGAAGCTTCCCCTGCCTCTGCCTCAAAGGACTGACGATTATGAAACTGACGTTTGTTCACATGCCCCGAGAGGGGCAGGCGGAGGTCTGGCCAACTTAATGGCCGATCTAGTCTTCTGAGTGGCCTCTAAGGCTTGCTCCACCTGAGGCCAAAAAGAAAGGAGCCATCAAAGGCAGCGCCATCACCTGCTGCTGAGCATCATTCGTGAAGCCAGAAGTACGCAGCCAGGAATGGCGCCAGTACAAATCCCTGCTGCTGAGCAAGAAGCAGTGTCGAAGCGCCCATGGCGGCTTTGACCTGTTGGTTATTGGACTCAATACCTCTAATAACGGGTCAGAAGAAGCTCTGACTTGGAATCGAATCTGGAAGAGCTTCAAACCATTCTTTTCATAGAGTGCCACAGGATATACTCATACTGAGAAAAATAGCCTGATAACTGGCAATACGCATACTTAGAGTGGAGGCAGCAAAGACTCTCTTACCTAATGTATCAATCTTACGAGACTCTTTGTTAATAGGTCGAGCTGTAGTAGTTTGAGGAAGAACGACCCTGTCATTCTCTGCCAGGACTACAATAGGATCCGCAAAGGCTTGGGATGCCAAATGGGACGATCCTTGGGAGCTGAATACTTTTATCAATGGATTTAGCCACTGAGGGAATAAGAGCAGGGTTATTCCATACCATTTGAGACAGCCGCCTCAAGGAAGGCTGAATCGAGGAGTCAACCAGGGATCTCCAAGCATGAAGATACTGGAGTCTTAATATCTTCCCAGGATCGATGTCTGTAGTCTGGAGAAAGAGTGATCCCAGGTTCTTCAACAGAGACTTAAAGGACAGGTCCTCGACCACAGGCTCTGTAGCAAAGAAAGATCCAGTTTCTCCACTTCATCACCCAACCAAGGTCTGGGTCAGGCTCAACATCATCTCCTGATGGTCCAGAAAGGACTGTTTGGACAGGAAAGGAGTGAAAATTAGAGAGGAGGAAATGGCAGATAAACAAGGAGAGTCCCTACGGTCTGCCGCGCCGAGACGGCAAAACGGGCTGAAGACGGCACCGAGGAGGCGCGGCGTCTCAGAACGCCCGGGCGGCGCCAGCGACGCCGCCGCGGACGCCGCCCAATCAACGGCATCACCGGGCGCGCGAGACCAATGTGGCGCCAACGGCACCGCAAGCTCCGGCAGCCTCGAAAACGGCGCCGACAAGGCCACAGACCCTGCAGAAGGCGCCGGAAAAGCCCCGGGAACCTGGAAAGCAAGAGAGGGAAAAAAAAAAAAAAAACAGGAGATAAGGGCATCGGTGAGGCCCCCTGCGCCGCAGCCATGTGAGGGGGGGAAACACCCAAGTACGGAGTCGCTAGCACCAAGAAGGCGCCACGCTACCAGGAAGGTCCAACCGCCTACCTGATCGCCGGGAGCCCGAGGGCCCGAGGTAACCGAGCCAGGCAGAAGAACCAACCTCCGGGCCCATCGCCCATAAGAGCGCCCACTGATGAAACTGCTCATCTGGAGCCCTACCTATAGGCGGGAGGCTCCGTGCTCGAGACGACGATTATCGGAAGTTGGCGACTCAAGAAGGAGACCGCAACCTAGCAACGACAACCGACCGCCGACGCCAGAGACATACCAGAGGGCGACTTCTAGTGATGCCTTCTTTTGACCTGTGGGTCAAGAAGAGCTCGAGGCTCGAACGCCGAGAATGCGATCGCTGTTTTTATGCCGGGGGGACCGACATCCCCGGCATCGGACTGACCGTGGTCGAACCCCGCTGAGGAGAAGGAGGCTGACCGACCCAGCCCGGCTGACTGAACAGTCATATCAAGTCTCCCTACCGCTCACCTGACCTGCTCATGGTCGACTCATCAGTAGGCCGAGACTTCAAGTAAGTTAAATTTAAATATTAGAAAAATTTACAAAATAGAATAAAACTAAGCGATACTACTATCGTGATAATAGTTACAAAAACAAACTGAAAACTATGCGCTAGTTTGAAGTTTGACTCGACAGGCGAGCGTACGCTCACTGAAGCGCACTCGACGGGCGGAAAAAGGAACTGAGGCGGTTGAGGGTCGCCGCCGAGGTGGTCATTACTGGCGAAGCCGCTGCTCATGGGCGCCGTGTCTCATGGCGCCGTCTCTCGCGCCGACCCTCCAGCAAAAAGTTTGCTCCCGATGGGTCTTAGTGCCCCCGGCGCCAATCCCACTAGTGTGAATGAGTGGTGGAGACTTATGTCCAGGAAGATGTACAGTTACGTAAGAACTTACCGTAACAGCAGATCTTCGAGAGAGGGTGTAGCTGATGAGGTAGCATAGGAGTGAATGATAGGAATGCTCGAGTAAATGATGCAAATAGATAAACCTAGAGAGAAGGCTGAGTGAAGGACTGGAGTTATGAACCAGATGCGTGCGGCAAGATGGCCACGGGTTGATAAGGTGGCGTAGGAGTCATGATAGCTATGCCCAAAGAAAAAATTACTCACCTTAGTAGTGTTGTTTCTTCTAATGGAGTCTTGCTATATTATGACACATGCAGTTTGACCCAGCCTTCGAACTGCACCGGAGGTGAAAGAGTTAAGTTTCCATGCCAGGCATGGACTCTTGAGCGCGAGCTCGGTTGAGAACTCAGTCTGTTCTTCAAACTCAAACTGTCAGATCTCTACGAGCAAACCTCACTAAGATTCTGTGTGGAAGCTGTAAACCTACACTAGCCAACTGGCTACTAAAATATTAACACATTCTTTGGTCCCAAAACAAAGACTCAAGTCAGGGGCTCCAAAAATTAAAAAACACAACACCCAAACACCCCAAAAAAGAGGGGTGAAAAAACAAGGAGGGCATCTACTAAGTGCCAACACTGCACTGCCCACCCACATCCCAAAAGCAGAGGTTCTGAGAAGAGCAGGCAGTGGGGGAGGTCATAATATAGCAAGACTCCATTAGAAGAAAGGAAAATTACGTACCTACCGTAATTCTTGATCTTCTTGGACAAGTCTCCACCACTCATTCACACTAGTGGGATTAGCGCCGGAGGCACTAAGACCCACCTGGAGCAAACTTTTTGCTGGAGGGTCGGCGCGAGAGACGGCGCAGCAGCGGCTCGAGCGGTAATGACCATCTCAGCGACGACCCTCCAACCGCCTCAGTACCTTTTTACCAAGGAGGTGCAGCGAACTAACGCAAAGAGTAAACCCAACATTAAAAACGGACATAAGATAGTCCTAGATGACCTGTAAGAAGGGTCAGCAAAGAAGTCCTCACGGCTCAAAGATTTGAGGAGTGAAGACCAACACAGCGTGTGAGCCTGGGGATGGAGGGAGGGCAGAATGAGTGGTGGAGACTTGTCCAAGAAGACCAAGAATACGGTAGGTACGTACTTTTCCTATCTTCCTGGACATAAGTCTCCACCACCATTCACACCAGTGGGAGAGTACCAAGCTGATAATCCCAAAGGGCGGCAGGAGAGCCAGAGCTCACGCTGCCAAGATAGAAGCCCATTATGATAGTTCTGCCGACGCGGAATGTTGCCTAGCATGAACATCCAGTGCATAGTGCTTAACCAAGGTATGCACTGAGCTCCAGGTATGGCGTGCATATATCTGCAATTGGAACATTGCGACTTCCGCTAGGGATGCTGGCGATCGCCCCTAGTAGTAGAGTGAGCGCACACTCACCTTCTAATTTAACTTGAGCCATGGAATAGCAATGACGAAGGCATGCCATCAACCATGAAGAGATGCATCTAATAGCGACAGGTTGACCCAGCCGGGTGTCGCTGAAAGAAACGAACAGTTGCTGAGTCTTATGAACATCCTTGGTTCTATCTAAATAGAACCGCAAGGCTCTCTTAACATCCAAGGAATGAAGAGCCTGCCCCCTTCATTTTGGAAATTAGCTAAGTAAGCGGAAGTACCAGAGGTTGGTTTAGATGGAATTCTGACACAACCTTGGAAGAAATTAGATGAGCACTGAGAACTACCTTGTCCTTATGGAATACAGTATACGGAAGGTCCGTAACTCAGGCATGTATCTCAGAGACCTCAAGTGGCTGAGGTAATTGCCACCAGGAAGGCAGTCTTCCAGGTAAGAAATTTAGCTCACAGGTAGCTAAGGTCTTAAAGGCTTCCGAGTGAGCATGTCCAGCACCAGGTTAATGTCCCAGGCTGCAACTGGACGCTTAACAGGGGTCTGGTATGGAGAATCCCTTAAGAAATCTCTTCATCATAGGTAACTGAGCCAGAGTTAAGGAAGAAACCGGCTCATGGAACGCTGAGATGGCACTAGGTGAACTTAACTGTGAGTACTGAAGACCCAAGTTTGACAGGTCCAAAAGATACTCCAGAACCTTGCCAGGAGGACAGGAAAAGGGATTCCAAGAGATTTTGGACACCAGAGAGAAAACGTTTCCATTTGGAAGCGTACGTTTTGGGTGGCTGGCTTCCGAGCAGCCAGAAGGATGTCTGAGACTCTACGAGACGTTGAACCGATCACTTCTATCTCTTCAGGAGCCAAGATGAAGGTGAAGTGATTTCAGGTTGGGATGGACCAACCAACCCTGAGTCAAAGACTGATTTGCAAAGGAAGTGGTCTCGAGAGGCTGCCAACATACTGTTGAGTAGAGGAAACCATAGTTGCGAGGCCAGGAAGGAGCTATGAGAATCATCTTGGTCCCCTGAGACTCGAACTTGAGGAGTTACTGGATTAGAGGAAGCGTGGAAAGGCGTAAGAAAGCGTTTGTCCACCGCAGCCTGAACGCATCCTGACAGAAAATGCCAGGCCCTGATTTCTGGAGCAGAAGAGAGGCAGTTTTGCTGAGTGGGGATGCAAAAGGTCCAGGTCTGGAGTCCCCCACTCTTGAACAGGGACCGAGCTACGGCTGGATCGAGAGACCACTGTGAGGGTCTGCCTCCTCGTTTGCTGAGGTGATCTGCTAGGCCGCTTTGTATACCTGGCAGATAAACCGCTTGAATCAGAGACTTGTGCTCCAAGCACCACTCCCACACCTCATTGATTCCCTGCAAAGGGATAAGAATGAGCACCGCCTTGCTTGTTGATGTAATACATCACTGCTTTGTTGTCCGTTTGAAGGAGAATGTTCTTGTGACAAAGGACATCCTTCAGAGCTCGGATTGCATAGAGGACCGCTCTCATCTCCAGGACATTTATGTGGAGATGAGTTTCGAACTGAGTCCATACACCTTGAGTGTGGAGGGAGACAGTGAGCTCCCCATCCCATTAGCGATGGGTCTGTGGTGATGGAGATCTGATGATCCGGGGGAGCAAAGGGGAATCCTTCCAGGAGATTGCTTCTTGAGACCACCAGGTGAGACCTCAAGGGCCCGCCACCTTGATGGGATAAGACTGGGGGTGAGAGGTCGGGGACCACTGGAGGAGAGCATCCATTGGGTGGTTCTCATGTGCAGTCGGGCCAGGAGGACAGTGAAGACCGAGGACGCCATGAGACCCAACATGCGCTGCATCGAGAGCTGTAAACGCATTGGTTCTCCTGATGTAACGGGCCATACGAAGGATGTCGAGTCTTCTGTCCTCTGGAAGGAAAGCCTTCGCTGAAGAGGTGTCTAGAAGCTGCCCCTATGAAAAGGAGCCTCTGGGAGGGTTGCAGCTGAGATTTTTTCAAATTCAGCAGAACTCCATGGACGTGAGGATTAGGGAAGTCGCTTTGCACGTAAGCTTCCAAAGTCCTTGGCCGGAAGGGCTTACAGAAGCCAACGTCCAGGTAGGGAAACACTCTGAGTCTGACTTTCCTGAGATGCGTCAGAACTGCACAACACTTTGTAAAACTCGCTGCGCCGAGGATAGCCCAAAGGGCAGGACTCTGAACTGATAATGCTGACCCAAAGCTACAAACCTGAGGAACTTATGGTGGGTCAGGACGGGATATGTTGGTAAGCATCCTGCATATCCAGAGAGGCCAGCCAGTCGTGTTGATGCAGCAAGGGTAACAGGGTACCTAGGAATATCTTGAATTTCTCCTGGGGAGAAATTTGTTTAACTTTCTGAGGTCTAGAATGGGGCGATCCCCAGATTTCTTTTGAACCAGAAAGTAGAGTGAGAACCCTGTGTTTCGTAGATGCGGGGCACCAGTTCTATTGCCCTGTTGTTCAGAAGGCCCTGGATCTCCGCGTGAGGAGGTCTGACTGAGAGGCCGACAACCTGGGTAGTCGCCTGGGAGGACAATTCGGGGTTTCAAGAAATTGAGAGAATAACCCGTCAATTATCCGAAGGACCCATTTGTCCGGGTTATGGACTCCACTGGTTGTAGAAGCACATCAGACGCACTCTCCCACCGAGGAGAAAGTTCCACCTCGGGCAGAGTGGATGAACTTGGGCCAACGACTATAAGGTAGCTGGGAGCGAGGCCTCGCGCTTGCTGCTGCTTTGAGGTTGCAGGTTGGCTTTATGGAAGCTTCTGCCTCTGCCTCTCGAAGGACTGACGACTATGAAACTGACGCCTGTTCACATGCCCCGAGAGGGGCAGGCGAGGTCTGGCCAACTTAATGGCCGATCTAGTCTTCTGAGTGGCCTCAAGGCTTGCTCCACCTGAGGGCCAAAAGAAAGGAGCCATCAAAGGCAGCGCCATCGCCTGCTGCTGAGCATCATTCATGAAGCCAGAAGACGCAGGCCAGGAATGGCGCTTGAGTACAAATCCTCGCTGGCTGCTGAGCTTAGCAGTGTCGAAAGCGCCCATGGCGGCTTTTGACCTGTTGGTTGTTGACTCAATACCTCTAATAACGGTCAGAAGAAGCTCTGACTTGGAATCCGAATCTGGAAGAGCTTCAACCATTCTTTCATAGAGTGCCACAGGATATACTCATACTGAGAAAATAGCCTTGATAACTGGCAATACGCATACTTAGAGGGAGGCAGCAAAGACTCTCTTACCTAATGTATCAATTCACTGAGACTCTTTGTTAATAGGTCGAGCTGTAGTAGTTTGAGGAACGACCTTGTCATTCTCTGCCAGGACTACAATAGGATCCGCTAAGGCTTGGGATGCCAAAATGGGACGATCCTTGGGAGCTGAATACTTATCAATGGATTTAGCCACTGAGGAATAAGAGCAGGATTATTCCATACCATTTGAGACAGCTGCTCCAGGAAGGCTGAATCGGAGGAGTCAAACCGTGGATCTCCGGCTATGAAGATACTCGAGTCTTAATATCTTCCCAGGATCTATGTCTGTAGTCTGGAGAGAAAGAGGATCCCAGGTTCTTCAACAGAGACTTAAAGGACAGGTCTCACCACAGGCTCTGTAGCAAAGAAAGATCCTGTTTCTCCACTTCATCACCCAACTCAAGGTCTGGGTCAGGCTCAACATCATCTCCTGATGGTCCAGAAAGAACTGTTTGGACAGGAAAGGAGTGAAAATTGAGAGGAGGAAATAGCAGAAAACAAGGAGAGTCCCTATGGCTGCCGGGCGCCGAGACGGCAAAACGGCTGAAGACGGCGATCGAGGAGGCGCAGACGGCGTCAAGAGGTACGCTGCTCCGCAAGCGCACACGGCGCGCCGTGCATTTATTAACGCCGCATGGCCGACGACGCAGCGATGGCACTTCGACGACGCCGCCAACGACGCCGCCATCCAACGCACCACCAGCGGCGCCGATTTCGAGGGCGCCGCGCACGGACGCCACAAGCCTCCAGGGGCACCAAAACTGCGCCGCTAGCCAACAGATTCGCGGAAGGCGCCGGAAGAGCCCCAGGAACCTGGAAAGCAGAGAAGGAAAACCAGGAGATAAGGGCATCGGTGAGGCCCTGCGCCGCAGCCATGTGAGGGGGAACACCGGCACTGGAGTCACTGGCACCAAGAAGGCGCCACGCGACTAGGAAGGTCCAACCGCCCTACCTGATCGCCGGAGGGGCCCGAGGCTCCGAGGCAACCGAGCCAGGCAGAAGAACCAACCTCCGAGCCCATTGCTCTACAAGAGCGCCCACTGATGAAACTGCTCATCTGGAGTCCTACCTATAGGTGGGAGGGGCTCATGTCGAGGACGACGACATTACCGAAGTTGGCGACCAAGAAGAGACCGCAACTAGCAACGATAACGGAGCGCTTACGCCACAGACATACAGAGGGCTACCCCGTGATAGATTCTTCTTTTGACCTGTGGGCTCAAGAAGAGCTCGAGGACGAACGGTGCCGAGAATGCGACTGCTTATTTTTATGCCGGCGGGGACCGCCCATCCCCGGCATCGGACTGACCGCTGTCGGAACCCCGCTGGAGAAGGAGGCTGACCGACCCAGCCTGGCTGCTGACTGAATAGCTTTCATACTAAGTCTCTACCGCCACCTGACCTGCTCATGGTCGACCTCGTCCAGTAGGCCGAGACTTCTCAAAAATTTAAATATTAGAAAAATTTAACTAAAATAGAATAAAATTGCTTATACTACTTATCGTGATAAAGTTACAAAAAAAAACAAACTATGCGCTAGTTTGAAGTTTGACTTTCTGGCTTAGCGACGCCACTGAAGCGCACTCGACGCAGGGAAAAAGGAACTGAGGCGTTGGAGTGTCGCCGCTGAGATGGCTACTCCGAGCCGCTGCTCATGGGGCTGGTTGTCTCGCTGCGCCTGCCTCTCTGCACACCCTCCAGCAAAAAGTTTGCTCCCGATGGGTCTTAGTGCCTCCGGCGCTAATCCCACTAGTGTGAATGAGTGGTGGAGACTTATGTCCAGGAAGATACAACATTACTAAGGTGAGTAATTTTTTCTTCAAACAACATGAAGTCTTGCTATATTATGACATATGCAGACTACACAGCAGTACCTCCAAGGAGGAGGGACAGAACCTACTTAGGAAATAGGCTCTGAAGCACAGCTGTGCCAAACCGAGCATCACTCCTAGCCTGGATGTCCAGGGAGTAATGCTTGGTGAAAGTGTGAACTGTTTTCCAGGTAGCTGCTTGACATCTCTCTAAGATAGGGAAGTCCCTGGCTGCAGCCAGGGACGCAGCTGTACCTCTGGTAGAGTGAGCCCTCAGGCCTGAAGGGGGAACCTTACCCAGTTTTTGATAACAAAATTAGATATAAGAGACAATCCACCTGGCAATGGATCTTTTAGTGGCAGGTTTCCCTTTACCCACCCCACCATAAGTGAGGAACAGTTGGAGGGAGTCAAACCTGTGACCCTTGGTACGCTCCATGTAGTAACTAAGGGCTCTCTTCACATCTAAGCTGTGCAGCCTCCTCTCGCCAGAGGAGGAATGGTCAGTGAAGTACACTGGAAGAGATATAGATTGATTAAGGTGGAAATCTGAAACCACCTTAGGCAAGAACTTCTTGTTAGTCCTGAGGACCACCTTATATCTGTGAAAGGGGATAAAAATCAGACTCCACTGACAAAGCTTGTAATTCACTTATGCGTCTGGCAGAAGTAATGGCTACCAGAAACACAGTTTTCCATGTCAAGTACTTAAGCTCTGCTGAAGACAAAGGCTCAAAGGGGGGTGGCATAAGCTGAGCAATGCAAACATTAAGATCCCAGGCAGGAGCAGGGTCCCTGAATGGAGGGTTGGTGTGAAGCAATCCCTTGAAAAACTTGGAGAATACAGGGTGAGCAGAAAGAGAAGAGGGCTTTCCTGCTGATATAAAAGCAGAGACAGCTGCCAAGTGCACTTTCAGGTAGCTGGCCTCAGCCCCAAAGTATTTAAGTGGACCATATAGTCCAGGACTGTGGGCAAATCAGCAGATTCTGGGAAATATGCTTTCCAGAGCACCATATGGAAAACCCTTCCATTTAGAATTATAAGTAGCCTGGTGGAAGGCTTCCTAGAAGCTTCAAGATATCGAGTACACCTTGAGAAAGGTGTAGGTCAGCAAACTCTAACTCTTCAACAGCCAGGCCTTGAGGTTGAGGGATTTGAGATTCGGGTACCAAACTCTCCCCTGGGCACAGGTTAACAGATTGTGATTCCTGGGAAGACACAGGGGAAGGTGGACTGCTAAGGACAGAAGGAGTGGATACCAGGGCTGTCTGGCCCAATCTGGAGCAATCAGAATCATCCTGCAAGGTTGAGATCTGATTTTGACTAGCACCTTGAACAAGAGAGGGAAGGGGGAGAAGGCACAGAGAAACTTCCCTTCCCAGTTGAGAAGGAAGGCATCTAGAGGGACTGAGCCCAACACTGGGGGCCTGCAGCAAAATAGCGGAAGTTGGTGATTGTCTGGGGCTGCAAAAAGATCTATCTGAGGGGCGCCCCACCTGGCAAATACTACCTCCAGTACTAGGGGATCCAGTGACCATTCGTGATGGCCCTGGGAAATCCTGCTGAGAGCATCTGCCAGGACATTGTCCTTGCCTGGGAGGTGAACTGCCATGAAGGAGGTGTTCAGGGAATAAGCCAGAGACCACAACTTCATCACCTCAGTGCACAAGGCCGAAGACAGAGTGCCCCCTTGCTTGTTGATTTACCACATTGCAGTGGTGTTGTCTGTTCTGACCTGTACCACTTTGTTCTGAACAGATGCAGAAAAAAACCTGAAGTGCTAGAAAAACTGCTCTGAGTTCCAACAGATTGATGTGGAGCAGAGATTCTGAGGGGACCACAATCCTGGGTGGTGAGGTTGCCCATGTGAGCTCCCACCCAAGAGGGACACATCTGTAGTAAGGGTCAAGGAGTGAGATTGAGGGATGAAAGGAACCCCCTGTCTCAGATTGCTCTGATCCGGCTACCACTGCAGGGCCTGGATCAGGGTTCGAGTTACTGGGATCAATTTGGTTAGAGGAGCTCTCCTTTGAGACTAGAAGGCTCTCAAATGGAACTGAATGTCCTTCATCTGAAATCTTGCTCCCTGCACTACTGCTGTGGAGGCAGCCATGTGCCCTAGGAGCTACAGAAAGTGCCTTGCTGGTCGAAAGACCTGCAGAGTGAAGGAGGCCAGAGCCACCAGGGTCTTTGCTCTTTCCAGAGGAAGGAAAGCTCTGGCCTGCTTTGTGTCCAGTTCTGCGCCTATGAAGGTGAGTAGCTGAACAGGCTCTAGAAATGAAACTTACGTACCTACCGTAATTCTTGATCTTCTCTTGCATCTTCACCATTGATTACTTCCTGGGTGTAAGCCGGAGGCGCGCACTCGTCACGGGAGCTTTTTTTTTTTTTTTTTTTAAGTTTGCACTAATGGCACCGCCCAGAGTGACGCATGCATCAGTGCCAGGCGGCCGTTAGTGGCGATCAATCTCCTCCAACTCAGTTCTGTGAGCCGGAGAGGCAAAAAGTGAAAGCATAGAGATAGAGATGCGAGGCAAGATAGCCAAGGGATAGCAAAGTAAGGAAGAATGAACTGAAAAAGGAATAAGCCGATGGAGGAAGGACAGAGGAGATAGAGTATCCCTAACCTAGGGACCGCAGGGCCTCCTTACCTGGGCGACTGTAGGAGGTGAGGAAGAGGAAGAGGAAGAGGAAGAGGAAGAGGAAGAGGAAGAGGAAGAGGAAGAGGAAGAGGAAGAAGAAGAAGAAGAAGAGATGTTGAAGGGACCAGAATGCCTAACGAGCATAGTTAGCTGATAGCTTAAGGCTCGATTAACAGGGAAGCAAGAATCCCCGGTGATAGAGGTGAAGAGAAGGTTCACCGAACCCGCTAGACAGACTCAGGAGGGCATAGTCCTCATCTTCAATATGCCATGGTCCTTGATCCCCACTTCGGGCTCCTGGCCGAGGAAAGGCCTTTAACTGGAAGACACCCGAGGAGGGAAGGATAAATCCCAGGCAGCATGTGAGAGCTGCTCAAGGGTTTAGAAATGGAAAATCTAGGCCTTTCAGGCAGTTTATAGGTATAGAAATGGAACTCAGCCGGACTTGCCAAGGCAGGCCAGAGGCTTAGGCTGCTGAAGATTGGTCATGGTCAGCACTGCCTCTCTGTAAAACTGTCCAGGAGGACACTAGAAGGGAAAAACCCATCATCAAAATATTACAAGAAGGATTTTCTTCGCCCTTGTTCCCCTTTTTTTTTTTTTTTTTAAACACACAGAGCATAGCCTGCCGGCTTAGGAGCATGACCTTAAATTAGAGATTGCCTTTATAGCAGTCTGAGAGAGTTCCTCAGTTTTTTTTTTTTTTTTTTTTTAAAGAAAAATAGTCGTACCTGCCCTCTGCTCTGCAAGGCAAGAATAAAGGGGGTTTGAGATTCTAGGCTTCACAGCTGGTAGCAGGAATTGCAGGATCAAAACTGTATAGCCAGAGTCAGGCTAAAACCCAGAAATATCTGCCAGAAGGTATGGCAAGAGATAATTGTGCAGCCTGATCACCATATCTCAATTCCAGGAAAAAGGCCCAAGAATCTTAGAGTAAATAATTTTTCTGGAGAAATAAGGATCCCCCTTTAAGGATATAGATATAAAAAAATTTGGGGGGGAAAAAATACAGGTTACTCACCTGTAACAGGAGTTCTAGGAATGGTATATGTTGTTCATCCACACTCATTGGCAGTATCCTTGCCGCTTTAAATCTTGCCGGAAGGTCTTCAAGCTGGCTCCTCCCACCCACCCGGTGGTATAACTCCGCCCGCCCCCATGACGCCAGATCTGGCCGCTGGAAGCTCAGGTTGTGCGCCAGCCGGAGGTCGGGAATGTAGGATGAACAACATATACCATTCCTAGAACTCCTGTCACAGGTGAGTAACCTGCATTTCTAGGGACATGGATATGTTGTTCATCCACACTCATTGGCAGACTCCTAGCAGTTCTCCGGGAGGAGGAGGCAAGACGCACACCCCTACATACTTACTTGGGAAAGAGAGACTGGAGAACCGAGGCCCCAAAACCAGCATCCCGGCGACTCAAGGTCGATGTGGTAGTGGGTAATGAAGGTGTTTGCTGACTTCCAGGTAGCAGCCCTGCAGATTTCCTGGATAGGGACGCCCCTGGAAGCAGCCACCAGCAGCAGTATGGCGGTAGAATGAGCTCTTATCCCTCTGGGAGGCTCCATGCCCGCTAACTTATAGCAGAGATCTATGCAGGAGGTTACCCACCTGCTTATCGTCCGCTTGGCTGCAGGTCTGCCAGATGCGCTTCAGCGTAGGTGACAAACAGCTGGCGAACCTCTCCCCAATTTCAGCCGGCGCCCTTATAATAAGCGGCGCCTTCTAGGATCCAGAGTATGGAGCCTATATTCGGCTCCCGAGGTGTGATTGGGGTAGAACACCGCAGAGTCAACACCTGGTTAAGGTGAAACTCACACCACCTTCGGAAGGAATTTCGGTGGGGCGCAGGACAACCTTGTCCCTGTGGAAGACCAGGTAAGGAGACCATGGAAGCGCCTGGAGCTCTCCCATCCTTCTGGCTGACGGATAGCCACCAAGAAGGCGGTCTTCCACGACAGGTGAGAGAGAGCACCTGTGCATAGGTTCGAATGGCTTGCCCATGAGCTTTGCCAGTACCAGCAGTAGATCCCACGGAGGTGGGGGTTCCCGTACTGGAGGGGAAATGTGATCAAGGCCTTTGAAAAAGCGCCAGACCACCTTCTCCTGCGCCACTGACTGCTTCCCGCCCGCGCCTGTAAGCAGAGATGGCTGCCAGGTGCACCCTTAGGTCGCCGACCTAAGCCCTTGACTAGAAAGGGACCATAAATAGTCCAAGATGCTTGCCAAGGAACAGGAGGAAGGGTCCAAGCCCTTGCCCTGACACCAAATGGAAAACCTTTTCCATTTGAAGGCATAGCATTTTCTGGTCGACTCCTTACGGGACGCCTCAACTACATTGAGGACCTCGTCGGAAAGACCCAAAGCCTGGAACTCTAGCCGCTCAGGAACCAGGCCGTCAGGTGCAGGGATTGAAGGTCCGGATGGAACACCTTCCCTGATTGACTGAGAGCAGGTCCGGCGAGCTGGAAGCTGCCATGGAGTCCTGGAGCTGAGACTGAGGAGATCTGGGTACCAGAACTGGCGAGGCCAGTCTGGGGCTATCAGAATCACCTGCGCCTTGTCCCTCCTCGCTTTGAGAAGCACCTTGTGGATCAAGGGAAATGGGGGAAAGGCGTAAAGAGGCCCGGGGTCCATTGCCTCGAGAAGGCATCCCCGCAGCGAGCCCTGCTGAGGGGGCGGGCATGGAACAGACTCAGCTGCTCTCCATGGAGGCAAACAGGTCCACCTGAGGTGTGCCCCAAAGGGAGAACAGATGCTGTACTACTCCGGGAGAGACCACTGGGGATGCAGCCCCTATCCGCCCAGGGCATCGGCCAGGTGTTGGAGGCCCCGCCACGTGAATGGCTAGGAGATCCGCTCCAGGCTGCGCACGAGTGACCAAATGCGGAGAGCTCTTGCATAGAAGCATGGAGCGCCCCCGCCTGGCGGTTTAGATAGTACATGGTCGTGGTATTGTCCGCCTGGACTCGACCACTTGACCCCGGAGGAACGGAGCAAAGGCGGTGAGAGCTAGGCGGACCGCCGAGCTCCAGCAGGTTGATGTGGCATCGACTCCGCGGACCAGAGGCCATGAGCCCGTGTCCCCCAGATGGGCACCCCAACCCATCAGAGAGGCATCGGTCGACAGAGAGACCGGCTGCTCGGGCGGACGAACGGGATGCCCTCCTGCAAATGATCTGGAATGGTCCACCACTGAGAGCATTCCACATCCCCTGTGTCACCGACACAAGCTGGTCCAAGGATCGCAGCGCCAGGACCACTGGCTGGCCAGTCCCCACTGAAGGGGACGATGTTCCAGCGGGCCCAACGGACCACGCTGGTACAGGCCGCATGAGACCCAGGAGGCGAGGAAGTCCCGGTAGGCGCAATTGCCCAACCAGAAATGATCGGGCAAAGGAGGAAAGAACCTCGCCCTGTCCGCCGGAGCCGCGCCTGGCTCAAGAGAGTCGAGCTGCGCCTGGTGAATAGAATCACCTGCTTCGGCTCGAGTTCCGCTTGGCCTCGCTGATAAGGAGGCCCAGTTGAGAGCAGACCTGAGGGCCAGATCTCTGACCACTCCGCCTCCTTCCTGAGGGAGCTGCTATCAGCCAGTCGTCCAGGTAAGGTGCACCCGACCTCGGCGCCGCAGAGGAATGCTGTCACCACTGCCATGCATTTGGTGAAGACCCTGGGAGCTGGAGACAAGTCAAGGGCATGGTTTGAACTCAAGAGAGATCCTTCCGCTGAAGCGAAGGAATCTCTGGTGAGACGGACGGATAGGACGGAAAACGCTGGCCCTGCAAGTCCAGAGAGCAGAACCAACGCTGCTCCAAGGATGGTATTATCTGAGCCAGAGTGACCATCCTGAAGGTTTGAGACCTTAGGAACTTGTTTAGGTCGTAGGTTGAGAATGGGCGCCAGCCCCCGTCTGCTTCGGAACCAGGAAGTACCTGGACACAAACCCTGGGTCTGAAGGAGGGTCCACCACCTCTTACCACCTCCTTCTGGAGGAGGAGAGTGATGTCGGCTCGACGAGCCGCCAGTGAGGCTGGGATCCCGGCTCCGAGGGCGACGGCTCTGAAGGGTGGTGCCTGTCAATTCCAGAGGCAGGCCTCTTCCACCACCTCAAGACCCACCTGTCCGTGGTAACAGCGACCAGGCGGAACGGAAGTGCCGGAGCCGCCTCTCCACGGGGACCTCAGGGTAAGGTGATGGGATGGGGCGACACCTCAGCCTGTCACTGGGCAGGCTTGAGGAGGGACCGCCGAGGACCTCCTGGGCCTTTCTCCTGCCTCCTGTTAGAGGAAGCCGCGTTTGGGTTTGGGATGCCAAGGTAGCCTGCTGGCCCTGACGCTGTTGCCGGGCGCCCTGGGGCACAGAAGGACTAAAGGGCTTAGGCTGTGGTTTGGTGGCCTTTGTCCTTCTGAGCGAAGAGACCGAGTCCAAGGTGGCATTGGACTCTCGATCCTCTGCAGGTGACCTTCCACCCCAGGGTCAAGAGGTCAGTCCTCAAAAGGAACATCCGCCAACTTGTGCTGGGTATCCGAAGTAAAGGTGGATATCCTCAGCCAAGCTCACGGACGATAGCCACTGGCGGCCGCCACCGATCTGGCACATGAGTCCCCTACATCCAAAGCAGTCTGGAGCTGCTGTTTGGCCACTGCCTCTGCCTGGTCCCGCACCTGCTTAACCGTAGTCTGCAGATCGGGCGGAAGATGAGGGATGACCTCATCCAGGAGCCCAACAGGGCATGAGAAAATGTGCCATGAGGACGGGCTAACTGCCTGACGAGGCTCGAGAGAGGACGCAGCGAGACTTTTCGCCCGACATAGTCCACTTTCTGACCCTTGTCAGGAGGTTTGTCCACATCCTTGGCGCAGCCGGCGCGCCGGAAACGCTGTCGGTAACCAACCCTCAGCAGAGGGTGTTCCAAAACCGGACAAGGAACCGTAGGACCGTGATACTTCCTGGCCATCCTGGCCAAGGCGAGGGCAGGAAGCAGGCGCTGCCAAAGTTCCAGTGCCGACCCACTATGGCCTCGGCCACCGGAAAGGCCTCGCCGGAGAATCTCTCGGTCCAGAATCTCCGTGAGGATACCTGGCCCGCTTGGAACGGGTTCGAGCTCCATCCCGTAGACTCCGAGATGAGCCGAAGCAGTCCTAGGAAGGACGACGGGCTATCGTCCATTGGCTGACCTCCTGAAGACTCCAAGTCCAGTCGCTGGAGAAGAAGGAGGAATCATCTTCGACTCGGAAGAGTCCTCAAGAGCTGCCTCTGGCCTGAGCCACCTTCACCGCCGAGGTCGGTCGGGAGTGAGGGTAACTGACAGCCGATGGGGTAACCCTTAGCCGACCGAGAATCTTGGTCGGAGCCCCAGCTGGTGGCTGTGGAGGCGGAGGTTCCACCGAATCGGTGGAGCAGCTGGTTTGGCCGAACAACCGCCTGGCAGGCTCCCGGAAAGTCGAGGTTGTGTCGGCCGCTCCGTGACAGTTACTTAATGGCCGGGAAGGCGCTGGAGTCGGCTTATTCCCGGCCAGGAGGAGCTGTTGCAACATAAGGTCTCGCATCAGCCGACGAATTTACGCCTGCCTCCTCATCCGAGGAGGAGGACGAGGACGAGCGCGACGCGGCTACTGCTGCAAAGCGACCGAGACCGCTATGACGGGTGGGAACGGCTGGACCGCGAAGAGGTCCGAGACCGAGACCGAGAGTCCCGGAATTCTCGGGCGGTGCGGGAGGTGTCGGCCGGAACCGCACTCCTTCGCTCGGAAGGTCCATCCGAGGGCTCGGAACCGAGGCACAGGCGAGCCCACTGGATCTCAACCCTCCCGGGGAACCGGGAGAGGGAATCCCGTGCTAAAGGCGACAGCCTGTCAATGGGTCGAGAAAATCTGACTTCATCAGTGGGGTCTCGTCAACTGACCTGACGGGACACCGTGAGGCCAGTGGCCGAAGCCGAGCGGGTTACGCTTACGTCGACGGCCCGGGAGAGGGACCTTTCCCGCTCCCAAGAGCGCCGACGGAGGACTTACCTTGTCCTCTTTTGGACCGAGAATAAGGTCCAGCAGACGCAGGCCTTTTCCTTAGAGGAGAGGGACAGACAAAGCCCTTAAAGGAAGCCGTAGGAAGAACCCAGAGAGCGGATAAATGCCGCGCCGAGGAAGATACGGCTCATGCCGCCTCCTCTTCGAGGGCGACCATCCGCCGAGCTGATCCGCCGAGCCCGCCGCCGCGGACACCGCCAACCGGGCCTCCTGGACTTCACCGAGGGAACGCTTCGGACGGCCCAGTTGCAATCGGGCAGCACGGTTCTCGAGGACGAGGCCGAGAAAGATGAGCACAGGTCGCAAGCCCGCGGGTCGTGCTCAAGGCCTACAGTAGACACACGTGAGTGTGGATCCGTCCGAGACATCTTCTGCCCGCATGGGCATCTCCAAACTGAGTCGATTATCCATCGCAGTCAGAGGGATCAAGATCTGAAGTCTTTTGCAAAATATTATTTTTAAACCGCAAACGGAGAAATAGGAACTCAGTCTAAACGCAGAGCGTTAAGGAGGGAACCTGAGCTCCAAGCGTAAGGAAGATCTGACGCATGGGGCGGAGCCGAGTTATACCACCCGGGTGGGTGGGAGGAGCAAGCTTGAAGACCTTCCGGCAAGATTTAAAGCGGCAAGGATACTGCCAATGAGTGTGGATGAACAACATATCCATGTCCCTAGAACTGGAGTAATTTTCCCTCTTTTTTTTTACGGTTTTTTTTTTTTTTTTTTGCAGAGAGAGGAAGGAGACGGGAGGTGGAGAAGCCACAGGAGGAGGCCACTGAGGGGATGGTGGGTGGGTGTAGGTAATGAATGGTGAAGATACAAGAGAAGATCAAGAATTATGGTAGGTACGTACTTTCCTATCTTCCCTTGTCAATCTTCACCATTCACTACTTCCTGGGTGAGTACCAAGTTCTCTCCCGGGAAGAGGTAAAATACCCTGAGGGAACAAGACCCTCAGCCTCCTGTTGGTGAGAAACAGAAGGAGAAGACCCTGGCTTATTCAGAAAGCCTAAGTGGGAGAAGAGCTAGGAGGTGCCTCCTGAGGACGAGGAGACTGAGGGAGCCCCTGCAAAAGTCTCCTAGCTCTAGAGGAGAAAAGACGATCCCTGAAGGCGGAGTTAATCACCCTACGCCGGCCAGGGTGACAACCCAGAGAGACGGCCATGCCGCCCGCCTGATGCAGATCGCTGTCCTCGCAAGCCTGGAAGCCACCTCATTGGCGCTTAGAAGATGCCCTTGCTTGCGTCTTGCCAGCCCAGGCTCACCACGGAGAGGGCAACGGTTGTCTGGTTTGCTCGTCAGGCATTGATGCCAACAGCTGGGACATCATCGACCACAAATGCCGGTTGTAGGCAGCGGGTGAGCCTGATGAGATGCACACAGGCAACCGCACAAGAAGAAGAGAACACTCTTCGCGCCCAACGGCCTAACTGGAGAGAGTCCGGATCCGTGGGACAGTCGTACCAGGCAGCGCCCTGAAGGAGTGTCAGGTAGACCAAACCAGAGGGGGTTGGGAAGGGTACCTAGAGACTTGAGGGTGCACAATACCTACGCTGACAGTCAGCCGGGCTGAGAAGAAGCGGCTGGGGACCGCCAGGATCGGATAGACGCCTCGGAAGGGATAGGCCAGGAAGGTACCACCAAATGCTGGGCACTGAATTGCCAAGGAATTCTCGCTCCCCATTCGGGTATTGTCTCCCGAACATAGGAACCAAGATCCCTCACCATCTCGAAAGGAAACGCTTGATATTCCATGAAATCAGCATCGGAGGAAAGATGAGTAGGTTCCTCTCTCTCAGAGGAGGGAGACGAGGATGATGGGGAGCTGGAATGTCCAGAGGACTCTTGCGCGGTGGGAGAGTCGAAAGACCAGCCATGCATGTATTCACATATGAGGGAAGGCCGCAGGAACTCCCTGAACTGCTCCCAGGATAACGGACCCGTAGGGACTGATATGGCCTGGGAGCGGGGTGGTGAAGGCAGAGATAGGAGAGGGCACCTCCAAGGAGGCAGCAGCTCTCTCTGCCGGCTCTGGAATCTGGGGAGCGGAGCCCCAGCTGAGGGATCCCGAACAGACCAGGCCGCAGAACGGAACTCTGGGGAAGCGGAGCCTGGAAGAGCCCAGGGGGAGAACCTCCCTGTGACGACGCCGGGACTGCATGGATCCAGAAGGGCAGTCCACAAGAACGCCGCCGGAGGGCACCCTAGAGCCCCGGAGGGAAGGGCGAGGTTCTGCACTACGGCTCCTGGCCACCCCCCGAGGTGGCCTCAGAAGACCGAGAGCCAGACCATCTGCCCTCAACCCTCGGACTCCAGAGGGCCTCCCGACAGCAGCGCTCCTGTCCCCAGAGGGGCAACAGCACCCTGGGGTAGCTGTCACTGGCCCTCCAGAGGGAGCCTCCGTCACACCCCCACGCCTGTCCCTCAGACCCCGGCCACCCCGCCGGGAGCCCCCAGGAGACGACAGAAGGGGGACAGAGGAGGGCCCGCCGCCTGGTATCTCAGCTAGCCAGGGGACCCAGCATCTCAAGAGTGGGGGTGCCAGGACATCCACGCCTGAGCTACGGTCCTCCGAGGGAAGAAGAGACCAGCTGACCTCAATGCTGGCCACCCCAGGGGTCCCAGAGGCCACGGCGCCACGAACGGCCCTGGTACCAACGGCGGCGCTGCTCGCCCCCCCCCCCCCAACGCTGGCAGCAGCCAGGCCCGGCTCCCAACCCCCTACGGCGCCGTAGGAGAAACGCTCCCGTGCCGGAAACCAACCGCGCCATGAGGAGGCAAGATTAGCCCACGACGTGCGAAGGCGGCGCTGAGGCGAGGCGGCACCGCTGACGGGCGCAGCTGATGACTATCTGGCGCTGCAAACGGGCGCCGAGGTCAGGCGGCACCGCTTAATGGCGCTGGATCCAAACCACCGGAAGGTGGTGTCGAGGGTCCACTTGTGCCAGGCCCAAGAGCCGAGGGCTCGACACGGGGAGCCTGCACCTCCGAGGAAGTGACTGCCGAGGCGGTGTCGGCCCTGGCCCAGGAGGGACTAAGACGCCCCGACACCGCAGAAGGGGCCTCCTCTCGGCAAGAAAAGACAGGAGACCCCTCCTCCTTGACCGGATAGGCCCGGAGGGGACCCGGGAAGGCCTAGAGACCTCCTGAGAATCCCTTGAGCGACGCTGCCCCTCGAAGGTCGGCGGGCTTTGCCGAGCTTGAACGCTGGACTTAGAGGACACGGCAGTCCATCGAAACAGGCGCCGCATCTAATCCATGTCGCGGTTGGGTCCCAGGCAACGGAGGCAACGTCATGCCGGTCCGAGACGGAGGAATGCCGCCACAGGAGCACTGACGATAGCACGCCCGCTTTCAAAAGCGCTTAGCTCCGAATCGGACATCACGCCAAACTAATAAGGATAAACACAGTAGGAACACACCCGACGCCGTATGATAGAAAAGAACAGTCTTACTGGAATGGCGTCGAGTGCGAAGGAAAAGCAGGAGTCGGTACTACGCAGGTAGAAAAAAAACTTTCGCTCCACGAAACAGGTACTGCCTCGACGGCAGGAGACACAGAACTGAGTTGGAGGAGGAGTCGGTCGCCACTAATGGCCGCCCCTCGTGCATGACGTCACTCTCGAGGGCGGTGCCATTAGTGCAAACTTTAAAAAAAAAAAGCTCCCGTGACGAGTGCGCGCCTCCGCCTTACACCCAGGAAGTAATGAATGGTGAAGATTGACAAGGGAAGATCTAACTTTGGGAGATTGAGAAGGAAGAAAAAATTACTCACCTTAGTAATGTTGTTTCTTCTAATGGAGTCTTGCTATATTATGACATATGCAGTTTGTCCCAGCCTTAGAACTGCTCCGGAGGTGAAAGAGTTACCTTCCATGCCAGGCATGGAATCTTGAGCGCGAGCTCGGTTGAAAAAACTCTTGTCTGTTGATCTTCAAACTGAAACTGTCAGATCTTTATGAGCAAAACTCACTAAGGTTCTGTGTGGAAGCTGTAAACCTACACTAGCCAACTGGCTACTAAAATATTAACACATTTTTCTGGTCCCAAAACCAAGACTCAAGTCAGGGGATCCAAAAAATAAAATACAACACCCAAACACCCCAAAAAGAGGGGTGAAAACACAAGGTGGGCATCATTAAGTGCCAACACTGCACTGCCCACCCACATCCCAAGAGCAGAGGTTCTGAGAGGGGCAGGCGGGGAGGTCATAATATAGCAAGACTCCATTAGAAGAAACAACATTACTAAGGTGAGTAATTTTTTCTTCAAACAACATGAAGTCTTGCTATATTATGACATATGCAGACTACACAGCAGTACCTCCATGGAGGAGGGACAGAACCTACTTAGGAAATAGGCTCTGAAGCACAGCTGTGCCAAACCGAGCATCACTCCTAGCCTGAATGTCCAGGGAGTAATGCTTGGTGAAAGTGTGTACTGTTTTCCAGGTAGCTGCTTGACATATCTCTCAAGATAGGGATGTCCCTGGCTGCGGCTAGGGACGAGCTGTACCTCTGGTAGAGTGAGCCCTCAGGCCTGAAGGGGAACCTTACCCAGTTTTTGATAGCAAAATTGGATACAAGAGACAATCCACCTGGCAATAAATCTTTAGTGGCAGGTTTCCTTACCAACCTCACCATATGTGAGGAACAGTTGAGGAGTCAAACCTGTGACCCTGGTACGCCTATGTAGTAACTAATGGGCTCTCTTTACATCTAACTGTCAGCCTCCTCTCGCCAGAGGAGGAATGGTCAGTGAAGTACACTGGAAGAGATACAGATTGATTAAGGTGGAAATCTGAAACCACCTTAGGCAAGAACTTCCTGTTAGTCTTGAGGACTACCTTATCTCTGTGAAAGGAGATAAAATCAGGCTCCACTAACAAAGCTTGTAATTCACTTATGCGCCTGGCAGAAGTGATGGCTACTAGAAACACAGTTTTCCAAGTCAAGTACTTAAGCTCTGCTGAAGACAAAGGCTCAAAGGGGGGGTTGCATTAGCTGAGCAATGCAAACATTAAGATCCCAGGCAGGAGCAGGGTCCCTGAATGGAGGGTTAGTGTGAAGCAATCCCTTGAAAAACTTGGAGAATACAGGGTCAGCAGAAAGAGAGGGCTTCCTGCTGAAATAAAAGCAGAGACAGCTGCCAAATGCACTTTCAGGGTAGCTGGCCTCAGTCCCAAAGTATTTAGATGGACCATATAGTCCAGGACTGTCAGGCAAATCAGCAGATTCTGGGGAAATATGCTTCAGAGCACCATATGGAAAACCTTTCCATTTAGAATTATAAGTAGCCCTGGTGGAAAGCTTCCTAGAAGCTTTCAAGATATCGAGTACACCTTGAGAAAGGTGTAGGTCAGCAAACTAACTCCTCAAGAGCCAGGCCTTGAGGTTGAGGGATTTGAGATTCAGATACCAAACTCTCCCCTGGGCACAGGTTAACAGATTCTGATTCCTGGGAAGACACAGGGGAAGGTGGACTGCTAAGGACAGAAGGAGTGGATACCAGGGCTGTCTGGCCAAATCTGGAGCAATCAGAATCATCTTCCAAGGTTGAGATCTGATTTTGACTACCACCTTGAACAAGAGAGGAAAGGGAGGAAAGGCATAGAGGAACTTCCCTTCCCAATCGAGAAGGAAGGCATCCAGAGGGACTGAGCCCAACACTGGGGGCCTGCAAAAAAAAAAGGCGGAAGTTGGTGATTGTCTGGGGCTGCAAAAAGATCTATCTGAGGGGTGCCCCACCTGGCAAATACTAACCCCAGTACTAGGGGATCCAGTGACCATTCGTGATGGCACTGGGAAATCCTGCTGAGAGCATCTGCCAGGACATTGTCCTTGCCTGGGAGGTGAACTGCCATGAGGGAGGTGTTCAGGGAATAAGCCAGAGACCACAACTTCATTGCCACAGTGCACAAGGCCGAAGACCGAGTGCCCCCTTGCTTGTTGATGTACCACATTGTAGTGGTGTTGTCTGTTCTGACCTGTACCACTTTGTTCTGAACAGATGCAGAAAAAACCTGAAGTGCTAGAAAAATAGCTCTGAGTTCCAACAGGTTGATGTGGAGCAGAGGTTCCTGAGGGGACCACAATCCCTGGGTGGTGAGGTCGCCCATGTGAGCTCCCCATCCCAAGAGGGACGCATCTGTAGTAAGGGTCAAGGAGTGAGATTGAGGGATGAAAGGAACCCCTGTCTCAGATTGCTCTGATCCTGCCACCACTGCAGGACCTGGATCAGGTCTAGTTACTGGGATCAATTTGGTTAGAGGATCTCTTTGAGACCAGAAGGCTCTCAAATGGAACTGGATGTCCCTCATCTGAAATCTTGCTCCTTGCACTACAGCTGTGGAAGCAGCCATGTGGCCAAGGAGCTGTATAGTGCCTTGCTGGTCGAGAGACCTGCAGAGTGAAGGATGAGGCCAGAGCCACCAGGGTCTTTACTCTTTCTAAAGGAAGGAAAGCTCTGGTTTGCTTTTGTGTCCAGCTCTGCGCCTATGAAGGTAGTATTGAACAGGCCGAACTGACTTTGGAAGACTGAGAAGAAAACCTAGGGATGTAAGCAGCTGCTGGGTAACCTGAAGGTGTGATTTGACTTGATCTGGAGACTGACCCACTATGAGCCAATCGTCCAGGTAAGGAAAGATGGCAACTTTGCCTTCTTAAGTGAGCAACTGCTACTGCAGGCATTTGGTGAATACCCTTGGGGCAGAGTGAGGTCAAGGGCATTGCTCTGAACTGGTAATGGCCTGAGGGCAGTTCGAATCTGAGGTACTTTCGTGGAGCTTCTGATGAGAACATGGAAGTAGGCATCCTTGAGGTCCAGGGACGCTAGCCAGTCCCCTGGCCTTAAGGAGGGCAAAATAATTCCCAGAGTCACCATTTTGAATTTTGGTTTTAAAAGGTGCTTGTTTAGGTATCTTAGATCCAGGATGGGCCGCCAGTCTCCTGTCTTTTTTGGGGTAAGGAAGTACCTGGAGTACAGTCCTTTGCCCTGGTGTAGGGGAGGAACCCTTTCTACAGCTCTGAGAGCCAGGAGGGTTGAGACTTCTGTTTCCAAAGCAAGACCCTCCGATAGATTTGCAGGTGGAAAGGATCTGGTTCTCATCTTTGGAAATTTTTTGAAGCTGAGAACCAGTCCCTGGCTTACTACTTCCAGGACCCACTTGTCTGATGTTAAAGACTCCCAGTCCTGGAGGAAGTAAGCCAGCCTGCCCCCTACAGGTAACGGAGAATCGGCCCTGGCCATCCCATCAGGGTGCCTGTTTGGCAGGGGCTTTAGGCTGAGGGATGGGAGCAGGCCTGCTCGTACCCCGTCTGCTTCTCCCTCTGAAGAACCCCCTCCGGGCATAAGCTAAAGAGGAGGCCTGGGCTTGGTAAAAAGGCCTGCCCCTGCCCCTGGAAAGCTGCCTCTGAGGATTGGCTTGCCTCTCCTTGGCCTGTGCACTCCTATAAGTGGTCCTATACTCATCCAGTTTCTTCATGTAATTCTCTGTCTGCTCCCCAAACAGAGAAATACCCACAACAGGAAAATCCATGGCCTTAGCCTGGGTATCCTGTGACAGGCTAGTACACCTGAGCCAAGCCATTCTACGAAAAACCACAGATGTAAAAATGACTCTTGAAGATACATCATTAGAGTCCACTGCAGCATGGAATTGCACCTTGGATGCCTCAATACCATCAGCAGCCACCTGTTCCAGCTCCTTGGCAAGCTGGCCAGGGACCTGTTTCGCTAAAGGCATAACAGTATCCCATCTGGATTTCCGGTATCTTGCAACATAGGCCATATAATTTGCCTGTCTGAGTCCCAAGGATGCTGTCATGTATTGTTTCTTTGCCATGGCATCAATCTTCCTGGAGTCCTTGTCGGGGGGGTGTGAATCCAAGGGAATATTTGCCTTATCACAGGCTGCAGCCTACACTACCCCAACATGGCTGCATTGTTGTGAAAGGAACTCCGTATCAGAGCCTGACAATGTGTACCTCCTGTCCATCTTTTTATTCACAGGCGGTAAAGAATTAGGAGCTTTTAAAACTTTTATTGTCTGTTTCCTAAAAGATTTATGTAAAGGAATAGACAATCTCCTAGACTCTGGGATATCCATCATTTCCACATAGTCAGGCTCCTCCTGTTCATCCACAGCTTCTTCCAAAGGGAGCTGGAGGGTTTCAGCAACTTTTTTATAAAACAGAAAATGAGAAGGGGACTCAGAAAGCCTAGGGGGAGACACTCCTGAAGGTCTGTCTGGGGAGATGTCCGGTTCAATGGGCACATCCAGACTTTCAAAATCACATTCACTCTCTTCATAATCCTCCTCCCTTCCTCCGGTTCATAAAATTCTTCTATATCATATTCTTGAACCGGTGAAACCGACCGAACCGACCACTTACCTGGTGGTGCCGGTTCGGACGGAACCGGGGAAAGCGACTGGACAATTTGGATCGCTTTGCCTATCTCTGCAGCGGTTGGAGAAGGAAATGTTGGCTCCACACCTGCTGATTTTCTAGTCCTCTTTGCTGGAACTGGCTCCTCAGAGTCAGCTCTTCGCTTGCCGAGGAAGTATCGCCTGGTCAGAGGGCACTCCCTCCGGTTCGGTTGGCACCGAACCGGGCTGGCCATCCGGGTCAGCGGACTTTTTGGCCTCTCATTCCCTGAGCCTACCAACTCCCTTATCCAGGGTAGCTGCAGGGAAATTCTTGCAAATCTGGCAGTCTGCACTGAGGTGGTCAAATCCCAGACAACACATGTGGTGTGTGGGTCAGCCTTGGCAAAGGCTTCCCCACAGACACTACAGTGCTGAAACCCAGTGGGCCCGGTTTTTCTTTTGGGTTTCTCAGACATAATGCCAGCCTAACCAAAAACTTGCCCTTTTCCGGCAAATCGCCAAGCAAGACACTCTTATCGGTTCCCAACCGTGTCACGGGTCGTGGAAAAAAACGTAATGAAATCAGTTTTTTTTAGAACCGACAAGAACCGGGAACCGCACTCTAAATGTAATTTAATAAGCTTTAACAACAACCTGATCGGTTCAAACCGAACCGATAACGTTTGCAAGTTCCACACAGAGAAATGTAAAACCTATCTATTACTTACGATACCACAGACAGAGCTTGAACCGACCGGTTGCGGTTAAAATATACAAATGCGGTTTAAAAAACCGAGAAATAACACTTTTAACCGACAAATAAACCGAGCAGTAGGAGGAATCTCCGGAGCGACTGTTCAGTGAGGCGGAGTAAAGAATCTGACAGTTTCAGTTTGAAGAACAACAGACAAGAGTTTTCAACCGAGCTAGCGCTCAGGATTCCATGCCTGGCATGGAAGTTAACTCTTTCACCTCCGGAGCAGTTCTAAGTCTGGGACAAACTGCATATGTCATAATATTGCAAGACTTCATGTTTGAAACCTAGAGATGTAAACAGCTGCTGGGTAACCTGAAGGTGTAATTTGACTTGGTCTGGAGACTGGCCCACTATGAGCCAGTCATCCAGGTAAGGAAAGATGGCAATCTTTTACCTTCTTAAATGAGCAACTGCTACTGCCAGGCATTTTGTGAATACCCTTGGGGCAGAGGTGAGGCCGAAGGGCATTGCTCTGAACTGGTAATGGCCTGAGGGCAGTTCGAATCTGAGGTACTTTCGGTGGGAGCTTGGATGAGAACATGGAAGTAGGCATCCTTGAGGTCCAGGGACGCTAGCCAGTCCCCTGGCCTTAGAGAGGGTAAAATAATCCCAGAGTCACCATTTTGAATTTTGGTTTTAAAGGTGCTTGTTTAGGTATCTGAGATCCAGGATGGGCGCCATTCTCCTGTCTTTTTGGGGTAAGGAAGTACCTGGAGTACAGTCCTTTGCCCTGGTGTAGGGGAGGAACCCTTTCTACAGCTCTGAGAGCCAGGAGGTTGAGACTTCTGTTTCAGAGCGAGAGCCTCTGATGGATTTGCAGGTGGAAAGGATCTGGTTCTCATCTTTGGAAATTTTTTGAAGCTGAGAACCAGTCCCTGGCTTACTACTTCCAGGACCCACTTGTCTGATGTTAAAGACTCCCAGTCCTGGAGGAAGTAAGCCAGCCTGCCCCCTACAGGTAACAGAGAATCGGCCCTGGCCATCCCATCAGGGTGCCTGTTTGGCAGGGGCTTTAGGCTGAGGGGTGGAGCAGGCTGCTCGTACCCCGTCTGCCTCTCCCTCTGAAGAATCCCCTCTGGGCACAGGCTGAAGAGGAGGCCTGGGCTTGGTAAAAAGGTCTGAAAAGGCCTGCCCCTGCCCCTGGAAAGCTGCCTCTGAGGAGTGGCCTGCCTTTCCTTGGCCTGTGCACTCCTATAAGTGGTCCTATACTCATCGATTTTCTTCATGTAATTCTCTGTCTGCTACCCAAACAGAGAGTTACCCACAACAGGAAAATCCATGGCCTTAGCCTGGGTATCCTGTGACAGGCTAGTACACCTGAGCCAAGTCATTCTGCGAAAAGCCACAGATGTAGCCATGACTCTTGAAGATACATCATTAGAGTCCACTGCAGCATGGAATTGCACCTTGGATGCCTCAATACCATCAGCAGCCACCTGCTCCAGCTCCTTGGCAAGCTGGTCAGGGACCTGCTTCGCTAGAGCCGTAACAGTATCCCATCTGGATTTCCGGTATCTTGCAACATAGGCCATATAATTTGCCTGAGTCCCAAGGATGCTGCCATATACTGTTTCTTTGCCATGGCATCAATCCTCCTGGAGTCCTTGTCAGGGGGGTGTGAAGCCAACGGAATATTTGCCTTATCACAGGCTGCAGCCTGCACTACCCCAACATGGCTGCACTGTTGTGAAAGGAACTCCGTATCAGAGCCTGACAATGTGTACCTCTTGTCCATTTTTTTATCCGCAGGAGGTATAGTGTGAGGAGCTACAATTTTTATTGTCTGTTTCCTAAAAGATTTATGTAAAGGAATAGACAATCTCCTAGACTCTGGGATATCCATCATTTCTACAAAGTCAGGCTCCTCCTGTTCATCCACAGCTTCTTCCAAAGGGAGCTGGAGGGTTTCAGCCACTTTCTTATAAAACATAAAATGAGAAGGGGACTCAGAAAGCCTAGGGGGAGACACTCCTGAAGGTCTGTCTGGGGAGATGTCCGGTTCAGTGGGCACACCCAGACTTTCAAAATCACATTCACTCTCTTCATAATCTTCCTCCCCCTCCTCCGGTTCATAAAATTCCTCTATATCATATTCTTGGACCGGTGGCACCGACCGAACCGACCACTTACCTGATGGTGCCAGTTCGGTCAGAACCGGGGAAAGTGACTGGACAATTTTGATCGCTTTGGCTATCTCTGCAGCAATTGGAGAAGGAAATTTTGTCTCCACACCTGCTGACTTTCTAGTCCTTTTTGCTGGGACTGACTCCTCCGAGTCAGCTCTCCGTTGGCCCGAGGAAGTCTCGCCCTGGTCAAAGGGCACTCCCTCCGGTTCGGTTGGCACCGAACCAGGCTGGCCATCCGGGTCATCGGACTTCTTGGCCCCTCGTTCCCTGAGCCTACCAACTCTCTTATCCAGGGTAGCTGCAGGAAATTCTTGCAAATCTGGCAGTCTGCATTGAGGTGGTCAAACCCCAGACAATAAACATATGTGGTGTGTGGTCAGCCTTGGCAAAGGCTTCCCACAGACACTACAGTGCTGAAACCCAGTAGGCCCAGTTTTTCTTTTGGGTTTCTTAGACATAGTGCCAGCTCTAACTAAAAACTTGCCAGTTTACGGCAACCAAGAAGACACCCTTATTGCTCCCCAACCGCGGTCATTGGTCGTGAAAAACGAATGAAATCCGCTTTTCTTAGAACCAATAAGAACCGAACCGTAGACTCTAAATGCAATTTAATAAAGTTTAACAACAACAACAACCTGATCGGTTCAAACCGAACAGATAATATCGTTTGCAAGTTCCACACAGAAATAATGTAAAACTTATCTATTACTTACGATACCACAGACAGAGCTTGACCCGACTGGTTGCGGTTAAAATATAGACAAAATGCGGTTTAAAAACCGAGAATTACACTTTTTAACCGACAAAATGAACTGAGCAGCAGGAGAAATCTCCGGAGTGACTGTTCAGCGAGGCGGAGTAAAAAATCTGACAGTTTGAGTTTGAAGAACAGACAGAGTTTTCAACCGAGTTCGCGCTCAAGATTCCATGCCTGGCATGGAAAGTTAACTCTTTCACCTCCGGAGCAGTTCGAAGGCTGGGTCAAACTGCATATGTCATAATATAGCAAGACTTCATGTTGTTTGAAAGAGAAATATCGAATGCAGGTCTTGAATGGAGTGAATCCTGGAAGGACAGCATGGAACTGGAATAGGAGAGGACATGACTGAACTTGAAAATGAACTTGTATGAAGGCAGTATGAGTAAGCAGGCTCCTCGAAAGGAGGTAGACCAAGGCCCAGAAGGCATGTCTGGAACCAGAGGCAACTCGGGCTCAGTGATCGAGGAGCAAAATTGGATGATGTATGGATGAGGAGTGAAACAGTGGAGTGAAACCAAGATGGCTGGTACTACAAAAGGCGCTAGGACACGGAAGGTAAAAGTTAGGAAACTGAGACGGTGGTATGATGGATTGAAGCCATGAAGGCTGCTACAGGAAAGCGAGGTAGGAAAGGACAAGGGACTGTATGGAGGTCAATGGGGTAGCATAGAACCCAGCCGATACTGGATGAGAACTGCAGTAGTGAGAGCTGGATGAGGTGGTACACAGGCCAAATAGAGTCAGCCATATGTGGCCCAATGATGTGAATGGTAGAGCAAGCGAATAGATAAACTGTGGCATGATGAGAGATAGAAGCCATGACTGGAGTGAATACTTGATGGCTGATGGACAAAATCAGGAACCTGATACATGCGGCATAGGAGTAATGATAGGTATGCCCAAAAAGAAACAGATTGCAGGCCAGACAAAGTCAGTCGAGGCTGACAGCATGATATGCGGTTCGATGAGGAGCTTGAGTATGCGATGGGAATGAGGAGACCCGGAGGTCGTTTGTGATGGAAATAAAAGAATCATGAGGCAAGGGAAGCAGAGGGAGTCAGGAAGCCACACGTGAAGTCCCGAACAGAGGACTATGAGGGCAATATCACACAAACTAGAAAGGGAGCCGAGGAGGAGCAATATACTGATGTGATCTCAGTTGCAAAGATAACAGACAACGCAGACACTAGAACTGTGTCCAACAAAGAGAAGCCACGAACCACAGCTGAAAAAATAAATCATTGCAATGCAGCAGTATACAAATGTCAGCAGTATGCTGTGATCAGAGCAGAGGACAGAGATATGGCAGGGATGTCCCATTGTGTAGCAAAACAGCCCTCAGCACCCCCATATGCCAGCAACAGCAGCTTTGACATAGGAAGCCGAGCTGTGAAAGGAACACAATAGATTTGATTACTACAGAAAAACGTTAACCCCTTCCCAAAGTGCAATCTCCCCATAATAGTTCTGTGCTTCCCTAGCATCTGTCAGCACCGAGAGCACAGAAAACAGCAAAGTGCATGAAGCTGGTAATACAGTGAGTCCATAAAAAGGAGCCAGAAAGCCGGTACGGGAGCAGCGAGAGCAGCAGAAGTGGAGATGTGCGGCCAGTGGAGAACACCGCCGAAACACAGAAGACAGTAACGGACTGACGGGGCAGGAACAAACAAGCACGGGTAGAAAATCTGAGATATGAAGCAGAGAAGCGAAGGAGGAGCAGATACGTCAAAAAGTAGCAGCGACTGCAGCAACATTCACTGCGACGGACGGTCCACTCCGAGCAACACCAGGCAGGCTAGACAGCTAAGGAGAGGAACGGATGAAAGGCTAGATTCCAAGGACAGAAGACAGCACTCAGTGTGAAGCAGCTGCTCGAGGCAGACTAAAAGAAAAAACATGCAGCCACAACCGCTAAGGGAAGCAACAGGCAAGGAGGTGGGGGAAAAGTTCAGGACAAGGATGGAGCAGAGGTGGTGGACGGAAAGAGGGAACCAGCCAAGGAGCCAGGGTGAGGGATGCAGACGTGGGGGGGAGAAGAGATATTCAAAGATGGAAATGCTCGGCTGAGGATGAATCACCCAAACAGAGAAAGAGGAGTGCTGGAAAGCACAGATGGTCAACTAAAAGGAAGCAGCACAAACTGTGTGGGGGGGAGAAGGTAGGTAAATGATCCAAAGGTGGCAAGGATGACCAAAGGTAGCCGGAGGCAGCTGCAGAGAAATCCACACAGGTGGCGGAGGAGAGCAGCACCTCTGGCTGCAAGGAAAAAACGAATCCTGGCGAGGTCCAGGATGTGTGACCTTTTAAGCTCGATGGGGGAGTGACATTGATCCACCCATCAAACCTCAGGCTTAAAGCCCTCCCAATATGGGATTTTACACATTAAGGCTTGGAGCTCGGAAATGCGCAGAGCAAAAGTGATGCCCACTAGGAAGAGTGTCTTCGAAGAGAGGAACTAAGTCTGCTTCTGCTGCAGGCTCAAAGAGAGGCATTGTGAGCTTCTCCAGGATAAAATTCAAGTCCCATGGAGGGGCAGGAATGCGAACGGGGGGTCTCAAGTGGAGAACCCCATAAGAAAAGTCTTAGAGACTTCCAACTGAGCAAAAGTCCTGTCTCTAAAGGGAATATGACAGGCTGAAATAAATGCCATATGGACCTTTAAAGCGGAATGGCTGAGACCCAGGTCGAAGAGGTGACACGTAGTCCAGGACTTTGTTGCCTGGGCATGAGAAAGGCTCCAAGTCTTTAGAATATGCCCAGATGGAAAATTGTTTCCACTTCATAGCGTAGGTGGACCAGGTGGAAGGCTTTCTCTCCTCCACCAAATGATCCACTACTAAAGGAGAGACTCCAAAGCGGGCTTTAGCTATGTCTGCAGGAGCTATGCATGGAGATGAAGGGATTTGAGGCCTGGGTGAACAAGGGTCCCCTGATCCTGGGTCAACAATTGCTGCGACAGAGGAAGAGGCGGTTCCTCTGAGAACTGTTACAGAAGAGAACCAAACTTGCCTGGGCCAGAAGGGGTTGATGAGAATCATTCAAGCCCCTTCTGATCAGAGTTTGTTCAGGACCCTCGGAATCAAAGGGATGGGAGGGAAGGCATAAATGAATCTTCCCCTCCAACTGAGAGACAGAGCGTCCCACTAGAAAGCATCTCGCCCTGGAGCGAATGAGCAAAAGGTGGGAAGTTTTGCATTTTGGGGGGAGGCGAAGAGGTCTACCTAAGGTGTCCCTCACTGCAGAAAGATGTAGTTCACGACCTGCTGATCTAACTCCCATTCATGAGTCCTGGCTGAGGACCGACTAACTTAGTCTGCCAGTGTGTTTTCCACACCCGGAACACGAACTGCAGTCAGGTGAAGGTGGTGTTGGGCAGCCCAATACCAGACTCTCATCACCTCCCAGCAGAGGGGATAGGAATGTGTTCCTCCCAGTTTGTTGAGGTACCAGTCTACACACGTCTGATTGGATGAGAAGATGACCGGGAAGAAGAGCCTGGAGGGCATAAAGGACTGCCCTCAGTTCGAGCACATTTATGTGCAGTTTCTGCTCGAACTTGGACCAGTTGCCCAGAGTCCTGTGAGACCCTAGGCAGTCACCCCAGCCCTCCCCTGACTCATCTGCTGTCAACGTCTGGGAAGAAGGAGCGATGCAGAAAGGAACTCCCAGACACAGGTCCTCCTGAACCATCTACCAGTTCAAGTCCCTGCTCATGGGATCCAACATTAGTACCTCTTGGTCTAGATCATCCATGATCTGGACCCACTGTGACCGAAGTGTCCACTGAGAGATCCTCATATGGAGCCGAGCGAATGGGACTGTCAGAATGACAGCCGCCATTAGCCCGAGGAGGCGGAGGACTGACCTGGCTCCAACCAGTTTGCGACTGGACAGAAGATGAGCTCGATTTTGAAGGGTCTCGACCCTGTCTGGAGGCAAAAAGGCTTTTCCTGTGGTCATGTCCAGTATCGCCCCTATATATTGGAGGCATTGGCAAGGGATCAAGTGCGACTTAGCCTGGTTGATGACGATACCCAGGCTGGTAAAACCCTGCAGGGTAAGGTAATGGGAGTGCAGGAGTTCCTCTCTAGATGGGGCCACCAAGAGCCAATCCTCCAGGTAAAGGAATACCTGCATGCCCTGGGTACGCAGGTGGGCCACTGCCACCGACAGGCATTTGGTAAACACTCGGGGAGCTGAGGAGAGACCAAATGGGAGGGCCTTGAATTGGTAGTGGCTCCCCTGAAAACAAAAACGGAGGCATCTGCAAAGGAAAGTGCATATGGGGATATGCAGGTACGTATCCTGCATGTCCAGAGCACATAGCCACTGTCCCGGCCAGAGTAACTGTAAAAGGCTCTGTAAGGAGAGCATTCTGAAGTGTTTGTACTCCATGGAGCTGAGGTCTGGAATTGGCCTCAAGTCTCCAGTCTTCTTTGGAACTAGAAAGAAATGGGAATAGTAATCCATCAACCAAAGATGAGTGAGGACTGTCTCTATCATCACCTTCGACAGAAGGGATACAATTTTTTCTAGAACCAGAGGAAGATGCTGCGGGGAGTAAGATGACTGAGGGAGTGGTTTTCGGGGAGGTTTAAGCAGAAAATGAAAATTACGTACCTACCGTAATTCTTGATTTTCTTGGACGAGTCTCCACCACTCATTCACACTATTGGGATCTGCGCCGGAGGCACTAGGACCTATCGGGAGCAAACATTTTGCTGGGGAGTCGACGCAAGAGATGGCGCTGCAAGGAACGGCGTTGGCAGCCCTAGCTCGCGCGCCAATGACTATCTCGGCGTCGAGTCCCCAACCGCCTCAGTACCTTTTTTTACCAAGGAGGTGCAGCGTAACTAAACTAGAAGGGTAGCCTAACCTAAAAAACGGACATAAAATAGTCCGGACGACCCATGTAAGAAGGGTCAATAAAGAAGTCTTCAAGGCCTAAAGATTTGAGGGAGTGAAGAACAACAAGAGAGGTGAGCTCGGGGCATGGAGGTTGGGCGTGTGAATGAGTGGTGGAGACTCGTCCAAGAAGATCAAGAATACGTAGGTAGGTAATTTTCATATCTTCCTGGACATAAGTCTCCACCACTCATTCACACTATTGGTAGAGTACCGAGCTAATAATCCCCCGAGAGGGCGGCAGGAAAACTCAAGAGCTCACGTTTGTTAAGACAGAAGTCCATTAAGGATGGCTCTTCCAAAGGAAGAATGTCGTCTGGCATGGACATCGAGTGCATAATGCTTAACGAAAGTATGCACTGAGCTCCAGGTGGCTGCATTGCAGATTTCCGCTGGGGATGCCGCTACCGCTCTGGTAGAGTGAGCGTAAACTCTACCCTCCAACTTAACCTGCACCATGGAATAGCAGTGACGAAGGCACGCCACTAGCCATGCTGAGATACATCTAATAGCGACAGGTTGACCCAGCCGGGGCTCGCTGAAGGAAACGAACAGTTGCTGGGCTTTACGGAAATCCTTGGTTCTATCTAAGTAGAAACGCAAGGCCCTCTTAACATCCAGAGAATGAAGAGAGTGTTCCCCTTCATTTTGGGAGTCCGCAAAATAAGAGGGAAGGACCAAAGGTTGGTTAAGATGAACTTCTGACAACCTTAGGAAGAAATTTAGAATGAGTACGAAGGACTACTTTGTCCTTATGGAACACAGTATACGTAGGGTCTGTGACCAGGGCATGTATCTCAGGGACCCTACGGGCTGAGGTAATGGCTACTAGGAAGGCAGTCTTCCAGGTGAGGAACTTTAGTTCACAGGTAGCTAAAGGCTCAAAAGGTTTCCGAGTGAGCATGTTTAGCACAAGATTAATGTCCCAGGCTGCAACAGGACGTCTTGTAGGGGGTCTGGTGTGCAGAATGCCTCTTAAGAAATCTCTTAACCATAGGTAACTGAGCCAGTGAAAGAGAAAAAACCGGCTCATGATATGCTGAAATGGCACTAAGGTGAACTTTAGCTGTAGAGTACTGGAGACCTGAATTTGAGAGGTCTAAAAGGTACTCAAACTTTATCTGGAGGGCAGGAAAAGGGATTCAAAGAGGACTTTGCACACCAGAGGGAAAAACGCTTCCACTTAGCCATGTAAGTTTTCCGAGTGGCTGGCTTCCGCGCAGCCAGAAGGATATCAGAAACCCTTCTAGAGACATTGAACCGATTTACTTCTACCTCTTCAGGAGCCAAGCGTGAAGGTGAAGAGATGTCAGATTGGGATGGACCACCGGTCCCTGAGTTAAAAGGTTCATCTGCAGGGGAAGTGGTCTCGGAGGAACTGCCAATATACTGTTGAGAAGTGGAAACCACAGTTGTCGAGGCCAAAAGGGAGCAATGAGAATCATCTTGTCTCCCTGAGACTCGAACTTGAGGAGTACTCTCTGAATTAGAGGAAGAGGCGGAAAGGCGGAAAGAAAACGTTTTGTCCACCGCAGCCTGAATGCATCCTGACAAAAAATGCCAGGCCCTGGATTTCTGGAGCAGAAGAGTGACAGTTTTGTGTTGCGTGGGGACGCAAAAAGGTCCAGGTCCGGAGTTCCCCACTCTTCGAATAGTGACTGAACTATGGTTGAGTCGAGAGACCACTCGTGAAGATCTGTCTCTCTTCTGCTGAGACAGTCTGCCAAGTCGTTCTGTACACCTGGCAGGTAGATTGCTTGAATTAGAGCCTTGTGCTCCAAGCACCATTCCCAGACCCTCATCGCTTCTCTGCATAAGGGGTAAGAATGAGCACCACCCTGCTTGTTGATGTAATACATCACTGCTTTGTTGTCCATTTGGAGGAGAATATTCTTGTGACAGAGGAGGTCCTTCAAAGCTCGGACCGCATAAAGGGCGGCTCTCATTTCTAGGACATTTATGTGAAGCTGGGACTCGAGTTGAGTCCACACACCCCGAGTGTGGAGAGCCTGACAATGAGCTCCCCACCCCATTAGTGAGGCGTCTGTGGTAATGGAGATCTGATGGTCCAGAGGGGCAAAGGGGTATCCTTGCAGGAGATTGTCCTCTTGAGACCACCAGGTGAGAGACCTACGTAAGGGTTCTGTCACCTTGATGAGATAGGACTGCGGGTGAGTGGTTGGAGACCACTGAGTACTGAGCATCCACTGGGTGGTTCTTATGTGCAGACGGGCCAGAGGTACAGTGAACACTGAGGATGCCATGAGGCCCAGCATCCGTTGCATCGAGAGCGCTGTAACTGACCTGTTCTCTCCGATGTAATGGGCCATCTGAAGGATATCGTTCCTTCTGTCCTCTGGGAGAAAAGCCTTCGCACAGGATGTGTCCAGAAGGGTCCCTATGAAAAGGAGCCTCTGAGAGGGCTGCAGCTGTGATTTCTTGAGGTTTAGCAGGACTGCCCTGGACGTAAGGAGGTGAGAGGCCGTCTCTACGGCATCCAGAGTCCCTTGCCTGGAAGGACTTGCCAGAAGCCAATCGTCCAGATAAGGGAACACCTGTATTCTGAGTTTTCTGAGGTGCGCCGCGAGAACTGCACAACACTTTGTAAAAACTCGCAGCGCCAAGGATAGCCCAAAAGGCAGGACTCTGAACTGATAATGTTGTCCCAGAGCCACAAACCTCAGGAATTTGTGATGCCTCGGGTGAATGGGAATGTGCTGGTAAGCATCCTGCATGTCTAGGGAGGCTAACCAGTCGTGCTGATGAAGCAAGGGTAACAGGGTTCCTAGAGAAATCATTTTAAATTTCTCCTTGTTTAGCTTTCTGAGATCTAGAATGGGGCGCATTCCCCCAGACTTCTTTGGAACCAGAAAGTAATGAGAGTAGAACCCAGTGTTTCGTTGATGCAGTGGCACAAGTTCTACTGCCCTGTTTAGAAGGCCCTGAATCTCGTCGGTGAGAAGGTCTGACTGAAGGGCAGACAGCCTGGGCTGTCGTTTGGGAGGACAATCCGAGGGTTTCACGAATTGAGTGAGTACCTCATGATTATCCGGGACCCATTTGTCTGAGGTTATGGACTTCCACTGGCTGTAGAAGTGCATCAGCCGACCTCCCACCGGAGAGGAAAAGTCCACCTCGGGCAGTTGAAGTGGGACTTGGGCCAGCAATTCATAAGGTAGCGTTGGGCGCTTTGGGCCCTTGCGCTTTCTGCTGCGCCTTCTTTTGAGGTTGGGCAGCTTGGTTCTTATGGAAACCCTCTGCCTTGAAAGGACTGACGGTTATGAAACTGACGTTTACTGGCATGCCCTCGAGAGGGGGCAGGAGGGAGTCTAGCCAACTTAATGGCTGACCTAGTCTTTTGTGTAGCTTCTAGAGCTTGCTCGACCTGAGGACCAAAAAGATATGCACCATCAAAGGGCAATGCCATTACCTGCTGTTGCGCATCATTGGTGAAGCCTGAAGTGCGGAGCCAGGAATGGCGGCGGGTGCAAATACCAGCAGCTGCTGAACGGAAAGCGGAGTTCCTTGTTAACAGGTCGAGCTGTAGTGGTTTGAGGAAGGACGACCTTATCATTCTCTGCCAGGACTACAATAGGATCCGCAAAGGCTTGGGATGCCAAAATGGGACGATCCTTGGGGGCTGAATATTTTCTATCAATGGATTTAGCCACCGATGGAGAGAGCAGGATTATTCCATACCATTAGAGACAGCGACTCGAAGGAAGGCTGAATCGGAGGAGTCAAATTCGTAGGGATCTCCGAGGCGTGAAGGTATTGGAGTCTTAGCAATTTCCCAGGATCGATGTCTGTAGTCTGGAGAGAAAGTGTGGAAATCATATTCTTCAGTGGAGGCTTAAATGACAGGTCCTCGACCACAGGCTCTGCAGCAGTAAAAGATCCTGCTTCGTCCACCTCATCGCCCAGCCGAAGGTCTGGGTCAGGCTCAACGTCATCTCCCGACAGTCCAGGAAGGACTGTATGGATAGGAAAGGGATGAAAGCCAGAAGAGGAAGGAGGAAAAGAGATAAAAGGAAAGTCCCCGAGAGCCCCCGGCGCCGAGGAACCACGCGATGCCAAAAACGGCGCTGCAAGCGATGCCGAGAAGCCACACGGCGCCGCTGGTGACGCCGAGAAGCTGCCGCTGGCGCTGATGAAGCCACGCCAGACGCCAGGACGGCGCCGCGAGTCCACACGCACTGAAGGCGCCTCCCAGACCGAAAACAGGTTTTGAAGGAAAAGAGCAGGAGATAAGGGCATCGCGTGGCCCCCGCGCTGAGCCATGGGGGAGAAAGACACCTAAGCACGGAGTTGACGGCACCGAAGAAGGTGCTGCACGACCAGGAAAGTCCAACCGCCCTACCTGGTCGCCCAGAGAGCCCGAAGGCCCATGAGCGACCGAGCCAGGCAGCCGAACCAACCTCCGAGCACATTGCTCCATAAGAGCGTCCCACTGATGAAACTGCTCATCTGAAGACCTACCTGCGGGCGGGGAAGGACTCAGATGTCGAATAGTCGGCTACCAGAAGCCGCTGTTGGCGACTCCGAAGGAGGAGACCGGCAACTAGCTCCGATAACCGAACGCTCACGCAGACGCAGCTGAGAGGCGTACTCGAGTGATGCCTTCTCTTTTTAGACCTGCGGGCCGAGGAAGAGCTCGAGGCTGAACAGTGCCGACTGCGACTGTTTGTCTTTACAGCTTCCGCTGGGACCGCCCATCCCCCGAGCATTGACTGATTGTTGTCAGACCTCTTCCGGAGAAGGCGGCGGACCGACCCAGCCCGACTGACTGAACAGTTTTCATAGAAGTCTCCCTACCGTCACCTGACCTGCTCATGGTCGACTCAGTCAGTGTAGGCTGAGACTTCTTTGTTTTTATTTAAAATAAGAATAACTTGCGATACTGTATCGAGATAATACTACAAAAAATAAAAACTGAAAACTATGCTGCTAGTTTGAGTTTGACTCCCGACAGGCGAGCGACTTAGTCACTGAAGGCACTCGACGGGCGGGAAAAAGGAACTGAGGTTGGGAGTCGACACCGAGATAGTCATTGCCGCGAGCTGGGGTCATGACACTGCTTCCTCATGCACCATCTCCGGGCGCCGACTCCCCAGCAAAAGTTTGCTCCCGATAGGTCCTAGTGCCTCCAGCGCAGATCCCAATAGTGTGAATGAGTGGCGGAGACTTATGTCCAGGAAGATCTATCGAGTGTCCGGCAGATATTAGCTAGAGCACCCAAGCGTCCGATGTTATCCCCTCTCAACCTGGCAGATGGGAGGAGAATCTCCCCCCTACCAGTTCCTCTGCAATGGCCAGAGGGAGAGGCAGGGAGTCAGGAGGTGTGGGGCAGCGCAGGAGCTAAGGCTCCCACAGACGTTTGGCTGGGGGGGAGTCTTGGTTGCTGGAGGGGGCCAGTTTGTTGGCATGCCTTCCTTGAGGCTTTTGTTTTTGTCGGGTTTGGCGACGAAAAGGAGGTCGCTGCCCCTGAGGGGGTCTGTACAAAGTCTGAACAGACTTTAGTGCAGTGCCCTTCTCTTGCAGTTTGGTTATGATGTCCTTGACTTCGCCCTCGAACAGCACCGAACCCCTGAAGGGAGCATCCTGTATAGCGGACTGTACTTCAGGGACCAATCCTGACACACAAAGCCAAGCATGAAGCTGTAGGCCCACGGCAAAAGCCGAACTCCTGCCAGGTGTCCACCATGTCTAAGTGGCACGGAGCATGTGCCTACAGATCGAACGAGTGGAACGGACTAGGTCTCCCAGTTCCTGCTTGGTTTGCGAATCAGGTAGGGAGTCCAACTTGGATTCCACCTGGCTAAGGATGGACTTCTGGAAATCCCCCATATGGCCGACATAATTGAAGGCCCCGATACCTAGGGTCGAAGAAGAATAAATCTTCCCGTACTGATCAAGAAGCTGGGATTCCTTGTCAGGCAGGGATGATCTCAGGTGTTTAGGGTTAGCGGACAGGCCGTGGGCGGCGCTGATAACTGAATCCACCTTGGGGTGAAGACTGAGAAAGGCTATATCCTCCGGAGGCTAGCGCGGAAGGTTGTTTCCGAATAGTGGAAACAAGATCAGCGTGAGGCTCTATTCGGGGTGGAATCAGTGTGGGAGTGGTCTCTGGCAGATCCAAATGAGCAGAGAGTTTCTTACGCTGTGGGTCTGGCTCCACTGATTGCCATGGACGTGTCTCCTAGATCTTCCTTAAGAGCACCAGAAAGGAAGGGTCCTCTGGAGGGGACTTTGGAGGGTCCCTTGGCCTTGAGCATTCTGGAGTATGGGGCTCATCTCCATGATCAGAGTGGTCAGACTTCAAGTTTGAGTCAGATGCCTCCGAGAAAGAAGAAGACTCCTCCCTGGGAAGGGGAGGAAATGGAAATTGCGTACTTACCTTAATGATTGATCTTCTTGGTCAGCCTCCATCACTCATTCACACTAGAGGGATAGCGCCAGAGGCACTAGGACCAAGCGGGAGCCTAAAGTTTTCTGAAGGGTCGGCACTGAGAGGACACCAGGCATGCGCGGCATGGCAAGACTAGCTCGCGCCTGTGTAGGCTATCTCGGCGTCGACCCTCCAACTGCCTCAGTACCTTTTCGGCCGAGGAGGTGCAGCGTAACTAATGAGAATAACTCATCCTGAGTTTCTGGGCCTGAGAGGGCCCGGATGGCCTTTACAACAAAGGTCAAAGAATAATGTCCTCACAGTCTGAACCATAGGACCGTGAAGACCAGGAAAGAAAATGAGTGAACCCAGGATGGGTGGGCGTGTGAATGAATGATGGAGACTGTCAAAGAAGATCAATAATTATGGTAATTACGTAATTTCCATATCTTCCTGAACTAAGTCTCCATCACTCATTCACACTAGTGGGAGAGTACCGAGCTAAAACCAACAACCCCGAGTAGGGTGGTAGGAGATGGGGTTCACTCAAAAGGACAGCCAAGGACTGCCCTGCTAATAAAAAGAGCTGTCTTGTAAGAGCATCTAGAACATCGTGCCTACAAGATAAGTGCTCGAGTTGTAACTTGTCACTTTGCAATGGGCACAAAATGAGTCTGCCAGGAAGCCGCAACCTCTCTAGAAGAGTGGCAAGAACCTGGCCTCTTAGTTTGGCCTAGGACCAAAATTAATATTGTCAAAGACATGTACTAATGTAACGTAAAGGGACCTCAGGAACTGAAAGAGTTGGAGGTAAAGTCTACTGGTTCAGGGTAGATCGGAAAGTGCAGATGGAAACCCCCACTATCAAGCATGGCTGACCTGTAAACAACAGCTCCAAGAGCACTTGAACCCTGTACTTGGGGAGCAAGGGGGTCCAGGTGGGGTTAGCCCATCAAGGAGAATGGTCTCCATTTAGTCCCAGGAATCTTCCTGATGGAAGGCCAAGCACGACTTAGAAACCTCTCGTGGTGGTCTAGTAGAACCAGATCCTGGAATTTGCAGTGGGTAGAAGGAATCATCCTGCCCCTGTGTGTACAACTGTAGCAGCAGTCTCTGAACTCAGGGAAGAAAGGAAAAAGTGTACAGGAGGACGTGTCCACTCTGGAAAAAACAGGGGCTGGATTTTTAGGGTGAATAGAGGCAAATGTACGTCGAGGAGGGACACAGCAGGACCAAGTTAGGACTAACCCATTTGTTGAAGTGACTGAAAAAGGTAGTGCCTCAGCGCGGTGAGGCACTACCCACTCTGGCTTCGCTGAAGGGAGCAGGAAAGGATTCTAAGTTTGTTTGCTGAAAAACAAACATCACAACTCCATCCCGCACTTTAAGAGGATAGCTTTGTGAGCGACTGGCATGGACCAGTGCGCAGGAACCGAAGGTGTGAATATTTGAGAAGCTACCTCAGAAAAAAGGACCTACCTGACCTTCCGTCAAGAGGGAGAAAATCACCTGTTAAATTAAGCAAGCAAGGAAGTAGGAACCTGAGTTCCGAATCGGTGGAGAACTGCTTCTGCTGCTGCAAGGCTCTACTCGAGAAGAAAGCCTGATAAAAAGAAAGGGGAATTAACAGACTGGGCAGTTGCCTAGGTCTAGGAAATGTCTCTGAATCCGAGAACACTCTCTCAGAGAAAGAGATAACCCTTACCGCCGCCGGATCAGACTCCCCCTAGGGGAAGAAGAAAAATACAGGTTACTCACCTGTAACAGGAGTTCTAGGAATGGTATATGTTGTTCATCCACACTCATTGGCAGGTATCCTTGCCGCTTTAAATCTTGCCGGAAGGTCTTCAAGCTTGCTCCTCCCACCCACCCGGTGGTATAACTCCGGTTCGACCCATGACGCCAGATCTGCTTCTGGAAGCCTTGGGTTGTGCTCCGAAGTCGGGAGGTCGAGGAATGTAGGATGAACAATATATACCATTCCTAGAACTCCTGTTACAGGTGAGTAACCTGTATTTCTAGGGACATGGATATGTTGTTCATCCACACTCATTGGCAGACTCCTAGCAGTTCTCCGGGAGGGAGGCAAGACGACACCCCAATACTTACTTGGGAAAGAGAGACTGGAGAACAGAGGTCCCAAAACCAGCATCCCGGCGTGACTCAAGGTCGATGTGGTAATGGGTAATGAAGGTGTTTGCCGACTTCCAGGTAGCAGCCCTGCAGATTTCCTGGATAGGGACGTCCCTGAAGCAGCCACGCATGCAGCAGTATGGCGGGTAGAATGAGCTCTTATCCTCTGGGAGGCTCCATGCCCGCCAACTTATAGCAGAGATCTATGCAGGAGGTTACCCACCTGCTTATCGTCCGCTTGGCTGCAGGTCTGCCAGAAGCGGCTTCAGCGTGGGTGACAAACAGCTGGCGAACCTCTCCCGAATTTCAGCGTCGCTCCTTATAATAAGCGGGCGCCCTCTAGGGTCCAGAGTATGGAGCCTATATTCGGCCTCCAGGTGTGATTGGGGTAGAACACCGGCAGAGTCAACACCTGGTTAAGGTGAACTCCGGCACCACCTTCGGAAGGAATTTCGGTGGGCGCAGGACAACCCTTGTCCCTGTGGGAAGACCAGGTAAGGAGACTCGGCGGAAAAAAGCGCCTGGAGCTCTCCCCATCCTTCTGGCTGACGTGATAGCCACCAAGAAGGCGGCCTTCCACGACAGGTGAGAGAGCACACCTGTGCATAGGTTCGAATGGCTTGCCCATGAGCTTGCCAGTACCAGCAGTAGATCCCACGGAGGTGGGGTTCCCTGACTGAGGGAAATGTGATCAAGGCCTTTGAAAGCGCCAGACCACCTCTCCTGCGCAAGACCGACCGCTTCCGCCCGCCCGCAAGGAGATGGCTGCCAGGTGCACCCTTAGGGTCGCCGACCTAAGCCCTTGACTAGAAAGGGACCATAAATAGTCCAAGATGCTTGCCAAGGAACAGAGGAAGGGTCCAAGCTCTGTTCTGACACCAAATGGAAAACCTTTTCCATTTGAAGGCATAGCATTTTCTGGTCGACTTACGGGACGCCTCAACTACATTGAGGACCTCGTCGAAAGACCCAAGGCCTGGAACTCTAGCCGCCAGGAACCAGGCCGTCAGGTGCAGGGATTGAAGGTCCGGATGGAACACCTTCCCTGATTGACTGAGAGCAGGTCCGGCGAGCTGGAAGCTGCCGCGAGTCCTGGAGCTGAGACTGAGGAGATCTGGTACCAGAACTGGCGAGGCCAGTCTGGGGCTATCAGAATCACCTGCGCTTGTCCCGCCTGCCTTGAGAAGCACCTTGTGGATCAAGGGAAATGGGAAAGGCATCCCCTGCAGCGAGCCCCTGCTGAGGGGGGGGGCATGGAACAGACTCAGCTTCGCTCTCCCTGGAGGCAAACAGGTCCACCTGAGGTGTGCCCCAATGGGAGAACAGATGCTGTACTACCTCCGGCAGGAGAGACCACCGGGATGCAGCCCCTATCCGGCTCAGGGCATCGGCCAGGTGTTGGAGGCTCCTGCCACGTGAATGGCTAGGAGATCTGCCTCCAGGCTGCGCACGAGTGACCAAATGCGGAGAGCTTCCTTGCATAGAAGCATGGAGCGCGTCCCGCCCTGGCGGTTTAGATAGTACATGGTCGTGGTATTGTCCGTCTGGACTCGGACCACTTGACCCCGGAGGAACGGAGCAAAGGCGGTGAGAGCTAGGCGGACCGCTCGGAGCTCCAGCAGGTTGATGTGGCATCGGGACTCCCACGGGGACCAGAGGCCATGAGCCCGTGTTCCCCAGATGGACACCCCAACCCATCAGAGGCATCGGTCGATAGAGAGACCGCCGAGGCTGGAGTGATTAACGGGATTCCTCCTGCAAATGATCTGGAACGGTCCACCACTGGAGGAGCGCTCCACATCCCCTGTGTCACCGGCTAAGCTGGTCCAAAGGATCGCAGTTGCCAGACCACTGGCTGGCCAGTCCCCACTGAAGGGGACGATGTTCCAGCGGCCCAACGACCACGCTGGTGCAGGCCGCCATGAGACCCAGGAGGCGCAGGGAAGTCCCGGCAGGGCAACTGCCCAACCAGAAATGATCGGGCAAAGGAGGAGAACCTCGGCCCTGTCCGCGGAGCCGCGCCTGGCTCGAAGAGAGTCAGTGCGCCCGATGAATAGAATCACCTGCTTGGCTCGAGTTCCGACTTGGCCTCGTTGATAAGGAGGCCCAGTTGAGAGCAGACCTGGAGGGCCAGATCTCTGGACCACTCCGCCTCCTTCCTGGAGGGAGCTGCTATCAGCCAGTCGTCCAGGTAAGGGTACACCGACCCTCGGGCGCCACAGGGAATGCTGTCACCACTGCTATGCATTTGGTGAAGACCCTGGAGCTGGAGACAAGTCGAAGGGCATGGCTTGGAACTTCAAGAGGATCCTTCCGCTGAAGCGGAGGGAATCTCTGGTGAGACGACGGATAGGGACGGAAAACGCGTCCTGCAAGTCCAGAGAGCAGAACCACACGCTGCTCCAAGGATGGTATTATCTGAGCCAGAGTGACCATCCTGAAGGTTCGAGACCTAGGAACTTGTTTAGGTCGTAGGTTTGAGAATGGGCGCAGCCCCCGTCCGCTTCGGAACCAGGAAGTACCTGGACACAAACCTGGGTCTGGAAGGAGGGCCCCACCTCTCTTATCACCTCCTTCTGGAGGAGGAGCTGGCGTCGGCTCGACGAGCGCCAG